>CM021103.1:400807370-401301081 GCA_007115665.2 Sequoiadendron giganteum
AAGAACCAAGAAGAGTTGAATGAAAATTTGGCTCAAGTTGTAACATTCAATAATAATATTATTAAGAACTCAGCTGCCAGAGGCCCAGTCTATTTGTGCTCCAGAATGAATTTTAAAAAAGGAAAAGGAATACCAAGATAGAGTGTCCTGCCGGAAGAACAAGGGTGAAGTTTGTAGCTTAGAATGTTGAAACTATTGATATCGAGGAAGACCCCTTGGAGGTCTGTTTTGCTAACCAAGTGAACTTCTGAGCTAAAGAATGGCAGGTTGCATCTGGCTTGCAAAAGCTAGCTAATATCAATTAGTTTGTGCTTTTCTATTGCTTGTTTGTTGTAGTGCTGTACAGTTGTTCTTTTGCTTGCTTTCTGTTCATGCTGGGTTTGGTTGTTCCATGTCTCGTAGAACTCGTTCCTCTCATCTAATGGCTGGTACTTTGTAAAAGGTTTTGGGCTCTTTCAAAAACCCATTTTTACCTTTATCGAAAACAAGAACATATGAGCCAACAACAAGAGTGAGGTCCATAGTATGAGCTCTTTCTAAGAAATTGATATTGGTGACACTGGTGAGGACCAAGAAGACCAAGAAACTTTCTTGGAGGAAAACCAAGCAAACAAGATTCAAGACAGTGGACAAAGTGTGTAGGATTACACAATGGAGTTTAGAAGACTTGCCATGTTATTGGTCATGCTCTTGGTGGATGAGGATGTACTTAATAAGTACCTCAGATTTCTTCACACCCACATTCAATAGAGGATAATCACAACCAATCCACAAGACTTAGACAAAGCTTGTTTCCATTCATACTCGTTAGAAGGAGAACAACAACTACTACCCTTAACAGAGGACTTGATAGTGGGGGGCCAAGAAATTCTTCTTGAGGATGTGGTGTTGCAGAAGAATGTGAGAGGAAGTTAGGAGTCTTTCAGGTTGGACTCAAAGGAAAGGCACCAAGACAAGCCAAATGGTACTTGAAGGAGGAGGAGTGGGGAAGCTCTTTCCTCACTTAAGGTCTCATTAAGCTTTTGTGGGACCAAAAGCCTCTTGAGGGAGGTGTGATCCATAAGGACTAGGAGTAGTCAAAATTGAGCAAATGAATCATTTCTAGAAGTTGCAGCTCTTTCAAATTACCCAGTTCTGTCAACAAAATGAAATCGCCAATTCTTGCAAGAGGCAATATTGAAACTGCCGGTTCCTCTGAAATGGTGGTTTTGAAATGGCTGATTCTCCTAAAGTGGCAATTTGAAAACTGACTGAACTGCACAAATAGGCAGTTTTGTCTTGATATCAGAAATACAAAATTTGAAACGATTAATCCAATGTTTCTCCTTCCAATTCTGCTTCTGGGATCTTATAGTGCATGAGGACACTCCAGCATCTTTATAAGGATAAGAGGGAGTTGATTTGTATCATGGGAGGTAGACTTGAGTGTTGTAGAACATAGAGAAGTAGAATCACGTTGTAATTCATGCCATAGGCTCAACCATAGCAGCAAAAATCTTTTGGGGAATAAATCGGCAAACCAAAAGTTCAAGATTTTTTGAAAAAATCAGGAAAAAATCGGATTTTAAAAAAACGTAAAAAAATGTAGAATAATAGACAAAACTGATTTTTTTTTAATTGAAAGGCATTTCCATAGCAATAGAGATATAGAGAGCAAATAAAATAGAGAGTTTAACTAATGAATCATAGAAAATAGATTTTGATGTTTATATTCATATCGTTGATTACATTGCATTACACATTTTTCATAGCATTAGTTCACAATGCATAACTGATAGATGATTAAATTTCAATTACAATATAGTTTGTACTTTGTAGTACGAAGTTTCAAAAATCAAAAGTAGCCTATGACTCTTGCTAGTTGCTACTATAAATAGAGCTATGCTAGAGGCTTGCAGGCCTTGATGATGAAGCTCCTGAGGCTTTGTCTGCCCTCCTAAGTTCATTAAGCGCATGAGGATCATAGTTGACCTCCTCTAGGATCTCAAAATCCTCATCCTCAAGAGGTTCGTCATCATTAGCAATCCACTCATTGCCTGGATCAATCTCATCAAGGTCAATTGGTTCAACATCCTCAATGGTACCTAGTTTTTCCCATGGACAAGTTAGTCTTTGGTTTACAAGTGCAAAAAAATTGTGAATACAATTACAAATTTACAACTACAATTGCAAGTATACTGTTGGCGTAAGAACTAACACCTCTGGAGTGTGAGTTTGTACGTACAGCTATGCACACTACGTAATGAGTGCTCTTCAAATTAGGAGGGGAAGCTCCCTCGTTGTGTTGGAATGCATGAAATAGAAAACTAAACTAATGTCCTATCTTTTTGTTCTCAGCTGGTAGAGGCACAAGGTTAAGAAAACCTAGAACGTTGCAGCTAAGAATTTTCTGGTTTCGCAGATCATATAACTACAACTAAGCTAACTTCTTTAAAATCTATCCAATTTCCTCAAGAAACAGAGCATGAGGAAATGGAGCAGGAATGTATTGTACGATAAACTCCAGGTGCGGGCTCACAACATGAAGGCAAGGGAGGCGCAACTATTTGCTAATCCGGGAAGAAGTTTATTAAAACAAACAAATAAACGGTAAACCTGGTACAACTTCACAACATGAAGGCAAGGTAGGCGCAACTATCTGCTTGGCTGAATGAGTCTACTATCACACACATCAAACGATAAGCTTTAAGTACAGTTTCGCAACATGAAGGCAAGGTAGGCGCAACTATTTGCTCTTCTGAATAGGCTCATGATAAACAAAACACAAGGTAAGCAACTGGGACAGTATATTGTATAGACGCAATACGCATGCAATAACGATCAAACCAGCAACCCCATTTAACTAAGATCGAATAAACACCATGACAATAACATGAAGGCAAGGTAGGCGCAACAATTTATTATAACAGCAATCACTCTTTGAACAGATACAATAATAGCAATACTACAGGCAAGGTAGGCGCAGCATGTATGCTATCAAGCAAAAGTTAAATTACAAATGAGCTTAAAGCTCTTATTTATAGACTTCAAGGTGTAGGCAACCCTAAAATCACCTTGAGTCAACTAAAGTCTTGCAATGCATGCAAGATCTTATTCCTAAACCCTAATTGAATGAAACTATACAGTTAACTGGGAAACTATCATCAATTAACTGAAACATCTAATCTAAATGGACAAGGTGCAACATGCACGTCCTTATTGAAAGCAAGTCAACTGGAATGCTATCATCAGTTGATTGAAAGATCTAATCTAAACTCTAAGTGCATGTAGATGTTTCCAAGAAAGACATTCCATGCAATGTGTAACAACAAGTTAACTCGGAAAGAGGCCTCGAGTTTAACTCCTGTGTCTAATGTCTATTTTGGAAAAAGGTGGGACGCTTTTAACTGAAGTCTACTGGCCCTGATCTTGAGCAATTAACCCATCTACGAGGTCGTTGACTGCATCTCCATCTGGGGAACTGAAGCTCTGGCGAAGAATCCTATGTCTGTGCAGCATGTCTTCTCCATTAGTCATCTGACACTGGATCTCACCCTTTCTCCTGATTGCCTCATCAAACAATGTTGACATGGCTGTAAGCTGATTCATCTTACAACCAACGGTCTCACCACTGAAAATACCGTGAATAAGTGCTTGGAGCTCTAACTGGATGTCAGCAAGCTCAACATAGTCACCACCCACACGCTGATATACACATGGTAATTGAGACACAAAGTCTCTTATATAGCAGAGTGCATTAGTAACATGCTCTCTGCTCTCAGCCACCTCAGATGCTATCTTTCCTTCTATCTCTACCTTGAAGATCAACTGTGTTCTCCAAACGTAGACCTCTTCTTTATCCTCTGCCTTTGTGACTGAATCAAATGACATTCCCAGGTTGGCAATCAGATTCTCATCCCTGGGTCTACTAATGGCCAAATCATGTTCCTCATCTTGAAGTTGTAGACGAAGCCCACGTGCATTATACCACAATTGATACAATTCTGTAAGTACAAGGCGGCCTCTAGCAACAAACTCCTCTTCCCATTTCTCCAATTGCTTACCATATGCAACCAAGAGATCAATCTGACCCTGCTCTGCTGGTGGTTCTAACATATGTGGAAGCGCGGTGACAACATCCCTTGTCCTATGTACAAGGCTAGAAATGTACTGGCGAAGCTGCTGTATTTCAGCCTTGAGAGCTGATTTATCTTCACCATCTTTCACCATCCTATCCTTGGCGCTATCTGTAGCAACCTGTAGGAGATCAATATCTGTCTGACGCGTACTCTTACCGAAATGAACTGTGATAACTTCGAAGTCTTGAGCTTCCATCTCGTCTAGACTCTTATCTTCTGGAGGTGCAACAGTCTCAACAATGAATTCCTTATCTGCACTTCTCCCAATATGTATCTGTTTCTTGATCCTCTTTTCAGGCACATCTTGATGGTCATGACCGAAATCTGAATGATCAAGTACATAAGATGGTTGTCTCCTTTTTCTTTCCAGTTGACTCTCAAGCCAAGATGAATCCCGACTAATCCCACTGGAATGATCTGTACTAGTCGCAGGAGGATCTGATGAATGTGAATGTGTAAAAGAATCGTTGCGAGGAGGTGAATCCACGTCCAAATCAATGTGAATTGGAACGGGAGGCTGCTTTAATGGTGTCGGTGACGGCATACGGGGCTGAACCTCACGCTGTGGAGAAGTCTGAATAACTTCTCTGACTGGCTCTACATGTGGAATCGCAATAGATGCTTTTCCCTTCGAGTTACTAGGTGCTGGATTCTTTCTAGGCGGATTACTCCTCTTCTTTTGCTTAGGTTTTGAAGAAGAAGGCAATACAAGTCCTTTTGGTGGCGGCTTTGCTCTAGGCATGGATGCCTTTCTCAACCTTCTGCTTTCTAAATAAAGCGTACTATTTTGGATGACCCTACTCGATCTCTCCTTTACTGATGTGAACTCTTTGGCATACCAGTTCACTAACGGCAGTGGTTGTCCATCAACCTGCTCTTTGTAAAATTGAGGAAGTGTATCTCCCTCATCCTCTATCAATCCTTCCACATCTTCTGCCAAGAAAAAAGAAACCTACGGAAGAGAGAACCTCCTATAGCTACGTCTGCGAATCTCGAAATCATCCTCACAATTCACCCAGTAATCTTCCATCATAGGTTTGTGATAAGAGAGATTACCCAGGCGAGCTGCGTAATGACCCCAAGGATCATATGTGCGTGTATCCACCAGGTACTTGAGTTTGCAATTTTCTAACTCTTGACCTACGGTCTTAGCATCAACTGCCGTCTTACACCAATACATCCCGAATTGCAAAGGAATCTCGGCAGCTGGTTTACGCTTGATGCGCAAACGTTTGTGAACTTCATACAGCTGCCTCAGGAACTCCATGAATATTGTTTTATCCAAAGGATAACGTGGTAACATAGCTGGTTTTCCTGTGTATCCATAGACACAGATATAGGTGTATGTAGGGAATTGAATGTACCAATCTGCCCAATTCTTCATTGCCGCTCTGGCAACTGTCGAGATGCGAATATGCAACTCCCGGTCCAAGTTTCTCACTGTATAAGTCAAGAAAGCCTCTTGTACACGTTTAAAATGACTTTCAGCCTTCGTGAACTCAAGCTGGTCATAGTAACGATAGACTTTCTGTACACTGAGTATGCCCACCGTATTCAAACTGTTAAACTGATTCTGATAAGCAATCAAGTACACCAGGTAAGAACACATGAAATTGATGCGCAGCTAGGAAACCGGTGATTTGCTCGTGAATAGCATCTGATGAAGGATGCCCAGTCATAATGCTCTTGCCCAGAGATGATTCTACCAATGATATAATACATCCACGGGTGAAATTTGTTTGCATCTGCATGACCTGAGACACGATTAAGCAGTGTAATCAAAATATTGTATTCATCCTTACACTCGCCACGACCCAAGTTGTTTGGCAACTTGCTCTTCTTTTGTTTTAGCCACCTCTCTATCATCTTGTTCTGACACTTATCCAGTCCAACGTTGAATGCTTGCTCGCTCTGACTCATGGAAATGACCATCCCATCCGAATGTTGAGGAATATCCAGAGTTCGCTTGATATCAAGGGGTTTGAGACTACATATGACACGTCCATCTATTGACTGTATCTCTCGTGTAGCGGAATTGTAATGCTTGATGCAAGATATTACAAACTCCACTCAATGCACCGAACTAGGTATGGAAGCGGCCTCAAGTAACCCGGATTGCTGAATATTCTTGATAACTAAATCCCTAATTTTGAGTGGATCCAAAACTACCTTCGGCAACACCTTATGTAGATTTGTATCAACTATTCTGATGAAGTCTTGGGTTAAGACCGATTTGGTCTTGAATTCGAGCTGAGTGAACTGCATTCTGAAAAACTTGCCTGTTGACTGTGCACACGGCTATATTCTGACAACTTTTCTGGAAAGCCAAAAATAGCCTGCTGAGGCTAAAAATAGCTTGTCGGATGAGAATTTTTACGAAAAAATCTGAGATATGGGTTTTGTCCAAAAAATGATTCTAAGAAAACCCAGAACGTCAGAAATGCAAAAAATTACCCTTTACTCAGCCATGCAAAAGAATTTCGGTTGAGAAAATTAAAGCTTCAAGAACAGATGTTCTGGAACAAATTTTCCTGAAAAATTCTGGCACATGGGTTTTGCTGAGAAAGCTCTTCTGAATCAACCCAGATAGTTTGTTTTGCCAAAATCTGCCAACACTTCGAACATGCAAGAGAATTTAAGACGAGAAGATGGAAGAAATATAGAAGAGAAAAAGACGTTTTTATTATTTTGATTGTTTTGTTTTTGTCTCCTTCTTTCAAAATCGCCACTTTGCCTTGAATCTGAACTTGTACCTGCAAAGAATATTTTATCACCTTCGAACTTGATCCTTTGATGAAAATTCGCCAATCTCTTTGAAGAAATTCAAACTTTCAAAGCTGTGTGAATGATGAAAGGCGCCATGCTTGGTTACATAAACAATTCGTACCATCATGCATGCATAATGCAACCATTATTTAGAAAAAAGAAATTCGATTGGCTTCTCTCTAGTTGAGCTGCCATTGTCTCCGAGTCTTTAAAATAATATCTTAATTTTAAAACATGCAAAAAATGGTGCCAATATTTATCTTTGAAGAATTTCGTCACTTTTCAATGCTCTACATGCAAAATAATTTTTTTATCATTTTGCCAAAAATAGCATCTTGCTGTGCTCAACACACTTCCCTGATTCTAAAAAGTCAAATTTTGATCTTTTAGGCTTCCATTTGCAAGAGTTATGAGATTTTTGAGAATCTCCTATTTTGTAACTGACTGCAAAGTTACAACTGACCTTGTTCAACTCTGATTTCCGGATGATTGAATGATCCTGCGACCGTGCTGAGATATCCACCGCGAAGGTTGCATGACAAGGATGAAATGTCTGCTGGGAGCAACAATTGCTAAAATCATCATCTGATACCTTAGAAAATTAGGCGCCTTTGATTAAATTGATGTTTTGACTCCAGACTTAGCCATTTCTCTGTTTTTGCCATTCTGATGCTTCAAATTGCAATTGATGGTGAATGATGAACCACGCTGATTGAATAATGGATTCATTGCGTGACTAGAAGTATTTTGCATCCAATGACTGTATGTGAGTGATCTGAAAATTGTATTAGGAACCCCAAAAGAATGAGCACCCCTATTCTGTGATAGCTCAAACACCATTTTGACAAAAGTGTGATTTTCATCTGAACACCATACTTTGACCCTTGATACTGGGAACTGGAATGTTCCGATACGCGTGCCGCCTGTCTTGATGTACAGTTTGGTCAACTTGCAAGAGATGTTCTTGGAGACGACGAAGCCAGAAAATTGCTTTTGAGGCCTCTAAAAGAAAATCGCCTTTTTCAAAGAAAATTGTATTCTTACACTAAGTCATTTTTTGGACTGCCTTCAATCAGCTCTTCTTTACAGCATTATCATCTTGACCTCGCACGTACGAGCATTCGCCAAATCCCGGAGGTTGTCGGCTAGACTCGTTGGATAGCTTGAGTAATTGCACACAAGTCTTGTGAAGACTGTAATTGCAAATAACCCCGTCTGGCAGGCCTAAAGGAGAATCGCCCCTAGCCTGCAGCTGTGCAGCTTTGTGTAGCTATGCTTCACCATCCTCTGTTTTACGTGCTCGGTAGGACCTTTGTCACAGTTACTCAAAACATCGGATCGTCTTGTGAACGGGTACATTGCAAAACTGAACTGAGCTGGAAGAGATCTCAGGAAGACCTCAATTGCAAATTCATCCATCAAACAGGTCTTATTCAGGATCGCCCCTGGGCTACAGGGGAGCGGATTTGCATTCTGAAAAACTTCTTTTGACATGTATCCTGCCTGCAATTTCCACTTCTAAGGCTGATAACTAGATTTCTGTACTGGATACGCTTTCGCTTGATAGCTCATTGAAAAGCCAAACTAATTCTGCAAAGACTGAAACCATCAAAACACATATGCATCTAGATCCGGGCCTTCAAAAAGAAAATCGCCCTTGGGCTAGAAGGGAGCGGATCTGCATTTCTAGACTGCCTCCTTGTGAGAAAACACTCTTCGCAACCTCTGCTTCTGTCTTCGTTTGTCGGAGTTCTGTAACTCGGATAATCTTGCTTCATGGCTAGTCGGAAAGCTGACTGAAAAATGAACATAATGAATATATCCTTCATCCAAAGCACTCAAATCTTGACCTTCAAATGGAAGGGCGCCCTTGGGCTACAGGGGAGTGGATTTGTTTTGAATTCATTGATTTTCACCATTTTATGCTTTGCAAACGCTGTATCCATCACTGCGGTTGACCATGTCGAAGTGTTGTGACTGCTAAGGTGTGTAGATGACTATACTTCATCATTTTCACATGTACGAACACTATAAAGTTGATTTGCCCGTTGATTGCACAAGTGTCTACTACGTTACATAGTGAAAAGTTCCCAGACTTAGAATATTTTAGCACTTTTTGCCAATTTTAAAATCCCCTCCATCAAAAAGCATTATTTCCAACACCTTTTATCGTAGAGCGTTCCTCTTTGAGTTTCAGGCTTAGATATTGATACCTGGTACTGGCCGACTATCATTGATGACCCCGAAGATCCAAACTTTTCTCCTGAAAAAGTGAAAACTACCCACCAGCCTTAAACTGAAACTAACTTCACCACTGTGATTGTGATGTGAAATAAGCTAATCAAAATTAATTTCAGCCAATTCTGACAAGTTCCTATTTTTTAGGGTTTCGAGCTAAAAATAGATTTCAGAAACCCTAATTTTCAAAATTTTCAAATTTTGCCAGTATCTTCCTGGCATCACACTGACTAAAAGCCCATACTTTATTTGGCCATAAACTGAGTTTTGACCCCACTTTTACAAGGTTTAGACCATTTTAAGCAAAATGCCTTAATGAATCAAAAATTTCGGTTTGGGTACAACATATACTAAAAGTCTAACCTTGAGCTTTCTTCAGCTTCAAGTGGAGGTTGTGGTGAACAAACACCAAGTCATTCATCCGCTGCTATGTTAGGCGATTGCGTTTCTTCGAATGTATGTGTTCAAAAACACTCCAAGTACGCTCACAAGCGGATGAACTGCATGGCTGGCTCAAAATGCGTTTTGCTAACCACTTAAGATTTTTGGTTTGGTGACCAAAAAAATCCCACCATAGCGCTGAAAAACACATTATCTGGAGATGTCATGTAAGAATATCTTAAATTTTTAGACATTTTATGATTTTGTCCACGAAATAGAGAGATTATCAAAATATTATAGAGTCTACCTGGTTGCACAGTCTTCCTGCCTTCTATGGCAGCCTTGGATGAGAAAAAACCATTTGCTTGCTTGTACATGGCTAGCTCTTGCATAGCTGTCGTTAATTGTTCTGTGGTAGCAAACATTTTTTCCATGCATATGAACAAGCCCTGTGCAACCTCACCATCATCATCTCTAAATGAAGAGCTATAGTACATACTTGGATTAAGATAGTATCCTGCAGCATGGAGAGGAGAATGCATCTGTCGATCCCATCTTCTATCAATTATGTCCCATAGTGGCATATACTTGTCCCTGTCATTTTCCATCCTACTCCTCATCACCTCCTTGGCCCTATCCATGGCTTCATACAAATATCCCATGGGGGATTTATCCCCATCCACTAGTCTCAAGACTTTCACTAGAGGCTCTGAAAATTGTACAACTTCTTCTATTGCATCCCAAAAACTAGCAGAATAAATGTGATCTGATATAGCTATACCATTTGCTTGATTTGAGAAGCCACATGCCATCCACTCTCTTGAAACAAACATTTGTTTCAAATTCATTTTTTGTTCACATAGAGTTTGTAATGCAAGGAAGTGTGTTGCAAATCTTGTCACCCTTGGTCGAACTAACTCCTTGCCCTCTGTGAAAGTGCGCATCAAACACAAAACCCTTGTGTGATTATAGATAAATTTGGAAATTGAGTGAGCCTTGTGTAATACCTCCTTAACCCACTCAAGTTTACCAATGTCCTCTAGGGTTAGATCAATGCAATGTGCTACACATGGAGTAAAAAAGATGGAGGGGTATTTGTTTGTCAGAAGTCTGCCAGCGGCAACACAAGCAACAACATTATCTGTTATAAATTGAACCACATTTTGTGGCCCTATTTCTTCGACCACTGAGTCATACATGTCAAACAATGTAGCTGCAGATTTGATTGTGTCTGATGCATCCACAGATTTCAAAAAAATTGTACCGATATCACAAGACACAAGGAAGTTGATGAGTGTTCGATTCCTCCTATCTGTCCATCCATCTGACTATATGCTGCAACCAGTCTTTGCCCAAATCAATCGATGTTTAGCAACAACATCATTAACATCACGTACTGCATCATTAAGCAAAGGAAGCCTCAATGACTCATAAGATGGGGCTTTGAGCCCAGGACCTGCAGATGCAATAGCATCCACCATACCTTGCCAATATGGAGACCTGGCAATATGGAATGGCAAGCTAGAGTAATACCAAAAATTTGCTATTGCCTTCTTTGCTTGTTCATGGACAGCCTTCTTCCATCCTGTACTCTCCAAAGTGTTCTGTGATCCTGGTGTAGTACGAGGTGCGAAGAAAGAATTTATGTTTCCTCCACCTGTGTTTGGGCCACGTGCTGTAGAAGAAGGTGTCGACCCACATTCTTGTGTACCATCTTCCCCATTCAAGTGATTCCTCATACCTTCTGTAGGATTGGAATCTACTTCATTCCTAGTTCTTGCCTTTTTAGCCTTGCTCTCTGCAATCCCTTCAAGAGCTTGTTTTGCCTGGTACGTGACTTCTGGAGGGCATTTTGTGCAAATAATGGTGTTATTTCTTGGCTCCTTTGCCAAATGCCATTTGAAGCGATAAATGCCACCATTGATGTCACCCAAACACCAATTGCATTTAACCTTCGTTGAACCCGATATTGGTGTGCAATGTGTCCATGCAAAGTCTTTTACACATGGCATTATGACGTATTCTGCAAAAACACTTTAATTAAGTCTAGTATAATACACATTGAACATTGATTAAAGTTGAATCATTCAACACCTTCTACAACATTGTTAACTTCTCATATGTAACAAAGAAAAACATAATCATTTCACTTCATTGTATGATTGGCAGCATTCCACAAAGCATGGTAAATTAAAGACACAATAACATCATCAAATAGAAATATTACTGAAAGATATAATAGTTATAACTTATATATACCTATACTAAAAGGCTATATTTTTCAAATTCAAAGCATTATTTCACATTGCATAACTAATAATTAGATGCTGATAGATGACAAAATTTCAATTACAATATAGTTTTTTTACAAAGTCAACCTAAGCAATTACTTCACATTACATAACTAATAACTAGGAGCAGCTGCCAATTGCATTAGCTTGTCCATGAGACCAAATGTCTTTGAAACATTTTTTTCAAACAGTTCACTGCATTTTAAATACTAAATAATAATAAAACTAAATTTTAAAAAAAAATCTTATTTAAAAATAATACAGTATTTTTTATTAAATAATATTATTAGTAATGTAGTATTATATTTTCAAATTCAGTATTATACTAAGTAAAATTATACTGTAAGTGTATATAAAAAATAATACTAAATTAAAAAAATAGTATTTTTTTACTAAATAATACTTATTTAAAAATAATAATATAGTATTTTTTATTTATACTAAATTAAATTTGAAAAATTGATACTATATTAAATAATAATAAATTAAATTATTTATATTTTATTCAAAGTTCTGTCTTCATGGACGCGTGCCTTTGTAAATTGATAAATAATTTTTTTTTTTATAACAATGCTGCAAAAAATAGGGAAAAACAGGAGCCTACCTGGAAATCCCGTGTCCAAACAAGGAAGAAATGTCGAAGTTTGCAGGAGGAAATGGCGTCGGTTGCAGTCGTCGGCCGCTTTCAAATTCGCCTATGTCGGAAGACTCTGCAGGAGGAAATGGCATCGGTAGTAGTCGTTGCCGCTTTTTGGATTCACATCTGTTTGATGCCTATCGTGATAACCTTCGACTTCAACATTAAAACGCAGTTATGTAATTTTGCGTGGTTTTAGGGTTTCATTTTTTTCACGGGAAGTTAATTGCGGGTGGGTGAAAGTTTAATCACGTTTTTTTCCAGATTAAAACGCGATTAAAACGGTGAATTATTCGTTGACTGTGGTCAACGTTTTTTTGAAAAAATCGGGGGAAAAAATCGTGCTGGGTGCCGACTTTTTCAAAATCGCAATTAATCGCTTTTTTTTGCAGATTTCTGCTTCTATGGGCTCAACAATGTGTGTAACCAAGTGGAACAAGGGGTGGATTGTACTCTACAATTATCTAGTTTTTCACTAATTATTTAGTAGCAGCACATTTGCCACTGCCAAAGCTGGTTTTACCCTTTCAAGGGGTTTCTAAGTTAACCGTTAAAAATGTGTGTTCACTTCTCTTATCATAATATTCTTTCCATCCTAACTGTCATTTCTTTTGATTAAAAGTAGCTCAATCCATTTTTGAATTGGTCCATAATTTCTATTATTAGTTGTGGATTGTTAGAGTTTCTTAGATCAGATTAAACAATGAAAGCACTTAGAAATATTGCAACACATAAGACAATGAACACAACAAGATACCCTGGGAAAACCCTTCTCTTGAGGGAGAAAAACCCAGCAAATGAATCTCTGATATAATGTAGCACAAGAGCAGAAATCTGCTTACAACTCAGGCCCAACAATGGCCAATAATGAATACAATGAAGTCGCACTTCTCCTAGATGCACAAGATACAAATGAATATGTTCTTCCTTGAAATCGGATCTGCTGCTATGAAGATGCGAATTTTGCTCTGCTCTTTTATTGCGAACTTGCTTGAATAGAATGAAATGATTTACAATGACAAGAAGACCTTGTATAAATACAAGAGAGGCGCCTTTTCAAGTTAGGTCGGCCCCTTAGGAAAAACATAAATAAAGATAAATACAACTAGGGTCGGCCCATGCAACAATTAATAAATGCGAATCATATTAGGTCGGCCCTTTTATTAAATGTTATTGTCATAAATTAAATAGCCGAAAGGCTACCATTTAATTTATGCATCCTTCTCGGAATGTGTGCAATGAAAGTGCAGCCCTAAGTTGCTATAACATCAACACTCTCTCTCAGCTAGGGATGATACTTCCACCTGCACAAGACACATCATTTCAATATGAAAAAAACAAAATAGAATATCACCTCATTGTGATATCAACCATCATGGCTACCTCCATAGATGGTATGAACAAGTGCTCATCACTTAATGTGATGTTGTCACCTCAATGTGACTTTCACCATGGCTCCTCCAGAGGGTGACACACAAGTACAAATAAATCATCACGGATTCCCTCATGTGATGCTGTCATGGAGTCACACACATGACATCCACCATGGCTCTCTCAGAGGGTGGAAATAAGGGCTTTCACTTCAAATCTCAAAGAGAAATGCACTACCAAGGACTTGCACCTCAAATCTCTCTCAATAGAGAAATGTATTACCAAGGACTTGCACCTCAAATCTCTCTCAATAGAGAAATGCATTACCAAGGGCTTGCACTTCAAATCTCTCTCAATAGAGAAATGCATTACCAAGGGCTTGCACCTCAAATCTCTCTCAATAGAGAAATGCATTACCAAGGGCTTGCACCTCAAATCTCTCTCAATAGAGAAATGCATTACCAAGGGATTTCACCTCAAACTTCTCTCAAAGAAGAACTCATTAAACAAGGGAACACTGATACTGAGACTCCCTCTCAGCTAGGACATCATTCTCCGCCATATCAAGCTTGTCTCGAAGGTACACAACCATTATCCCAAAAAATGCTTGATGAGAATGACTGCCATATGCTCATCAGTGCTGATATACCTCAACTGAATATCTTTCCTCAATACCATATCTCTGATATAGTGGTATGCTTAGTTTTGTCATGAAACACATGGAAAGATAGAAAGCTTCTCAAGGCTTTGATTAACACAAAGGATGACAGTTGGCTTCAACGATTGTTCAACCAATCCTGCAAGGAGCTTTCGAAGCCACACTACTTCTTGAGCTGCCACAAAAGACTGCTTCCTACTATAACAGGATATCATCGCAGACATCAACTAAGACAACATCCAAGGCAATACAACCATCTTCTTTAGGTTCAGTAGGCTCCCTCTAAATCTTTAATCACTTGCATCATCCACTTGACCAAGATTGTCTGCAACGCTTGCTTTAGAGAAATGGTTTCCAATGCACACCTCTGTAGAGATTCATGGTTGACTCTTCGACCGCATCCCAGATCACTCTATTCTAAATAGGTTTGCGGAGCTACCAATCCAGGTTGACTTGAGCAATTCAGAACCCAACTGCTGAAGAGGTACTTCAACAATTTAACATCCGGCCTTGCAACAATGCAACCTTCACTTATGCTCAGTGAGTCATAGAACTCCCTCTTAAGGTTAATTCTTCCTCTTCGAATAGCTACAGGTAGAGTCTCCATCCTTCAACTTATAGGATGCATCAAGCTCTTCTTGAAAGCAATCTCTTACGCTTCTTGATTTATCATGAAATCATTAACAAGAGATTACTAATAGTTTATGGAACTCAACTATCTCAAATAGACATACCATAACTAGGAACATACATGATTGACTATCTCAATAGCATGAATTAGTGGCTACAAAACAATTCATCATTATTCAACCATGCAATACTTCAAAATCTCCCGAGTAATAGATAATTAATTCATCAGTCATGACATGTCTTTCTTTCAATTTCTCGGAAGAGCTAATCTCAAAAGAAAAATTTCACAAATTAGCATGATCCTACTTGCAATGAATAAATCTAAAGAATCTTATCACAGTGATCACTATTTACTGGTCACACATAATCCTAAGTAAATAATGTCAAATTTGCACAACTCAACAAATTGAATTTTAGCCTAGAATAGTAAATACAATCAAAACAAAGAATACTTATCTCTTAAATATTCTGAAGGGTGGACATAGTACGATATGCTGCTCTTGCGCTTAGTACACAACCTTCACAGCTTGAACATAGGCCCATGACTAGAGTAGAAATTGACTAGAGTAGAAATTCACTAGAATCATTTTGGGGAGAGATCTCAATCACATCCGCAAATGAAGCATGCTGATTAGGCCTGGTAGGACAATCCTTCGCATAGTGACCAAATTTGTCACATCTAAAGCATTGAACACGAGAGAGGTCCCACTTCTTCTTGAATGCGGGAGCACCATCTGACCCATTATCTCTATTCCTCTTGAAGAATCCTTTCTTCCAAACTTTTCCTTTCTTCGATGAATGAGAGGTGAGAACATGTAAATCTTCGTTCTTTGAACTTTGACCAATGCCTCTAGCCGCCAACCTCGACTCCTCTTGAATGCAGTCTGCCCTTAATCGATCAAACTTGGGAAGTTTCGATCTCGCACTAATTCCTTGAATGTAAGACTCCCAAGATGAAGGAAGACCATTAAGAGCCAACATGGTCAAATCCTTGTCATCAACAATATGACCAATGGTAGAGAGTTGATCTCTCAATTCGGAAATCTTCATGAAGTAGGTGATGACAAACTCTCCTTCCGCCATCTTAATGTGAAGTAGTTGTTGCTTCAAGGTTAGGGCACGACTGGTGTTGTTGATTTCGTACATCTCTTCCAATGTTTTGAACATCTCCCTTGTGGTATCCAACTTGAAGACAATTGGAACAATATGATCTTTGACGGAATCAACCAACACTTTCTTTGCCCTAGTATCTTTCTTCCTCCACTGCAACTTTTCTTCTTCCTCCTCAGGTTCGGGAACTTTTGTTTTCACAAACTCAGCCAAATCATTCTCTTCCAATGTGAGCATGATCCTGAACCTCCATGATGTGTAGTTAGAAACTCCTTCGAGTCTATCCTCGATTTTCAGACCATTCACCATCTTGAACTTTAAAAAACAAGAAGAAAGGATAGACTGAAAAAGATTGAGGTAAGTGCTTGCAAAATGAATCTGATCACGATCTTTTTCAAACCCGCTCTGATACCATGTTAGAGTTTCTTAGATCAGATTAAACAATGAAAGCACTTAGAAATATTGCAACACATAAGACAATGAACACAACAAGATACCCTGGGAAAACCCTCCTCTTGAGGGAGAAAAACCCAGCAAATGAATCTCTTATATAATGTAGCACAAGAGCAGAAATCTGCTTACAACTCAGGCCCAGCAATGGCCAATAATGAATACAATGAAGTCGCACTTCTCCTAGATGCACAAGATACAAATGAATATGTTCTTCCTTGAAATCGGATCTGCTGCTATGAAGATGCGAATTCTGCTCTGCTATTTTATTGCGAACTTGCTTGAATAGAATGAAATGATTTACAATGACAAGAAGACCTTGTATAAATACAAGAGAGGCGCCTTTTCAAGTTAGGTCGGCCCCTTAGGAAAAACATAAATAAAGATAAATACAACTAGGGTCGGCCCATGCAACAATTAATAAATGCGAATCATATTAGGTCGGCCCTTTTATTAAATGTTATTGTCATAAATTAAATAGCCGAAAGGCTACCATTTAATTTATGCATCTTTCTCGGAATGTGTGCAATGGAAGTGCAGCCCTAAGCTGCTATAACATCAACAGGATGAGATTACAGATCACTAGGAGACCAGATAATCTTATGCCAAACGAGTACATTGACATCACAATTAATTATTAAACTCATCTCAGATTGACAATGTACATCCTCATGTTCATATTTTTAGTAGATATATTTAAATATTCACATTTTTTATATTTCAGCATCTTTTAGCTTAAGTTACTTTTGGAATTTTTATTTCATTTGTATTTTAAAATTTTAAATATTTTTTATATACATTATATTAATAGCTCTTCCTTTGGCATCTCCAAAATCTGGAAATGAAAATTGTTATCCCCAAAATCTATCCCCACGTCCCCCCATCCTTGAAACTCAGAGAAGCACTAGTATCTATCTATCTATTTATATCTGAATTTGATTGTCATTGTGAGTGCAATCAGAGATAGTTTGAGAGCATTAACACCAAGAAGAGGAACAGGTTTACCCAAGAGCGTTTCAATGACCTTGCTTTCATCTAACACAACTTTGTCTAAACATTAAAAAGGTGGAGGAGGAATCTCATGATGCCATTGATTTGGATGAGATTTATCCAGCTTTGGATTGGATTGTCAAAGATTTTGATGTCATGTTAACTGACAAAGATCTCATTGAAGTGGAGAGAGAAATAGCAGTAGTAACAAAAGTAGAAGCATTGGGAGATGACATACTTGATGATTTATATTAACGTTCTAGTTCAAGCCTGAATGCAAATAGGAGGGAATGTTTAAGTTGTACATTGTAGTTGTGCTTCAAAAAATTGAATTTTGAGCCTTTGAGGGATATGGCATGTAATCATTGATTCATGACAAATTGATAATAGAAATAGACTTGTGCATTCTTTGAATTCATTCTTTATGCTTTTCATGCATTATTTAAGTTTATTTTGTGTATTTATGTAATTTATTTTTATTTGATGAGTTTTCTCTAAGTCCAAGACTGAGTCAAATTTTTGGGCTGCCAAGTTTTAGCAGAGTCCAAGTTTTTGAATTATGGCCCATACCATAATGTGACACTTTTGACAAATGATTTGGCTCATGGTAGCAATCATAGCTATTTGTAAACAGTTCTTTTGTATACCATACATTATAATCCATCACAGTAGTGAAAAAATTCCAACTTGAAAAAACTCAATTTTCATTTCTTTTTTTTCAATTGCATGATTAAAACTCTTCATATTTTGGAGAAGTGGGTCAACTTTTACCCACTCTCTCCCACCTTAATCAAAACAAATTCTTGAGTTTTACTGTCTAAATTGAAAGCTCTATATGAAGGAAATTCTAATGATGTTGGGATATTTACTTGAATTTTGTTTTATAACGTTGTCTTCTTTCTGTTTTCCTTGATAGTTAAGCTCACATGTAACAGATTCTTTATTCTCATATTTCCCTTTTTAACAAACATGCCCATTGTGAGTTCATTACATACATCATCATGGAAGTCTATAATCTTTCGTGGTTGAGGGAAAGTGATGGATCATGGTAAGTATTGATGCTAAACACCAAACATTTCCTCTTCCCAATTACATCGCCATACACCAAGTAAAATATTTAATCATTTTCTTCAGTCTTTCAGACTCACCCCCTACTATTTCAAAATCCATAATTGCAGAGGGATTATGGAGAAAACTGAGCAGTACTTTTGTTGACAATGAGAAACACTTAATTACTTACAAACTTTTCTTTGCTAACTGTCAGTACTGTCATGCAAGTTTAAAACATACACACATGAAATTATGTTGGCGAACATATAATTGTTTTTCAGAAAGAGGAGTCCGTTGACATGCGTAAATATGTGTTTTTGTCAGAAACTATGCTATTTCATAGGTTTCACTAATTTCTTTTAATACAATACTGCAGGCAGCCAGGGCAAAGCTTGAGGAGGCAAGTGATGTTTTAAAATCACATGAGATATGGGACCATCAGTTAGGAAATAATGTGGAGGAGGAATTGCTTGAGCATCTTCATCATTCATCCTTGCTTGTCTTTGATTCAGCATTTTCCTTATCAGAGTTGATACCTGCAGTAAGTCAAATATTCCTTTTAAAAACACATTTGAGAATTATTGAGACGAAGGCATTGCTAAATGTGGCCTTTGCATTGCTATTAACAATCCCCGTGTTTGGTTGTGATGGCGATTAATTGATGTCAGCCAAAGAGAAAAAGTTGATTGCTTAGGATGAATAAGAAAAGCTTCTACCATTAGAATGGCTACTAATTATTTAATTGGTGAACTCCCTAGGGTTAGGATTTGATCAGTCACATGGTTTATTTCATAGAATTAGAGTTTACCCATCAAGCAGTTCATTATTGAAGGTTTATCATAATGCTAGAGTTACTGTTCAGTGAACTTGTGCAAAGGTATTAAATTATTTAATAGTTCAAATGTTCTTTTGCATTCATAAAACCTGTATGGAATATGCCTTTAGTAGGTTTGATGTACCAAGCAGGGAGCTTGTTTGTCTCTCTAAGATACCACATCATGCTCCTCAGATAATTGTGGCTTCCATCCTGCTTCTCTTGTACTGCTACTTTTCTTCTTTTTTCTCTTGAGGTGTGATAGATTAATCATTCAACTCAGATAGATTAATCATTCAACTCGTGTGAAGCTCTCTGGATATGACTACGTTTGGATATTATGGCACGTTGCATCTGTTTCAGCAAGTTACTGTAATGTTCTAATATCATGTTAATCCCCTCCTCAGACATGTAATAGAATACTTGGTTAAATGTGCAGATCTTAAGCAAGTCTGCACAATTTTCTTTTTACTTGAGTATTAGAAATTAAATAGGGATGCCTGAGTGCCAAGCAACTCAAAACAGACCATAATGAATTTTTCAATTAGGGGTTAGATTTTGTAGTACAATGTGAAAAGAAGAGAAATCTAAGGTTTCAAAACATTAATCAGGTTTTTGGACGCAGGGTTGTTGATCAGACATAGAGGAAGTCAGCAATGATTCAGATAATTCTGATGCAGTTTAAGATCTATTATGGAGCCAGAGAAAAACACAGGAAAGCCTATGAATTAGGGTTCTAGAAGGTAAATGGAGCTCCATTTACTGATGTCACCATGTCAATACATATGTCAACAAATGACCCAAATAACCCCCCTAGGAATAACATCAGAAACCTTTTACTTTGGCATCAACATGTGTTTAAAAAGGATGCTTCCAATGATGGTAATAATGCCTTTTCTTGACATCCACACTAGGGTTGAAAATTACTTTGACATTGACACCAGTGCACCCACTCCTGATTTCAGTATTGTGCCCCCTCAACATCCAGCAGTGATGGCAGTAACTCCTCTTGTTAGCATCAGCAAGTGTTCAACACTTGGAAGGTGAATCAGTGGCTCCTCTCCATAACATCAGTTGATGGTCAATAGCAGGGGACTTATTCCACTCTCTAGCAGGGAGGTTATCAATCCATGAGTAGTTGTAATTAGAAAACGAGGTTCCAAGTGGCATGCATGTCAATATATATGGGCATAAAGGTATACGTGTTTTTGGGGTCTACACTTGTCAAAATGTACTTTATGGTCCACGTTAAAAATTGGTTAGAAAGGTAATTTGATTCCTGACTAGAAAAATTGTAGGGCTTGTTGTACCCAAAATAAATTTTTGCTTCAATAAGGCATTTTGCTTAAAATGATCTAAATCATGTAAAATTGCTGTCAAAAGTCCGTTTTAGGTCAAACAAAACATAGGATTTTTGTGGGTTTGTGTCAAAGAAGATACTTGCAAATTTCAGAAAATTTGAAAATTAGGGTTTCAAACCCCTGTTTTTAGGAAAACCCTAAAAATAGGACTTTTCCAAAAATGATTGAAATGAAACAATTTTGAAGATACTTGCAAATTTCAGAAAATTTGAAAATTAGGGTTTCAAACCCCTGTTTTTAGGAAAACCCTAAAAATAGGACTTTTCCAAAAATGATTGAAATGAAACAATTTTGGGCTAGAAATTGCTTGAATTAACAAAAGAAAGATTACAATTTATAGAGGGGGTAGATGACTGTAGACATTTAAGATGCCTAACTACCTCAACTACTAACTACTGTAGCACTAATTGACCTTTATACAACGTAGAATATAATATTCTAACACCCTCCCTTAATGGTCAATCTACTAACTAGCCTACAGAAAACAATCTGCAGATCGTTTGGTCACAAATTCTTCAAAACACTCTGCTGCTACGGAGACCCTCTGTAGATCTGCAGAATGTGAATGACCAAGAGAACCAAAAAAACCGTCCAGAAAATAACAGAGAAGGCTGCCCCTTCTTTAGAAAGCTCTACAACAAGAGACAAGAGCCTGCCATTGATTCTGCCACCGAGATGAGGCTGCCACCAACCCTCCTAGAAATTGCAGAACTACTGACCAGAAGTCATCACAAAATGTCCAACTTGACGTTGGGTAACAAAGCTGTCCTTCCCTGAAACCAGAGACACCGAGAACAACTGCCACAATTTTGAGGATAAATTGGCAAACCGTCGAAACTTTTGCAGAGGAGCATGAAGTCCGAGAACAGACTGCAAGAAGCTAGTTGTGTAGATGTTCGCCCCAGCAACTCCAGGTGCGACCAAAAAACTGACTGCAACAAACCACGATTTTTGAGGAAAAAATCGCCAAACCCAAGATTACAAATCATCGTATTTTTTTTCGGAAAAAACGGTAAAAACCAAATACCAGAGAGTCCTCCCTAACAACAGAAACCCCGACTAGGGTATACAGGAAAAACTCTTAATTTTTGAGGAGAAAATTATAAACCCTCCCAGAATTTTTTAAGGGAAAAAATTATGAAAACCCATACAGATTTTTTTTAAGGGAAAAAATATTAAAACCCATACATATTTTTAAGGGAAAAATTATTAAAACTATACAACTGTGTTTTTTCTTTTGGACAAAAATATTTAAAACCATTAAGCCGATTTTTTTTCTTTTAGAGACAAAAAATCTAAAACCCAAAATAATTTTTAAAGGAAAAAATTTAAAAACCTGATAGATTTTTTATTTTTATGAGGAAAAATTTAAACCCCCAAAAAAGAAAAAACGCGGCTTGGAGGTCAAATTGCATGGCCAAAAGGTAAACAAAACGCGCCAGAATGAGGTCAAAGTCGCGAACAAAAAACACGGATAGAAAACGCGGGCTTCAAACGACATAGAAACACGTCTCACAAGAGGTCGCGCCCAGTAGACAAAAAATCATGGCCAAAATAAGAACCACGCCTAGACAAGGTCGCGCGTGGGCCAGAGATGGAGGTCGTGCGACAAAAAGAAATCGTGCAGGTTCGTCTTCAGAAAAAAAAAAAAAACGCGACTAGATTTTTGAAACAAAAACGCATCTAGGAAGAGAAAGAACATGTGCCCAGGTAGAGCAGGAGGTCGCACGACGTGGGCTTTGATCTGCAGAAAAAACGAAGCCACGAAAAAACAAGAAACGTCGTGGCTAGCAGAAGATGGATCCACGAACTAGGTTGCGCGAGCTGAGAGAAGTGGCGCCCGAAAAAACAAACCAATCCTAACACATGACTTGCAGCAGGACGCCATAGTTTCTAAAAACTCCTAGAAACCCTAGCCGCTCTCATACCCTCAATTTTTTTTAGGAGCTACGAAAATTTCAGACGAGCCACCAAGAGATTTTCTTGCAAGAAAATCTGAAAGTTCACACGCAAAAACGAATTATTGAACCCTCCAAAATCCCGAGCCCTCCTGTGAGGGAGACAAGCTCAGTCTGGCTCTGATACCATGAAACAATTTTGGGATAGAAATTGCTTGAATTAACAAAAGAAAGATTACAATTTATAGAGGCGGTAGATGACTGTAGACATTTAAGATGTCTAACTACCTCAACTGCCGACTATTGTAGCACTAATTGACCATTATACAATGTAGAATATAATATTCTAACATGAAAATGATTTTGATAGGATAATTTGACTTCACGATCACATTGGTCAAGTTAAAATCACCAAAAAGTTTGTTTTACTCTGGTGGGTCTATTTTCATTTTTCAGGAAGAAAGCTAGGACCTCCGCAACCATTAATGGCAGAATGGCTAGTACCAGGTGTAGAAATATAAGCCTCAAAAGCTTCAACGAAGAATCCATGGCGAAAGATGTTCGAAAAGATGCTCTGCGATGGAGGGGATTTTTGAAAGTGAAAAATGCTGGAAATTGACTAAGTTTGGAGAATGCACGCCTTACTACAAGGAAGAGGCTACATAGGCCATGCCTTAGCCATTATTCCAACACCCGTACATGCAGCATGGTGAAGGTGATTGCTAGGATGCACGCATTCGCATCGTCGATGACAATGCTCAAACCAGTCAAGCTACACGACGAACACGAAGTGTAAAGAGATGAGGATTTAAAAAAAAATGATGAAATTGTAGCTAAAAGCACCCCTACTGGCCAGGGGCGCCCATGAAGTTAAAAGGTCAAAGACAGTCATCAAGTTTTGCCAAAACGGTCATCTCCTTTGTGTTTCAACTAGCTTTCCGGCGCATCGTCAAGCAAGATCACCCGATTCATCAATCACCAACAAACGGAAGCGGAGACAAGAGATGTTGAAAGCATGTATCATCAAAGAACAACAACCACATCAAGGCAAAAGTGCCCCTGCTTGATAGGGGCACCCTTCATTTTGGGTCACCTGATGAACTTTTCAACGACTACTTTCTACAAGGCATCTGCTTAGCATCCTCTCAGCTTCACGATCAATCCAGTTGCACATTCACAGGACCTGTCAAGCATTCGCAAACAAAGATCAAGCGTAAAACGCTAGAAGCAAAGGTAGAATGAAAGACATGAAGAATTGGTTGTGTTAAGGAAAATACATCTTCCTAGAAATAGGGGCCCAACTTTTTGGGCAATTAGGTGCAATTTGCAAGCCCAGCGACCTCCAAGAAGTCCTCTGTCTTGATCAATCTCAGCAATGACACTGTTAATGAATTCAACAAATAAATCTAACATCTGATGACGAAGATCAAACTGGGGCTATTCGTGAAAGGTTGCAAACTGAAAATGACAACACAAAAGGTCAAAGGCGCCCCTGTTGAAAATGACAACACAAAAGGTCAAAGGCGCCTCTGCAGGCCAGGGGCGCCCATACTTTTGAGACCCCTAAATCAACTTTCACAGCTTGTGAAGCCAGTCATCCTTTTTGGAACTAAATTGGCTATCCATCCCATGTTTCAGCACTTTCGTCAGACTCATCAGTCATCGGTGATCTCAGATCAGAGCACTGAGGGTCAAACTGGAGGAATTGAAGAACACTCAAGAAATTGACTAAGTCTAGTGAAAAATGCACCTTCTTGGGAAAAGGCGCCCAAGAATCAGACGCATCAGACTTAGGTTTTGAGCTTTGTAGCTCCCAAGCACACTTCTTCAGAGTTGTTTCATCTCAGCAATGGATTTATCAGCAACACTTCAGGATCATTTGAGCAACCAGGATCAAGGATCGAATGGAGGCATTTCATCACAAAAAGAGAATGAAAAAGTGTTCAACTCCTCAACTTGGACGCCTTAAGTCAAAATTAGACTCAGTTGATTGAAGTTGTCTATTTTGAAAGCCTTTTTATGTCTAAAACGTCCCCAAATTGGTGGAAATCATCTCTATGAACTCCAAATCAGGCAAAATAACTCCTGAATCAAGTGTTGGCACCTAAACTTGATTGATTCAACATCAAACACTATTAATCAAGTCTAGGCGTCATAATTCAACATCTTTCTTTGCAGGTTGAAGCTCAAGAACAAGCATTTTTCCTCTCCAACGTCTTTTGAAGATCTGACAAAGGGTTTTCAACATTCTTCATATTTTCATGAATTAGTTGCACAGAGGGACAATTTATGAGAGGTTGCATCTTCAGGCGTGATTTTCTTGAAGATCCAGAGAGGTAGTTTATAACTTCCAAACTTCTTGTCTTTTTCTTCTATTCTTGTCTTAGATCTTCTTGCATGTGCAAGTAAATGGAGGTTTTCCATAGATTTGACCTTTTGGGTATGATCAACATAGCAGTTTCATCAAAACCCAAGTGTCAGATTCTTCTAGAAAAAGTAGCCTTGCTGCCCCCTATTTTTTAGGGTTTCCAGAAAAAGTCACAATTTCAAAAAATGGACAAACTAGGCTTGTTTAGCTTTGAAGCACGAACAA
The DNA here is from genome assembly GCA_007115665.2 of Sequoiadendron giganteum. NCBI lineage: Eukaryota > Viridiplantae > Streptophyta > Pinopsida > Cupressales > Cupressaceae > Sequoiadendron > Sequoiadendron giganteum. The sequence continues at coordinate 400,832,727 of CM021103.1, forward strand.
AACCCGTGTTAGATTTTTAAGGGAAAAATAAGTTTTTGGTGCCTCGCTGCCTTTGCCACTGAAGGGCTCTTGCATGCCATAGAAAAATACATTTATTTCGAATTTTCGATGTTCGGGTTTGTTTAGAAAATTATTCTCAACAAAATTCACATCTCAGAATTTTTCGTAAAAATTACCTTTGATAAGGCTATTTTTAGTAGTTGCAAAAAAGTTGTCCGAATAGTATCGTGTGCACAGTCAATCTTCAAAGTTTTCATAATGCAGTTCTCCTAAGTCGAATACAAGACCAAGACGGTCTTACTCCATGACTTCTTGAAAACGGTTGACATTGATTTGCATCAGGCACACCCAGAGGTCGATTTGGACAGATTGACAGACAAAGACACTCAAAGTCCATAGGTTCCATATGGTTTCACCTCATATATCTGATAGCCTTCCAAGGCCAGTTTAGAGGGTTGAATACCGTTGGAGCTCTACGTGTGTAGTGAGTTCGTGTGCATTTCTCACAGCTAGAGTGTTCGTAGTCAAACTTAGCACTTCCATCATACAACACTCTTTCATTGAGAAGAACCAAGAAAAGCGTCAGAAGCGCAAAGCTGTCGGAGAAACAAAGGTCATCACTCCAGTTATAGAGCCACCAAAGTTACCAATCAATTCCTTGCTAGTATCAAACATGAAGATGGTGACTATGTGAGTCTTGGTGATGTGCAGACGCAGTTCTAGGACCTCATCTATATCAATTTCTGCGGTGACCTTGCTGGTTGTAGGTTAAGTTAGATCACAGTCATGTCAACAAGGCTGGATGACGCAATTGCAAAGAAGATTGAATATCAAGAGCAGATTACGAGTGGTGAAGAGATGCTACGATGACACATCATCATCCTGCGAAGCATTAGTTGTCCAGAGGCAGAGGAAGTCAACGACTGGCTAGAGGAGATAATAACTCGAGCTGATGAGGTGTAAACACTTAGTAGGACGTCCTACCCCTTCAAGATAGCATTTATGACAAACAATTAACTTGATGCCTCTTTCCAAGTTAACTCATTGTCCCACTGATCATGCATGTCTAATTCCACTAATTGTGGATCTCTATTTTGGAGGCACTTTGTATATTGGAGTTCTCTTTTAGTTTAGAATCAGTTAACTAAAGTAGACTTTCCAGTTAACTACTAGGTCACCTACTTTTAGACATAGGAATAAATCTTGCAGATTGGCAAGAACTCATTGTTAACTCAAGGAGACTTTAGAGTTGCCTACTCCTTTGAGCTTCTATAAATAAGAGCCTTTGCTCATTATTTTGTAACTTTACTTCACGACAGCAAAATGCTGAGCTCACAAGCCTTCGACTTTGTTTGCTTAGTATATGTTCTCGAATTGTATTTGTGATAGTCAAACGCTAAGTACAACTTGCGTCCTTTCTATTCAGATAGGTGTGTTCAATATGTTTATGTTTTATTGGTTGATTGCTTCTTATGCGATTGTCTCTTTGACACAAGTTGCTGTCCCAAAGTGTAATCTGTAATCAAAGTTGGGATAATAAATCAAGAGGGCTACCTTGCCTTTGATCCAAAAGTTTCAAGATCTATCATTGTATGTTGTTCTTAATAATCTTTCTTTCAATCTACACCTCGGAAAGAGCACTGCGCCTCCTTGGGAATTCAAAGAGTAAGATTATCGTTCTATGTTGTTTCTAGTAGTCTACATTTCAGCCTACACCTCAGAAAGAGCACTGCGCCTCCTTGGGAATCTTGAGATCTAGTCTACCATTTGAAGATTACTTGTGTGAATTCTATTTCGGCATAAATCTGGAAGTTCAAAGGCTTCAGATGTATTCTGAGAGACAATTCGTCTAAGTGATCAAACCATTCCATTCTCGCTCCTATACCCCTCTTGCTTTGTTTATCTTGGAGATAAGATAGATTAAAAGTTAGCTTAGTTGTAGTTAAGATCTGCAGAAACCAGAGAAAACCTTAGCTGCAACGCATTGTGCTTTATGCACCCTTGTGCCCTGCCGCTGAGTAAAAAGATAGGAACATTAATTTACTTTACTTTTTATGCAAACATCAGCAAAAAGAGGGAGCTTCCCCTCCTAATTTGAAGAGCAGTCATTACGCATTGTGCATAACTGTCCGTTTCCAATAAGCACTCCAAAGGTGCTAATTGAAATGCCAACAGGGCTATTGCATAATGGTTGGGTTTCTACACCAGTTGGATAGGAGGCATTGTAGTGTTCAGCAAGAAACTTGACAAGTTTGGAGTATGACAAAAGATAGGATACAATGTCTATGCTGGGGACTTTCTAGAGAGAACCTATGTGCTTTGTAATAGACATCCATTCTGAAAAAAATCAATATTTACATATCTTGTGGGGTTCTTATTCCTGAAAGGGTTTTCTCCACACAAGTATTCTGAGTGTGCTTTGGCTTTTTGTTAATTAGTTAATCCTTGTTTTCATATTTCAGAAAGTATTATCATTTCTTGCACGAGGTTAAATGAAACATTGAGAAATGTAATCGAGTAAGCAATAGTGAAAAGTTGAGATTTTTGCAATAAAGAATGGCAATTTCAAATTGATTTTGGTATTAGAGTGCAGTTTTTTTTTCATTTGGTAGTTTTATGGTTGAGTGTATTTGACCTGGAAAGCCTCTGAGAAAGCTTAAGTTAAACTCACTGCATACGCCCCACATTTGGAAAGAAGCAAAGATTATTCCAAACTCTCTTGGAGAAGATGAATAGTCCACTAATTTCAAGGCTTGGTTCTTGAGACTTGAGAATGATGTGTCTGGACTTTAAATGTTTGATCAGAGTAGGTAGGGGAAGTTCTTGAAAGAGAGAAGACCATGAGTCTCTAGAAGAAACTTTAGAGATAGAGCCTTCCAATGGACACACCAAAATAGAATTCTCGATTCTGCACTTGCCATTTTAATTGGAAGCGAAGTTTTATATTTGGGTTTGTGTAGTTTAGTTGATGCAGAAAATTTGGACAACTGATTCATATGGATGGGTGTAATTCAGTACTACAGGTATGCCAAAATCAAAAGATATCATTTCTCGGACTAAAAGATGTCTAGTCATGCATTTAACTAGTGGGAGAGTTATGTGATAACTCACAAGAAGACTTTGTCGTGGACATGGGAACATTTGGACATTGGTTATATATATTTTTTCAATTAGATAAGAACAATTCCAGACACTAGTGGTGATAATTCTGATATAAGTAAAGCACAAATATTCACGATTACATTCTGGAGTTCCCAAAACAAGCCATCATGATGAATGCACTTTATGAAAACCCAGCAGTGATTGACACGTACGTGGGTGGTTTGCAGTTGCACAACCACATTAGAGGGATTATATTTGTTCGATGTCAAGTAAGTCGAAAGTCCTATATATGCAGGTGGAAGAGGACTCAAAGAACTTTGGGACCTCTCTTCTCAAATTGATCAAAAGAATGCTAAGAGCTAGACTGAGAATGTAGTGAAAGGAAATAATTCAAACATCACTGTGCATAAACAAAAAAAACTTTTATCCTCTGTGGCATTGATTAGACATAGAGATCAAATGCTGGAAGCTGCATATCTAACTTTTCCTTTGGAATAACAAGAAGTAGAAGACTTTGAAGAAGAGCTTGATGTTAGTTGATGGAGATGAAGTGGATTGTAAGTCATAACTAGAAGAGAAACTAGCGTGTATGTCGATGCTGAAGAATTTCTCAATGATGATAAAGAATTTGAGGTTGATGGAATTTTGGACTAGAGAAAGGCTTGAGCGGTTGGGAAAACTTGAACTAGGAGAATAACTTAACACTAGAACAAGACTTGAAGTCAATGAAAAAATTAAACTTGTGGAAAAACTTTGACACTACAGCAAGATTCGAGATCAATGAACTTACAGACAAAGCAGAGGTTGATAAGGCAATTGAAAGATATTCCTTTAGGCCAAGATTCAAATCAAGATGACCAAAGTAACTGCTCTGTTTGATATGAGGATTCAAGTCTTCCAAAATAATTTGATTCTAGGAACACTAGTACAACTAAGTACAACTAGGGCTGAACATCCAAGAGGAAAGCTCAAACTTGTGGAAAAACTTTGACACTACAGCAAGACTCGAGATCAATGAACTTAAAGACAAAGCAGAGGTTGATCAGGCAATTGAAAGAAATTCTTCTAGGCCAAGATTCAAGTCAAGATAACAAAGGTAACTGCTCTGTTTGATATGAGGACTCGAGTTTCCCAAAATAATTTGATTCTAGAAACACTACTACTACTAAGTACTAGGGTTGAACATCCAAGATTATCTAGTTTGGGCTGTCTTCACAAGGACATGGAACTAAATCTCCCACATAAGTTCTGATTTATTATATTAGAAGATTTCAAGGATGAAATAAAGTGTGAAGTGGTTCTATTGGATTTCTGTGGAGTTGGGTTTGGCAGCCCATATATGTGGGATAGGGATGCCATATTTATATGATGGTAGAATAAGAATTAGGTGGTCAAGGAAGGCAGGCCTCACTGCAAAAGATCTCCTTAGTCATTCCAAATCAAGAAAAAATGTTCATTAAATGCTAGCAAGCAACTTGTCATGTTTTTGATAATAAATTCCTAGGACAACAAAGCAGAAGTTTGAGAAAAGACTTATAGTTGTACCGTAGAGTGGATAAACATCTGAAACAATTGGGTGAGTTTGGTGTAGTATCTCAAGAACTGAGTGATTTACCTCTCCATTGGGAAGTGGAGCATGAGATCTAGTTGTTGCTTGATACCCCATTGTCTAAAATTATTTTGTAGGGTAAATCACTCTTGGAATACATTGAGATAAAAAGTGCACTCACTTTTGGACCAAGGTGCGATTGCAAGTATATCACATTGTAGCCAACAATAGTTCTAGTGTTGGAGAAAGATGGATTTTGGAGAACGTGCATAAAATGTACAATCTTCAACAAGAACACTACTATCCATTAACCAAATGGATGACATGCTCGAACAATTGTGGTATGGAAAATGTTTAATTATGCTGAAAAAGTTGGGATACTTTTGAATTCGAGTGAAGGAAGAGCACATTTGGAAGGTTATATTCAAACAAACAATGGTCTTAATGAATGGTTTGTGCTTTGATTTGGCCCATGCAATGTACCAAGCACCTTCATGAGCCTAAATAACAAAATCCTCCAATTTGTATATGCTTGTAATTGTCTATTTGGGTGACATATTCATAGGAAGAGCACATTTGGAAGGTTATATACAAACAAACAATGGTCTTAATGAATGGTTTGTGCTTTGATTTGGCCTATGCAATGTACCAAGCACCTTCATGAGCCTAAATAACAAAATCCTCCACCAATTCGTATATTCTTGTAATTGTCTATTTGGGTGACATACTCATTTTTAGATGGACTTGGTAGGAATGTGTGGATTTCCACATAGGGAGAAATTAGGGTGCTAAAGATGCCTATCCTTGGAGTTGGGTGTCTTACATGGGTTTTAAGGGTGAAGAAAAGTAACCTTGCCCGTGCAAGGATGGTGAGGTTGGTCAATTGGATGTTGGCATGCCGGAAAAAGCCCCTCACAATGAAGCAAAGTAGTTGGGTGAGTCTAAGGGATGGTGAACAAGGTACAATTGACCTTGGAGGAAGGGCTGGCAAGGCAACCCATAGTGAAGGGTGTTGGCGTAAGAACTAACACTTCTGGAGTGTGAGTTTGTACATACAACTATGCACACTACGTAATGAGTGCTCTTCAAATTAGGAGGGGAAGCTCCCTCGTTGTGCTGGAATGCATGAAATAGAAAACTAAACTAATGTCCTATCTTTTTGTTCTCAGTTGGTAGAGGCACAAGGTTAAGAAAACCTAGAACGTTGCAGCTAAGAATTTTCTGGTTTCGCAGATCATATAACTACAACTAAGCTAACTTTAAAATCTATCCAATTTCCTCAAGAAACAGGAAAATGGAGCAGTAATACGATAAACTCCGTGTGGGCTCACAACATGAAGGCAAGGGAGGTGCAACTATTTGCTAATCCGGGAAGAAGTTTATTAAAACAAACAAATAAACGGTAAACTTGGTACAACTTCACAACATGAAGGCAAGGTAGGCGCAACTATCTGCTTGGCTGAATGAGTCTACTATCACACACATCAAACGATAAACTTTAATTACAGTTTTGCAACATGAAGGCAAGGTAGGCGCAACTATTTGCTCTTCTGAATAGGCTCATGATAAACAAAACACAAGGTAAGCAAACGGGACAGTATATTGTATAGACGCAATACGCATGCAATAACAATCAAACCAGCAATCCTATTTAACTAAGATCGAATAAACACCATGACAATAACATGAAGGCAAGGTAGGTGCAGCAATTTATTATAACAGCAATCACTCTTTGAACAGATACAATAATAGCAATACTACAGGCAAGGTAGGCGCAGCATGTATGCTATCAAGCAAAAGTTAAATTACAAATGAGCTTAAAGCTCTTATTTATAGACTTCAAGGTGTAGGCAACCCTAAAATCACCTTGAGTCAACTAAAGTCTTGCAATGCATGCAAGATCTTATTCCTAAACCCTAATTGAATGAAACTATACAGTTAACTGGGAAACTATCATCAGTTAACTGAAACATCTAATCTAAATGGACAAGGTGCAACATGCACGTCCTTATTGAAAGCAAGTCAACTGGAATGCTATCATCAGTTGACTGAAAGATCTAATCTAAACTCCAAGTGCATGTAGATGTTTCCAAGAAAGACATTCCATGCAATGTGTAACAACAAGTTAACTCGGAAAGAGGCCTCGAGTTTAACTCCTGTGTCTAATGTCTATTTTGGAAAAAGGTGGGACGCCTTTAATTGAAGTCTACTGGCCCTGATCTTGAGCAATTAACCCATCTACGAGGTCGTTGACTGCATCTCCATCTGGGGAACTGAAGCTCTGGCGAAGAATCCTATGTCTGTGCAACATGTCTTCTCCATTAGTCATCTGACACTGGAACTCACCCTTTCTCCTGATTGCCTCATCAAACAAAGTTGACATGGCTGTAAGCTGATTCATCTGATAGCCAACGGTCTCACCATTGAAAATACCATGAATAAGTGCTTGGAGCTCTAACTGGATGTCAGCAAGCTCAACATAGTCACCACCCACACGCTGATATACACATGGTAATTGAGACACAAAGTCTCTTATATAGCGGAGTGCATTAGTAACATGCTCTTTGCTCTCAGCCACCTTAGATGCTATCTTTCCTTCTATCTCTTCCTTGAAGATCAACTGTGTTCTCCAAACGTAGACCTCTTCTTTATCCTCTGCCTCTGTGACTGAATCAAATGACATTCCCAGGTTGGCAATCAGAATCTCATCCCTGGGTCTACTAATGGCCAAATCACGTTCCTCATCTTGAAGTTGTAGATGAAGCCCACGTGCATTATACCGCAATTGATACAATTCTGTAAGTACAAGGCGGCCTCTAGCAACAAACTCCTCTTCCCATTGCTCCAATCGCTTACCATATGCAACCAAGAGATCAATCTGACCCTGCTCTGTTGATGGTTCTAACATATGTGGAAGCGCGGTGACAACATCCCCTGTCCTGTGTACAAGGCTAGAAATGTACTGGCGAAGCTGTTGTATTTCGGCCTTGAGAGCTGATTTATCTTCACCATCTTTCACCATCCTATCCTTGGCGCTATCTGTAGCAACCTGTAGGAGATCAATATCTGTCTGACGAGTACTCTTATCGAAATGAACTGTGATAACTTCGAAGTCTTGAGCTTCCATCTCGTCTAGACTCTTATCTTCTAGAGGTACAGCAGTCTCAACAATGAATTCCTTATCTGCACTTCTCCCAATATGTATCTGTTTCTTGATCCTCTTTTCAGGCACATCTTGATGGTCATGATCGAAATCTGAATGATCAAGTACATAAGATGGTTGTCTCCTTTTTCTTCCCAGTTGACTCTCAAGCCAAGATGAATCCCGACTAATCCCACTGGAATGATCTGTACTAGTCGCAGGAGGATCTGATGAATGTGAATGTGTAAAAGAATTGCTGCAAGGAGGTGAATCCACGTCCAAATCAATGTGAATTGGAACGGGAGGTTGCTCTAATGGTGTCGGTGACGGCATACGGGGCTGAACCTCACGCTGTGGAGAAGTCTGAATAACTTCTCTGACTGGCTCTACATGTGGAATCGCAACAGATGCTTTTCCCTTCGAGTTACTAGGCGCTGGATTCTTTCTAGGAGGATTACTCCTCTTCTTTTGCTTAGGTTTTGAAGAAGAAGGCAATACAAGTCCTTCTGGTGGCGGCTCTGCTCTAGGCATGGATGCCTTTCTCAACCTTCTGCTTTCTAAATAAAGCGTACTATTTTGGATGACCCTGCTCGATGTCTCCTATACTGATGTGAACTCTTTGGCATACTAGTTCACTAACGGCAGTGGTTGTCCATCAACCTGCTCTCTGTAAAATTGAGGAAGTGTATCTCCCTCATCCTCTATCAATCCTTCCACATCTTCTGCCAAGAAAACAGAAACCTGCGGAAGAGAGAACCTGCTATAGCTACGTTTGCGAACCTCGAAATCATCCTCACAATTCACCCAGTAATCTTTCATCATAGGTTTGTGATAAGAGAGATTACCCAGGCGAGCTGCGTAATGACCCCAAGGATCATATGTGCGTGTATCCACTAGGTACTTGAGTTTGCAATTTTCTAACTCTTGACTTGCGGTCTTAGCATCAATTGCCGTCTTACACCAATACATCCCGAATTGCAAAGGAAACTCGGCAGCTGGTTTACGCTTGATGCGCAAATGTTTGTGAACTTCATACAGCTACCTCAGGAACTCCATGAATATTGTTTTATCCAAAGGATAACGTGGTAACATAGCTGGTTTTCCTGTGTATCCATAGACACGGATATAGGTGTATGTAGGGAACTGAATGTACCAATCTGCGCAATTCTTCATTGCTGCTCTGACAATTGTCGAGATGCGAATCTGCAACTCCCGGTCCAAGTTTCTCACTGTATAAGTCAAGAAAGCCTCTTGTACACGTTTAAAATAACTTTCAGCCTTCGTGAACTCAAGCTGGTCATAGTAACGATAGACTTTCTGTACATTGAGTATGCCCACCGTATTCAAACCGTTGAACTGATTCTGATAAGCAATCAAGTACACCAAGTAAGAACACATATGAAATTGATGCGTAGCTAGGAAACCGGTGATTTGCTCGTGAATAGCATCGCTGATGAAGGATGCCCAGTCATAATGCTCTTGCCCAGAGATGATTCTACCAATGATATAATACATCCACGGGTGAAATGTTTTTTGCATCTGCATGACCTGAGACACGATTAAGCAGTGTAATCAAAATATTGTATTCATCCTTACACTCGCCACGACCCAAGTTGTTTGGCAACTTGCTCTTCTTTTGTTTTAGCCACCTCTCTATCATCTTGTTCTGACATTTATCCAGTCCAACATTGAATGCCTGCTCGCTCTGACTCATGGAAATGACCATCCCATCCGAATGTTGAGGAATATCCAGACTTCACTCGATATCAAGGGGTTTGAGACTGCATATGACACATCCATCTATTGATCGTAGCTCTCGTGTAGTGGAATTGTAATGCTTGATGCAAGATATTACAAACTCCACGCAATGCACCGAAATAGGTATGGAAGCGGCCTCAAGTAACTTGGGTTGCTGAATATTCTTGATAACTGAATCCCTGATTTTGAGTGGATCCAAAACTACCTTCGGCAACACCTTATGTAGATCTGTATCAACTGTTCCAATGAAGTCGTGGGTTAAGACCGATTTGGTCTTGAATTCGAGCTGAGTGAATTGCATTCTGAAAAACTTGCCTGTTGACTGTGCACACGGCTATATTCTGACAACTTTTCTGGAAAGCCAAAAATACCCTGCTGAGGCTAAAAATAGCTTGTCGGATGAGAATTTTTACGAAAAAATATGAGATATGCGTTTTGTCCAGAAAATGATTCTAAGACAACCCAGAACGTCAGAAATGCAAAAATTTACCCTTTACTCAGCCGTGCAAAAGAATTTCAGTTGAGAAAATTAAAGCTTCAAGAACAGATGTTCTGGAACAAATTTTCCTGAAAAATTCTGGCACATGGGTTTTGCTGAGAAAGCTCTTCTGAATCAACCTAGATATTTTGTTTTGCCAAAATCTGCCAACACTTCGAACATGCAAGAGAATTTAAGACGAGAAGATGGAAGAAATATAGAAGAGAAAAAGACGTTTTTATTATTTTGATTGTTTTGTTTTTGTCTCCTTTCAAAATCGCCACTTTGCCTTGAATCTGATGCTGAATCTGAACTTGTACCTACAAAAGAATATTTTATCACCTTCGAACTTGATCCTTTGATGAAAATTCGCCAATCTCTTTGAAGAAATTCGAACTTTCAAAGCTGTGTGAATGATGAAAGGTGCCATGCTTGGTTAAATAAACAATTCGTACCATCATGCATGCATAATGCAACCATTATTTAGAAAAAAGAAATTCGATTGGCTTCTCTCTAGTTGAGTTGCCACTGTCTTCGTGTCTTTAAAATAATATCTTAATTTTAAAACATGCAAAAAATGGCGCCAATATTTATCTTTGAAGAAATTCGTCACTTTTCAATGCTCTACATGCAAAATAATTTTTTTATCATTTTGCCAAAAATAGCATCTTGCTGTGCTCAACACACTTCCTTGATTCTAAAAAGTCAAATTTTGATCTTTTAGGCTTCCATTTGCAAGAGTTATGAGATTTTTGAGAATCTCCTATTTTGTAACTGACTGCAAAGTTACAACTGACCTTGTTCAACTCTGATTTCCGGATGATTGAATGATCCTGTGATCGTGCTGAGATATCCACCGCGAAGCTTGCATGACAACGATGAAATGTCTGCTGGGAGCAACAACTGCTAAAATCATCATCTGATACCTTAGAAGATTAGACGCCTCTGATTAAATTGATGTTTTGACTCCAGACTTGGCCATTTCTCTGTTTTTGCCATTCTGATGCTTCAAACTGCAGTTGATGGTGAATGATGAACCACACCGACTGAATAATGGATTCATTGCGTGACTAGAAGTATTCTGCATCCAATGACTGTATGTGAGGGATCTGAAAATTGTATTAGGAACCCCAAAAGAATGAGCGCCCCTATTCTGTGATAGCTCAAACACCATTTTGACAAAAGTGTGATTTTCATCTGAACACCATACTTTGACCCTTGATACCGGGAACTGGAATGTTCTGATACGCGTGCCGCCTGTCTTGATGTACAGTTTGGTCAACTTGCAAGAGATGTTCTTGGAGACGACGAAGCCAAAAAATTGCTTTTGAGGCCTCTAAAAGAAAATCGCCTTTTTCAAAGAAAATTGTATTCTTACACTTAAGTCATTTTTTGGACTGCCTTCAATCAGCTCTTCTTTACAGCATTATCATCTTGACCTCGCACGTATGAGCATTCGCCAAATCCCGGAGGCTGTCGGCTAGACTCGTTGGATAGCTTGAGTAATTGCACACAAGTCTTGTGAAGATTGTAATTTCAAATAACCCCGTTTGGCAGGCCTAAAGGAGAATCCCCCCTAGCTTACAGCTGTGCAGCTTTGTGTAGCTATGCTTCACCATCCTCTGTTTTACGTGCTCGGTAGGACCTTTGTCACAGTTACTCAGAACATCGGATCGTCTTGTGAACGGGTACATTGCAAAACTGAACTGAGCTAGAAGAGATCTCAATTGCAAATTCATCCATCAAACAGGTCTTATTCAGGATCGCCCCTAGGCTACAGGGGAGCGGATTTGCATTCTGAAAAACTTCTTTTGACATGTATCCTGCCTGCAATTTCCACTTCTAACACTGATAACTAGATTTCTGTACTGGATACGCTTCCGCTTGATAGCTCGTTGAAAAGCCAAACCAATTCTGCAAAGACTGAAACCATCAAAACACGCATGCATCTAGATCTGGGCCTTCAAAAAGAAAATCGCCCTTGAGCTAGAAGGGAGTGGATCTGCATTTCTAGACTGCCTCCTTGTGAGAAAACACTCTTCGCAACCTCTGCTTCTGTCTTCGTTTGCTGGAGTTCTGTAACTCGGATAATCTTGCTTCATGGCTAGTCGGAAAGCTGACTGAAAACTGAACATAATGAATGTATCCTTCATCCAAAGCAGTCAAATCTTGACCTTCAAATGGAAGGGCGCCCCTGAGCTACAGGGGAGCGGATTTGTTTTGAATTCATTGATTTTCACCATTTTATGCTTTGCAAACGCTGTATCCATCATTGTGGTTGACCATGTCGAAGCGTTGTGACTGCTGAGGTGTGTGGATGACTATACTTCATCATTTTCACATGTACGGACACTATAAAGTTGATTTGCACGTTGATTGCGCAAGTGTCTACTACGTTACATAGTGAAAAGTTCCCAGACTTAGAATATTTTAGCACTTTTTGCCAATCTGAAAATCCCCTCCATCAAAAAGCATTATTTCCAACATCTTTTATCGTAGAGTGTTCCTCTTTGAGTTTCAGGCTTAGATATTGATACTTGGTACTGGCCGATTGCCATTGATGACCCCAAAGATCCTAACTTTTCTCCTGAAAAAGTGAAAACTACCCACCAGCCTTAAATTGACTTTTAACTGAAACTGACTTCACCACTGTGATTGTGATGTGAAATAAGCCAATCAAAATTAATTTCAGCCAATTCTGACAAGTTCCTATTTTTTAGGGTTTCGAGCTAAAAATAGATTTCAGAAACCCTAATTTTCAAAATTTTCAAATTTTGCCAGTATCTTCCTGGCATCACACTGACTAAAAGCCCATACTTTATTTGCCCAAAAACTAAGTTTTGACCCCACTTTTACAAGGTTTAGACCATTTTAAGCAAAATGCCTTAATGAATCAAAAATTTCGGTTTGGGTACAACAAAGGGCATATAGTTGTGTGGTCCCAGGAGATGATGAGTTGATAAACTGTCCTTGGATATAAACACTTAAGTAAGCCCAAGAGATGGTGGGAAAAGGCTAAGACAAGGTCAAATGAAGCTATAAGCACACTAGGGGATATAAACACTAAAGTGAGCCCAAAACATAACATGAAAATTGCAAGGATATACAATTTCCAATATTATAGGTATAAATCTAAAGGATATAAGGTAGTTGGTCTAGCCAACATAGGGAGTGGGTTTGGCCCAAGAAAAGGAGAGAATGGCCAAACTAGAAAGAGGAGTCTGATCAACCCACTAGTAGTAGGGTGGGGTAGCTGGTAGGATCATGGATTGGGTGACTTGGTGGCTAGTAGGCTCATGGGCTAGGGTGGTTTGGTAATTGGCATGATTGCGAGTTAAATGAGGGAGGATCAAAGAGTCCACCTAGTTAGTTTGTAAGGAGAAGGATGCTTGACCAATGGACATAGGAAGGCATCTTAAGGAGAGTTTATATAGATGACAAAGTAAAGAGGGCAATTTAGAGAGCATTTGGCTGGTCCATTAGTAGTAGGATATGGTGATTGGCATCATGAGTGTGTCAAGAGGAAGAAAGGTATCTTACCCATGTGGGATGTGGTCTACAAAGAGGCAAGTTTGGGACTCATTGAGAAGGAGAAGGTGATCAATAGGACCATGAGCTAAGGCTTGGTGATTGGCAAAGTCACGAGTTTGCAATGTGGAGTGCAAGTATTATGATCTCAGGGGTCATCACAAGGAGTTTTGTGTAAGGGAACGTTAAGGATTGGACATAGGTGTTGTAGTGTTGTGCACATGGAACAAGTGTGAGCCTTTAGGGGCTTGATTGGTTGAGTCATGACTTTGTGATGAAGGTCTAGGAAGCCAAAAGGGTGGCTTGTAAGGTGTTTAATAGGATTAGGGAGTTTGAAAGGGTTGTGAGATAGGGGTTTGTCATGATTCTAGGAATAGGGGATTAAGGGAAGAAGACTACCTCATTTGCATGGATATTCTACAAATTGAGTGTTTAGGACACATCTAGGAGGACAAGGTGGCTAGTAGGGTCATGAATTAGAGGGGTTTGGTGATTGGTAGGTCATGAGTCAAATAATTCAATGGGAGGCCAACTAGTTTGAGGTTACGAGGAGACGAGATGATTGGTAGGGTCCTAAGTCAAATAATTTGATGGCAGGCCAACAAGTTTGAGGTGATGAGGAGACAAGGTGATTGGCAGGTTTATGGGTGTAGGGGAATTGGAAATTGGTAGGGTCATGAGGCTGAGGTAGATTGGTAGGCAAAGAGATGTCATCAAGATCAAAGTGAGGAGGTTAGAAAATTTATGAGGGAGCCATCAAGAAAGGACTAATTTGGAACTTTGAACCTTTTATATGGGATGAGGAGATTGGGTTAGAATATGCACTACCTTCAATAGACAACTATGAACCACATCTACATGAGGGGATGAATTGTTGACACAATTCTTGAGGAAAAACTTCAAACAATTTGATGGGATGAAAAAGAGTGTCAGCAAATCTATTCCAAGGGTCATGTTCCTATCAAGACAAATGGTACTCAATAGAGTAGGGATGGTCCTCATTAGTGAATTGAAGTTTAGAAGGGTAAAAATCTCCCCATAAGGTATCAGAAGTATTGTTCCAATTTAGATTTAGGAGTTAGTTTATTATGCTTAGCTTACAATACTTAGTCTAGACTTATTAACTAAATATAAAGTGTCATTAGAGTTGCAAAAGGTGATTAGGTATTGGAAGTTAAAGTGGATATATCAATTTATCAAAAAAAGGTGCATCATTCCTCCTTGAATTTTGTTTTATCGAATTACCTCTTAGTTCATGCCTCTTTATTGATGTCTCTTCTAGTGCTTTAATTGAATGCATAAATCCAAAATAAAGGAGGCATGGGCAGAAATGAATCATGCTATTTTTTTTAAGTGTATCAATTTTACAACATAATCTTAACTATAAGGTCAAGAAAAGGAATATAAGGCTTAGGACACCAATCTCAATAATTTGATACCGTATGTAATAGGAATAGAGCGATGTTGCTCACCTTAAATTACAAAAGTGAAATACTTGAAAATGGAGAGAAGACAAAATTGCCCTTAGGCTAAAGCTTTTGTATATATGAAAAGGTTGGAGAGAAACCCTTGATGCCCCTAAAAAAATTGAATAAAGGATGATTGAATCTTGATGGATGAAATGGCAAGAGGAAATATCTCATTTATACACCATTCCTACATAGTAAAAGAGGATAGACCTACTTAGTTAAGGCAAATATCCCAATATAATATAATGTTAACCTTACATATGTAGGCCACTAAATATGAGTGGTCTTACTAACATCTGAAGGTCCTATACATTGGTACAAGTTACCAAAAATAGAGAAAAAGTAGCGCAAAGATGTACCACATGTTGCTAACTCAATGAAACCCATGGGAAAGAGGTGCAAGTCAAGATTGCAATCTCCAAAAGAATCAAGTCTTACAAAGCAAGGAAGTTGATCAAAACTTGGAGGTTATTATCTTGAGAGTTTGATGCATTTTTTGAGATCCAGATTAGCATAGGACTTAGAATACCCCAGAAAAGTAGGGATTAAGAAGGAAAGTTGTCTTAGAAAAACAAACAAGTTTTGATACCATTTTGGAGAAGTTTAAAACCCATGTCAAGTAGGGCACATGGGCTCTCATGCCATGTGAGAAATGCAAGAAAAATGCTCACAACCTCTTTGGAAAAGGACTAGGATTTTATTTCATGCAAGAAATCACCATAAACAAAAACCAAACACTATAAATATATATTTATAATATAGAAAATTGGATAATAACATTATATGAGTAAGCTCCTCTTATGGAGATTATCTCATAAAATATCATTTCACACTCATCTCCTTACATTCTCTTTTGATTTCTAAAGGGAGGAAGCCCTAATATATAGCATTTTAAGATAACTATAGAAGTGATCCTATTGGCTATATAGTGTTACCCTTGATTCTGATTGCAAAATTACATGGTTAGCTCTTATTGGCTGGCTTGCATAGCAGCTTTTTTGTTTCTAATTTCTTAATTACTGAATAGGAAAATAGCTAATATTTCCCAGGGTAAACTAACTAATCTTAAATAAAATGATGGATACATGACCACACCAACACCCTGCTTTAAGTGCAACATAGGGAGTTTAAAAACAGAGGCTAAAATGTCAGAAATGTCTTGATCATGTGGCCTAATGAGGTGGCCATGTACAATATGAATAATCTCAATAGAGGCTTCAAAAATGTCTCAACAATGTGGCCTGATGAGGTATCCATGTATGATATGAATAATCTCAATAGAGGACTTAGAAGACAACTTCCTTAAGCCATAACAATGCTTGAAGATGAACACATTGAGGGTTCATTGAAGATGTTAGAAACAAGCATGTTTCTGCTCTTTTGAAGGTTTGGAAAGGCAAATTGATGCAGCAAATAGTCGTAAGTTGTTGAAGATGGACAAGGACTAAATGCCAAAGAAGGTCTACTTGCATCAAAGAACATTCCTTCCTTTAGGAAGAGATACAGGTGAACGTGTGCTGAAAGTCTTCCAAATCCAAGATAGGATATACAGGAAGCAATGAGAGACTATCTGGAATTGGTTCATTTTTCTATGAACATGGTGGTGAAGACATCCTAAACACAAGCTGCGGAAATATCAAGATCTAGGAGGAACCAGGAAATACAGATGGATCATTCAAAAAAGGAATTCTCATCACAATAGGAAGATCTACAACAACTACCCTCTTTGTAGATGAAATAGGATCTAAAAGACAGGGTCGACCACAAAGAGGAGAGTCAATAACAAGTATCCTTATTATATCCATAGAAATAGGATCTGCGATATAAAGTGGATCACAAAGTGAAATTGTTGATGAAGAAGTTTCAAAAACACCAACATGGAAACTCCCATTGAATAGAAAAACAGTATCCTCCAAGAAGTGACGACAATCATCAAGTTGAGATTGTGTAAAATGAGTACCAATGTCACATAGATGGTTTCCCAAAGAGTTGAGGAAGAAGTTTTGAAAACATCCAAGGGGTTATTCTCATCAAATAAGAAAACAATGTCTTCCAAAAAATGAGGACAACCAATGTTGCAGAAATAAGAATCCCAAAGAGGTTACTCTCTAATAAGAGGAAGATTTTGCAAAAATTGTCAAGAGGCACATCACAAGTTTACAAGTTTGATGAAGTCATGTGCAACTCCTCACACTCTTTGTTGTCATCATCATAATCTTTAATATCATTAGAAATTAAAAATGTCTTCCCTGGAAGCATCAATCAGTGAAAGGTGTCAACATCTAACCATAGAAGGTTCAACCAAGTAGTGTAAGAGCATTCAATGTCCCCAACGTGTTGTTGAAAGTTAAGAAAAGGAACTGCTAATGGTGGCCATAAACAGTGTCATAGTTATTGAGCTACTTAGTATGCTTGTTTGGACTGGTTGGTTGTGGAATTGTCGCAAAAGATAGAGATAGAGACCTCAATGATCGAAAAAGTTTTTCATACACAATCTCCATTATTGGTAGTTTATTCCATCTAGTATGATTGCATGAAATGATTATGCCATTTCACATGTAAATATCAATGCACTTTAAAATAAGTAACACAAGTGTGCTTGGTGTTGCGCACATAAGAAGGGAGGTAGTAACAATGCTAGTATAAAGATGCACACTACCAAATATGTGGCACTATATAGAATAGTGTATTCACAGTATATTTTCCTACATAAAATTGCTTATAGTGATGCTATTTTACAACTTTTTTGCCTTTTTTTAACAATATTTGCTGGAAATGGGAAATAGAAAAAAATGATTCTTATTATACAATATAAAGGTAGATGGCAAATTTGGATTCTTTTGGAAAAATATGAACTTTCAAAAGAATTGGTACAAAAAAGAAGTCTTGAGTGAGAAGACATCTCCGTTGAAAATTTGGTGTCACTAGAAGGGATTGTAAAAAAAGTTCTTTGCCATATTGTGACCTTTAGTCACACTATACCTATCCACCCATCTTCAATGATTAATCCAAACACAGTGCTACCCACCAATTTTATTGGGGTCTTAGAAAAGCAAACCCCTTAAAAATGTAGGAATGGGTTGCCCTTTTACAACAAAACTGACCTTGAGAAAGTTGGGGTCTTAGATTGGTGGATTGGATTGGTTGGGTGGGGAGATATTTAGGGAAGGCCAAAGGATTGTCTTAGGGCTAGACAACCTATTAGGTGGCTCAAGAAGGCTGCTGTGCCCTAAAAATAACTATCGGGTTGGGTGAGTGGCCATTGCACCCTAAAAGGTTTGGCTAGTCATAAATTACATTGGGGAAATGGGTGGATGGGGATGGGGCAGGCCAGTCATGTAGGATTTAGGGTGGGGCTAAGGGGTGTCTTAAGGTAGTGTGATTGACCTTGGGTTTTGGGGTTGGTTTGACCCTTTTTAAATTGTTTTTCCAAAACTAGGCAAAGTGGTTTTTATAAAAAATGAAGAACTGTTACAAAAACCCTTGAAACTATTTTTTCAAATCATTGTTTTTTCAAAAAAATCTCACAAATTTTGTTTTTTTCCAATAAAACAACCCTAAAACAATATGCTCTTAATCAATTTTCAGCCTACCCAAAATCAATTTCGGCTTATATGAAGCAATGTTCCATGGGGACGTGTGTGTCCTAAACATCCCGAGGACTTGGGGACTTTGAGGAAACATCTCTTATTGTAGGATTGGACAACTTGCTCCATTTGGTGCATAAAAAGAAAAAGGTAACTTTGTAAGGAAAGCAATGTTAAAAACCTATGTTTCATTGTTATGTCCCCTTTTTCGGTGTCCTTATTTGTGCTAGTTGGGTTTTGACTCACTATTTTTAGTAAGTGCTATATTTAGTAACTGGTCCTGGTGGCAGTGCAGTGCAGGGTTTCTAGTTTGGGCAGTGCTTGGCAGTTGTAGTTTAGCGATTTCTAATGTTTTGGCATATTATTCCCTTGTCTTCAAAAGTTGATTTTATGACTAATGTTCTAATGTTATAAAAGACCCCCCCGTGGCCTAGTTGAGCAACATTGTTTTTAGAAAGGGGACAATGTATCTCATGCGACGCCTAGAAAGAGAGTTTATTTATCATTTTTTAAGGCTAATGTTATGCCTCATAAGGTGGGATGCCTAGTTTAGGCTTAATGTCAATTTTAAATAAAAAATCAAAAGTGAAATTTTGGAGGCAAAAAGTTGGACGCCCCTCTTGGCGTAATTTCATGTCATTTCAAAAAGGTGAAATCGAGGGAAATGAAATGAGAGTTGCCCTAATATGTTCCTCACTTTATAAATATGAGTTTGAGCTCTCATTTGGTTATGGAGGATTTGACAACTTAAGGAGATGCTCCTGGAATGAGCTCAGGGAGTTCTTCTTTGCTGGTGGAGGATGAAAACCCTCTTCTCTGTTGCTGTTTTGGTGGTGAAATATCCACCCTAGCTGGTTGGAGTGGTTCTACCTCAGGAATCACCATTGTTTTTCATGGATGGAGATTTAGGGTTTTAAGAAAATGAAGATATTCTTAGTTTTTTGATGTGGGTTTGTGAGTTTTGGGTGTGGTGTGCAGTATTAATAGTGTGGTGTGAGTTTGGAGTAGGTTTGATGCATTTTCTGAGTGCTGTGTGAATTTTCTGAGTTTTGGTGTGGCTTTTTAGAGGCTTTGAGTGTTTTGAAGGGGCTGTACAACTGTACCCAGGCAGCCCATACCTTACTGGAAGTTTTTGTTCATTGCTGGGTGCTATTTGACCACTTTCCACTGATCCTCCATGGTTGTTTGGTGGTGTGGGATGGTCTAACAGGTGCTTGCAGGAGTTTGGAGGTGGCTGGGCACCATTTCTGAGTCATTCTGAGGTTATATAGTTTGCCTGGCCTGCTGCAACAGTCAACAGTCAGACCTGCTATTGCTCAGAAGCATATACCAGACCTGTAGCTCATTATTCCCTGCATTTTGAGGTCAAGTAATAGAGCTGGGCATGATTGCAATGTGTTGTTGATCTCGGGGGTTATCTATGGCATAGCTGGAAAGTTTTGGAGGGAGTTTCCTGCTTGTATGATCTGCTACAGGGAAATATGAGACCTGTATGTTCATGTTCCCTGCATTAAGTGGCTGTAGGTGGTGACTGAAAGGGACTGAAGGCTGAAGATCAACTTGGGAGGCATTATCTATCTGCTGAAAGGAGTTTCCAATGTTTATTAGCTGCTGATTGCCCATCATTTTTCTCATATCAGACTTGTAATGAGTCGGCAGACCTGAGATTTGTTATTCTTCTCCACTTGAAGGAAGCTATCATATGATGCCTTAGATGGAGTTTGGTGAAGGTGCAATCACAGGTGCATCTATTAACAATCTTACACAGTCAGCAACACTCTAATATCTCTGATTTAAGGTAGTTGTTCACCATTTTCCATGCTTGATTATTATGTATGTGACCAGCTTATTTCATGAGCAATCTAAGGCTATTTCATATGCCAAAATATCAGTGATATGTCAATATGTTTCCCATTTAATAATCATAGCAGCTCTCCGACAGTGTTTGAGATTGGTATTGTGGTGGTTCATGGTGTGACTTATTTAGTTAACAACTTTCAAAATAAATAAATCAGGGGTGGTTATTACATTCATGGAGTTTCTAGGATGAGGATGGCAATTAAAAAACAGGAAAAATTTAATATAGGAAATTTCCATTGTTCATAACTTCATATTTAAAGCATTCATCATATACATTATGGAACCATATTACATTACATTAGAGCTGAATTGAAAATTCATATGTGAGTCAACACACAAATTAACAATATTTTTGTTTTCATTGTCAATTTGTATATATTATATAACAATTACAACAAAATGCCCAAAGGCTACAAGTTACAACTAAAAACTGACAAAAACATAGAAAATCTGCTGCTGTCCCTAATCTTCATCTTCTAAGACTGCATCAAAACCAGATCGTAAGTTTGAATCATTCCCAATATTAGGGACTACCTTGTCCAATCTCACAAAATTAAGAGATGTACAAAACCCAGCTAACAACAGTACATCCTGGAGATATACTTTGATATGTTAAAACTTAAAACCTTGTTCCATTATGGTCCTGGTCTATTTTGAAGGTTTGACACATAGTAACGAGACTCGGACTCGGCTCGAACTCGGCTAGGGCGACTCGACTCGGGATTGGGACTCGGCGCAGACTTGGCAAAATGAAAAAAAGTTGAAAAAAACCTAGAAATTTAGAGATTTTTAAGGATTTAAAACTTGTTTCAAGCACCCTTTATTGAATACAACACAAATAAAAGCAAATTTGATCACATACACAAGTATACAATGATCACATAAGTATAAAGTACACAAATTGTAGTTGCGTTGCTGAAGGAAATAGCATACTTAGATATATAAATTATAAAACTAGTCAAATGTATACAAAAGTCATGGAATATGAAATCCATAACATCAAATGTTCCATACAAATATGAAATATCAAAACAATAGCTATGACTCTATGACTCTATGGCATAGTGGAGCCGACATCCTTCCTACGAAGGCGTCTAACGCTCCTGGATGATGTTGCAGCTGCAGCCATAGTCTCTGCCTCTGTCTGAGTCTCCATGCCACTCTCACCAACAACAACTATGTTTCCTCGTGCTCTAGCCTCCTCCTCAGCCATGGCTACAACCTCAGCCTCTCTCTCTGCCTGGTCCACCCAATCAAGGTCCTCGTCACTAAAGATTGCATCTGTAGCCTCAGTGGTCCACTCAGACTATGGATCAACCTCATCTAGATTGATCGGGGTGTTGTCGTGGTCAAAAAGCTTCCTGTATCTGAGCCGAAGGTTGTAATGAACATAGACCAAGTCATTCATCCTCTCCACTGTCAATCTATTGCGCTTCTTGGAGTGTATGTGCTCAAACATACTCCAATTGCGCTCACAACCAGATGAACTGCATGGCTGGCTCAATAGACGAATGGCAATATTCTGCAGGTTCCGTGCATCAGAACCAAACAACCTCCACCAGCTATCTGAGATGAGAAAAAGAAACAAAATCAATCTCATTTCAAGTTTCAAGTTCAACATTTAATAATAAAATACAATATAAAAAGATGACAATTATGCCCTTAAATATATTTTTACCTGGTAGTAATGTTGTCCTACTGTCTTTGGTCATTTGACGTGCAAAGAAGTCTCCTTGTGCCTTACTGAAGGCATCTATCTCCTGCACTATCTGTGTAGTAACAGCGGGCAACATCCGCTCTATCGTCGAGTAGAGCCCACTAAGAATTTCTCTATCTCCACGGATATCACGGCGGAATTGGAAGGCCGGATTTAGGAAACATGCGGCTGCATGGATGGGCCTATGAAGTTGGTTTTGCCATCTCCTATCAATGATCTCCCAAATGGGACGATACTTATCCTCAACTCCACCATAGACTGATCTAATGGCCTCTTTGGCCCTATCCATGCCCTCATATATGTATCCCAGTGCGGGCTTCTCCCCATCTGCAACTCGTAGGAGAACTAGCAAGGGCTCAATAAACTGCAAAGTGCAAACATGTTTCACAAATAAGTGTGAATGAAAATAAACAAATAAAAGATATGATTAAAAATTAAAACATAACAAAGAATTAAATTTTACCTTCACAATCTCCTCCATTGGTGTCCAAAACCCTTGCTCATCAAAAATGCAATCGGCCACACCAATCCCTGCAGTGCTTGTAGAAAACGATGAGGAAGACCACTCCTCACCAACAAACATGCACCTTAAAGCTGCCTTTGACCGAATCAAGGATTGCAACGTGATAAAATTAGTTGCAAACCTAGTGATGCCAGGACGAGACAACTCCCTCAACCCCGTGTATTGCCTCATAAGGTTAAGCACCCATGTGTGATTGTATATAAATTTGCAAATGTTTCTACCTGCATCCACACATGTTTTGATCCATGGGAGCTTGCCAAGATCCTCCATCATGAGGTCAATGCAATGGGCGACACATGGAGTCCAGAATATAGTAGGGTGCCTCTCCATCAATAA
The DNA here is from genome assembly GCA_007115665.2 of Sequoiadendron giganteum. Classification (NCBI taxonomy): domain Eukaryota; kingdom Viridiplantae; phylum Streptophyta; class Pinopsida; order Cupressales; family Cupressaceae; genus Sequoiadendron; species Sequoiadendron giganteum. Next base: position 400,855,776 of record CM021103.1, read on the forward strand.
TCTACCACCAGCAACATAGTTTGCTGCATTATCTGTCACCACTTGCACTACATTCTCTTCCCCCACATCAACTATCACCTCCTCTAGAGCCTCACACAGATATGTGGCATTTTTGAATTGGGCAGAAGCATCAATGGACTTAATGAAAACGGTGTCACCTGAAAGAATAAGCAAAACCAGTTATTCAATAAATTAAAAAACAAAAATCAGCCATATTAAATTATTAATCACTAAATTAAATTCAAATTTCAATGCATTGAGGGAAGTACAATTACCTCCGGAGGACACTAGAAAATTAAGCAGCGTCCTATTTCTCCTATCGGTCCAACCATCGGTCATGATGGTGCAACCAATCCTCCTCCACTGCTCACGCTGCTCCTCTAATTGTGCTTTCACATCTGCCACTTTTTGAGTCAAAAGTGGGCCCTTTAATTCATCTTCAGAAGGGGCTTTGAACCCCGGCCCACATATGGTTATGGCATCAACCATGTTTTGCCAAAAAGGTGACCTAAAACATGTCATAAATAAATTAATAAGTTACATAAGTATTGTAAAATGAAAAGTTTTAAGATTTTAACTGCACTAAATTTGAATTCGATAATGAGATACATCTAGATTCTAAAATAATAAATTTTAAAACAACTAAACAAAAAAGAATTACCTGGCTACATGGAAGGGAATGGTGCAGTAGTACCAAAAGTATGCAATTGTCTTTTTTGCTGCATCATGTACATTCTTGTTCCAACCCATGCTCTCAAGCGACGGTTGGGAACCAGGAGTAGTGCGTGGTACAAAATATGAGTCCACCCTAGATTTACGAACTCTAGGGCCAATAATACTGCCACTACCACTACCACTAGCAGTACTAGCGCCACCAGCAGTAGGAGTATGCACAGGGATAGCTGGTGCAGAAGCAGTACCACTAGCACAAGCACTAGCACTAGGACGGTATGGAGGCATGGAAGAAGCATCTCCAACAGCACCAAGTCCATGTCCAACTCCCAAACTCACCAATTCATGCTTCTGTTTTTTTTTCATCTCTTTTTGCAATTCAAAAGTTTCTAATTGCACTTGCACTTCACGGACAGCCTCAGGAGGTGCTATAGGGCATCCCGCTGCATCATGGATGGGTATGCGTGCAATATGGTATTTTAATCGATTTATGCCTCCATGATATATTGTTTTGCAGTATTTACATTTTGCTTCTCTTTTTTCATTCCGGGAAAGATTTCAGCATGTTTCCAAGCAGGGTCTTTTCTGCCTGGGGTTTGAGACATTGTGAAAATAATAATATGTTTTGATTTGCAAATGAATGTGGCTGCAATAACAAGTAGGGTTTATAAAATTATTTATATTACAAGTAGGGTTTGTAAAAAAAAAATGCAAACTAAAAAAAAACAATGATTTTTCAAATTACAATGAATTATTTGTTAAAAAAACACAAAAAAAACCAATAAAAATCAAACTTACCTCTTATATTTGGCTTGGAATGCAATGCAAACTCCTCCCAATCACTGGTAATGAGCTCTCAATGCACCTCCTTGCTGTTATGAAGCTTCCCAAATGGTATGTGGCCCTGTATTTGTCTTCAACAGCTTGCTGGTTGCCCTCTCTTCTCCTCCTATTTTTCCTCACAACTCTCTCTTCTCCTCCTATTTTGCCAAATGAATGAAATGAGGTTGCTTTTAGGGTTGGGGAGATAATATAACACAAAAAAAAAACAAACTTAAACATTTATTTTTATGTTTTTTATTCACTTTTGCTCCTGCTGTCACCAGCCGTGTTCAGGGCTTGGGACTCTCCGGGAAGCAGCGAGTTTGGCGAGTCCGACGAGTCCAGCCAGGACTCGGCCGCGTCTGCGTTTGGGCTCCCAGGACCCGGCTAGGTGTGCTCGGCTCGGGACTCGCTGAGTTTGGGCGCTTCCGGGCAAGTCTTGTAACTATGGAACTTTGACATATTGGCTGGTAGCCATAATTTAATACACAATTTGATGGTTAAGTTAATAATTTACATTGAAAGCACACTGAATAGGCTACAAACACTTGCACAGTCTCATACAACATAGCAATTTTAATTTAATAATTTTAAATTGTAATCTCATATATATGCTACATAGCCACTGAATGCACCAGCTTGAAATTGGAGAAGCACAGTCAACTGAAGGTATATGTATATGCTTGAAATATCCAGTATTGAATTGAATCTTGGAAAATATCTCACTTATATACAGGCAGCTTTTGCAGTGTCATGCATGGTCAGATTATGTAGTCATAGGAAACACATGTATGATACTTTGTCATCAAGATTATTCACAAGTCAGAAAAGCATAACAGCCCCTTCATCAGATGATGGGTAGTTAGAGTTTAAATGTCAGAATTTTGTTAAAGCATCTAGTTATCAAAGCTCTCCACTCCCCACCCACTCCACTTTTTGTTTCAGTTTCCTTTTTTTTGTATGCTGGGTTGTAGGTGATGGCTGGCTGTCTCTGAGATGGTCAAGGAATGTTCAGACATCCCATTGCCATCCTTGGGATATTTTTACCTGTTTCCAAGACATCCTCTGTTTCTTTTGTAGATTGGGGATGGACTGGGGATGATTCTGATGCGTCTCCACATCCACGAAACATCTCAGGTATGGGGATGACTAGAAAAGCCCAGGGGACATGTCCCTATGGAACATAGCTAAAAGCTCCAAAAAGCTAAAAGGGGAAGGATTGTTATTGCAAATTTAGCAAATTGTATTTAGTTTTAAAGTTTACAGCTGCTTTTAGTTTATTTAAGTTATTTTAATAGCTGTTCCTTGCCATCCACAAATTTTGGGAGTTTTTTTGCTGTTTCCTAAACTGTGTCCCTTTGCCCCGTCTGGTAAACGTGAGAAACAATGATTTAAAGAAACTTTAGTTGAAATTGAAAAGGAAGAGGAGAAAAGCAACAGTTTGTGGGAAAAACAAAAAGAGAGATGGGGAAATCAATAAGGTGCCCCTTATACTAATTTCCTCATTCTATAAGATTTGATTTTTTCAGCAAAATGACTCGTGAAAGACTTAATTTGGTACCATGTTGGGAGGGGCATGTGAACTCTAACGCTGTGTGAGAATTGCTGGAGTACTATTCATAATTGGGTTAAAAAGTGTCCCTAGGATTATTTTTTAATATTTTATGCAAGAAATCAATATAAAGTATAAACACATACCAAATGCTATGAATCTGAATTCAGAAGACTAGAAAACAACACAATAATATTACACTAGTAAGCTCTTCTCATAAACTTCTGAATATTCTCATGGAGATTATTGCATGAAATTTCTTGTTACACTCATCTCCTCACATCTTCATATGATTTTGATAGGGAGTGTTGGTGTGCATTTTAATACCCACCGAACACAAAATAAAATGCCCAAAGACACTCTATCCTCTCTTGAAAAATCACCGCGTATGCTAAGATTGCGAGAAGATCATATGGCGATTCCAAGGTTTCTTTTGTCAGGTCTTGACGTGTGGATAAGATCAGTGGGCGTTGTGATTTGCTGGTAATCACAAGGGGACTTACGTTAGAATTTATTTGCAAGCCAAGGACTTAGACGGTTTTGACATTGAAGGCTCTTTCTTTTTTGGGTTTTCTCAATTTTAGGATTTCCAAAAAAAATGTAAAAATAGATAAGGGTTTAGGAGTGCTAATCTAATCCTAAGAATTCAAGAGACGACGATGATTGGGTGAAACAAGGAACCACACTTTGTTTCGCCTCCTTGGGACAACTACGCAAAGTGGGTGCAATCTTCTAGGGGTGTGATTATGATTTTCATGTCCAGAATAAGACTAAAGTTAAGCATCCACAATTTAAGAGCTCAGGCTAACTTTACGCATTGGATACAAATCATCTATCCAAAGAAAGTATGAGTTAGATTTCACCAATCACCACTATCAGATCTATCATTCATTTAACAAACATTCAAATAAAATTCTACTCTAATTCTAATCTAAGTGTTGAACGAGATATGTAACCTTGCACACCACTTGAAAATAAAAGTGATTCAAAGCAAATCATGCATAAGAGCTTTTATTAACGGAAATGGTCTAACGCAACAATTTCATATTACTCACTTCACAAATTACAAATGAGGGGGCGAGCTCAATTTATAGGCTCCCCGATTACAATTCAATGGCCAAGATTGATTTCGAATCAATGGTCGAGATTACAAAATAAAACCCTAATTAGGGCTTGTCACAATTAACTACCTCTCGACCAATAAGAAAATTACATTTTGGGACACTTGTCCTTTTTGCTAAATATAAACCAATTCCATGGATAAGTCAGGTTCATTGAACCTAGACATGTTGACTTGGAACAATTTGATTGGTTGGAAGATGACGAGGCGCCACCTCAGCGTGCTGGATGTCCTCCTTGGTCTCCTTGTTCTTTTTCCATGCATTTGCCTTGGAATATCTTTCTTTGCCAATGACTCTGTCCTTTGTGCTTGTTTCTTCCTGGCTTTGATCTTGGATTTCCTTTGGGATTTTGATTTCTTTTCTCACTTGCATTTGAAGTCTGGAAGTCTCCTCTTGAGCAGTTATTGAATTTTTCCTTCTTGATTGCTTTGAAATTCCTTCCAGCGCCTTGAATATGGAGAAGAACTCTCCTATGCTTTCGCCAAAATGGAGGAAATTGGAACTTTCTTTGTGAGGTATTTCCCATACTTAGCCAAAATTTTGGCTATTCAATGTCATTTTGTAATGCCTTCATGTGGACCATTCAACACTTAGCCAAGATTTTGGCCATTTTTATGCTCGAATGAACTTTGCCTGTGGATTTGTCTTCAATTTTGAGTTTGGCTTGTGCTAAGTAGGGCGGACTCCATCCTTGGGCAAGAATTTTATTCATTTTTTCTTTACTCTTCTTCATTTTTCCTATTTTTATTTCCAACACTTAGTCAAAATTTAATCCTTTTATTGTAGGAAAATTCCACACTTAGCCAATTTTCTAAGTTTTCCTTGGCAAACTTCATGCTTGGCCGGACATTTTTCTTTGAGCAGACTTTATGCTTGCTCGGACATTTTCTTTGAACGGACTTTCTGCTGGGCCGGACATTTTAGTAGATTTGCCAATTTTCCTCTTGGGTGGGCGGACTTGGAAGCTTCTTTGCCATCTCACATCTCTCCTCTAGGCACTTCATGCCTTAGATATTTTCCATCTTGCTTGAGGGCGGACTTTGGAGTCTTCTTGCTAGTCACGCCTTTTCCATGCCTTAAAAACTTTTACCATGCTGGGAAGGCGAGGCGAACTTCAAGATTTTCATGCCAAGGGCGGACTTTGATGCTGGCCGGACGAGATGCATTTTCTTCTAGGCGCACTTGGTCTTGTGGCTGGACACCTTCATGGCGGACTTCACCAATTCTTGGACATGCTTCCCTGTGGCGGACTTTGTACTTAGCCAGACATCTGACTTAGTCAAAATTTTAAATTTTCTCTCTCCTTCTGGGTTGGGCAAACTTGAAGATCTCTCTGCCATTTTGTATTTTATGCATGCCTTAGGAATTTATTTCATGCTGAGTTGGGTGGACCGGGTGCTTGCCTTTCCAGACATTCTTCCTTCCGTGCCTTAGAATTTTATTCTGTCATGCCGAGGAGTGAATTTTATGCCAGCTTGATCCCCTCTCTCTCTAGGCATTTTCCATTTTTTATTCCTTAGAAAAATAAAATTTTCCTAAGTTGGGCGAATTTCTTTATATTTCCTTGCCAATGGCGAATTTTATCCTTTATTTGTCCAAGGACGGACTTCATACTTTCCTTGCCATAGCAAATTTTAGCCTTGCCTTGTACAAGGCGGACCTCACTTGTAGTTTGCCATATGGCGATTTTTCCTTGCAAATTTACCCCTTCCAAACATCTTGGAGCGGACCCCTTCACATTTCCACCCTTCTCCAACCTTCTTGGGGCGGACTTCATATGCCTCTTGCCATTTTCATACTTGGGTGGACTTCAACTTGCCTTTGCCATTTCTGCTTTAGGCTGGGCGGACTTGCTAGCCTTCATGCCATTGACCTTTTGGGCGGACTTTGACCATGCTTTGCCAAGGGCGGACTTGGCCTCTCCTTTGCCATGGGCGGACTTTAGCTTCCTTGTGCCATTCACCTCTTGGCATGCCGGTGTCTACCTTTGGCATGTCGGTGGTAAGGCGGACTTCATGCTCTGTCTGCCATTCTTTCCTCATGGGCGCCCTTCTCAGACTTAGCCATTTTTCATCAATTTTTAAACTTTCACCTTGATTTTCATGATGACTTTTGGAGGCGCAATGACTTCATGATCAGTTGGATCCCAAAATAGAAACTTTCCAAAAATAGAAACTTTCTAAAAATAGAAAAAGCAAAAAGCACCCCTAAAAAATAGGAACTCCAGAATGGCCTAAAAATGCCAAAAATCAAAAAAACAGAATCCCTAAAAAATAGGAAGTGTCAGAATTGGCTGAAAGCAATGGCGTTCCTCGTCTACCGGGCCTTTTGAGCATTTCCATGACGTCTAAGCACAAAAACGGGTTCAAAAATATCAACTTGATTGGGATGACTCAAAAACTCAAACTGCTCATTGTAAATAAAATAGTGATAAGCAGTTGCGTTGCCAAGGCAAAACCCCAAAAAGCAAAAGAAGGGGGTTCCCATTTGCAATGGGGCGATGTGTGAAATAGGTCACAACAGGGAGGAAGCCCTAATTTACAGAATTCTAAACTAACCCTAAAAGTGGTTCTTTTGGCCACATTACATCACCCTTGGTTTTGATTGGCAGATTGCGTGGTAAGCTCTTATTGGTTGGTTTGCATAACAACTTAATTTTTCTAATTTACTAATTACACAAATAAGAAACAGACCATCATTTTTACCTTAGCCATAAACTATTATTTAAGTAAGCTTAAGTAAAATAGTGGTGACCACACCAATAAGAGGGACCTAGTTGCTAACATTGGCATAGCCATACATTGATTTCAAAACATGGCCATACATTGACCATCAAGATATGGCCAAAATGATTGCCTATGATGTTGGCAAAGGGTCGAAAACATTCCTTCCAATGACGGAAATCATCTGTTTCATTTACATTGATGTTAGGGGTCCATGACTACTTGGACAATGACATTAGTACCCACTCCTAATGTCAACGTAGAGACTTCTTGATGTTGATAACCCCTCTTCTGATGTCATAAAGTGGAGAAAGTTGGGCATATAAATGATGACATGAGTAGCTTCTCGTCATGAAGTAAGTTGAGGGACAAATTCCACCTTGAGAGGTGATGTCAATGACCCATGCTGTTGAGATCGGCAAGGATGGTATGTATTTCCCTAGGAGGACCGCAAACAACCCATGACTGTGTTGTTGGCAATGTGAAATTTGGGATCTAAGTGGCATGTAGATTAATATATTGTGAGCATCCATGTCAATATACAATAGGCATGCAGGTGGATGTGTTTGAAGGGGTTGAAATCTATGAAATGATGCCAAATTAATTATAAGAGTAGAGGTCTACCTTCTAATTGCATGGAAAATGGTAACTAACACAAGGTTTATTCCTATGCTAGTTTGGGATGGAGGGAGAGAGATTATTAGTGTTTGGGAAGAATGTTGACATGTTTGGATTAGGACACATCATAGGGCATGGTACTTGTGTTGGCAGTTGGTTCCAAAGAGAAGAATCCATGTACTCTGTAAGGCAATTTCATTCCCAATAATTGAGTTTTTATATTTCCTTTGAAGTTTTTATTTGCTGGAGGGTTTTATGCACATAGGTACTATCTTGAACATTTTGTGAGTGCATTTTGACATTATTCAAATTTTATTGATTTCAGTATGTTACAAGTACTTCCATTTCTCACACGACATTGAATGAAATATTGAGAACCTTAAGTAAGTAAAAATATGAAGTTAAGATCTGTGTAATGGATTGACTAAGCTTTAAGGTTGGTGATTTCAGATCGTTGAGACTATTTAGAAGCCATATAGAAGCTAATGCTAGGAATAATCTTCAGTGTATTTACCCTTGAAAGCAATTATATTTACTCGTATTGAGAAATACTAAAATCTTTGTCGATTTCAATATATAAAGATTTCATAATGTTTCAAGCATTTTCATTTCTTCCACAACATTAAATGAAATATTGAGAACTGTATTGGAGTAAGCAAAAATGAAAAGTTAAGTTCTGTGTAATGAATTGACTGAGCCTTTAAGGTTAGTAATTATAGAAGCCATATATAGAAGCTAAGGCTGGGAACAATCTTCAGCGTATTTACCCTTGAAAGTAGTTATATGTACTCTTATCTAGATTTGTGATATTTAAGAAATATTTTCTGTTAAAGGGTTATTCTGGTGATCCAGGCAAAAGCGAATATAAAAGAAGCAGTAGATCTTTACAGACATACAGTTTGGGTGCTTCTTCTCATTTCAACTTCAATAGAATTTCAGTCTTCTTATTTAAATGTTTGGGCTACCATTACATCTGCTTGTGTGACCGAGCTACAGCATGGCTTAAAAGTGTGGAATCGAGCATCAGATGCAAATGTTCACATGCATATTCTTTCACATCCTCAAGGTTAGTCATCTGTTGGTTTTAGTATGGAATCAAATGATCGTCCTTTTGTAATTATTTAAAGAAACAGCATTCTGATTTGAAATATTAGTACATTGTTTTTGTTTGTAACTGATTACTTGTGACCTTAGTCATTTGACACGGTGCTTTTGATTTTTTCAATAAAATTGTATTGAAGTTTTTCCCTACAATTTTAACAGGAAAGAGCTACTTTGCTTCATTGTTAGAGATTTTCAAAGTCTCAGAGATTCTTAGGGCATCGATGAAACTTTTCAAACCCTGGATATTGTTGAATCCAGACCAGGCAAAACAAATTTCTCATAATTTGAAGGATTGCATGGCTGCTTGGGCTGGATATGGGTTGAAAGAAGCCATTGAGCAGGCTTTTCATAGAGATGATGGCACCAACCAAGTTACTTCAACCACCTGGAAAGGTGTAAAGGAAATAGTGAATACAGTTGAATCAATGGAAAAGCTTTGCCCAGGAGATGCATTATACAATGCCAATCAAGCATCTCAATCAGTTTGTAGGTTATCACTGCTACCTACAAAAGTGTTTGATGGTAGGTTTTATGTTAATGGCCTTTTATTCAGATGACTAGAATTTCTTTGTCAGCAGATAGTATTTTTTCCTAACCTTCCATGTTGTTGCTTTTTCTTTATATAGAATTCATCACATGGCATACATTTTGTGTTTTGACTGTCAAGAAATGATTTTCATGTCACATGATTGAAACAGGTATAAAAGTAGCGGACTGGAGTGGCCAAAGTTATTTCCTTCCACTGGCAAATCTGTGGGCTAATTCTGTTTCTTGCGAGCCTCCAAACCTTGCTGTAATAGATTTCAGAAATTGATGCCTTTGATTCCTCATTGAGAGTTTCTTGGATTCCATGCTTAATCTTCACGATTCTGTCTACTCTGTCTTGTTGCAACTTCTGCATCTACCTAGCCTTACAGCTAGTCAAATTATAATTTCTGAAACTAGAAATCAAGTACAATGGATATCTTGCATTCAGTTTTCCAACACAAATTTTCTCAAGATGAAAGGAAAATGGAATGGCTGGTATGGAGATGTCTATTATCACAAATCTCAGCTTGTGTCTAATGCAAGATGGAATGGAGGAAGCAAATTTCACACATGGACTTGGAAATAGTTCTCACTTGCTTTCAAGAAGTTTTACACCAGATTGTTCCATGGGGAAAAATAAGGGGCAAGTAGAGTTGATCTAATTGCAAAAGGTCCTCTCATCAGTTACTGTTAGGACTGGAATTCAGATTGAATTTTTGGTGCTTCACTTGTCCTGAATCCTGATATTGAATTCCAGCATTTCAGGTTTTGAACTGCTGAGCCCTATATCTACATGTTGAAACTGTGAGGTGATTAGATTGATTTACTTTTTGGTATGTCTTCCCAAGGAGGATCATTTACATTCATAGTTGGAGTTCATATGGAGCTGCAAGAAAGTTAATAAATGTAAATATGGAAATTCCATATGGTACTGTGTCAAAACTTAATATTTTTATATGTTCTACTAGCATGGATGATAAATAGGTTTAAGAGTGCATTTGATGTGATTTTTTAAGGAGTATTATTTTCTAATAAATATTAAACAGAAATATTTTTGAAAAGGTTGTTACAGAGCTTAATCAGTAAACTAAGTCATGCCTAAAGCTTCAATTTGTTTTAAAATTTGGTTCTAATTCTACTATTATGAGTTGTGATATCAATGAGTCACCTTTTTTATCTAATATATCAGAGAGAACAGTGGAAAATTTCTATACATGGTTCACCTGCATGCACTATTCTAATTATAGTGTTACTAAAGAAATGAAATGCCATTTTCCCTCTTGAAGAGGAGATTAATCAATTAATTTGTTTATACTTTTGTGCTATTGCTATCTCCTTTTTCACTTACTCAGAGTTTGCTCTTGATTACCATTTGTTATGCACTTTAATTGCAAATTTCACACCATTACGTTGATGGTCTGGTACTGTTTATGCCGTAATATGGAGCTTCTGTTTATAGAAAAGTCGTTGCAAGAAGTGGAGCATCAACTTTGTTGTTACTTGACAGTTATTGAGTTGTACAATCTTAAATGATGCTTTGTTTATTTAGTTATCAGTTGGCCATTATGACACCATTGGCAATGAATATTCTCTATTGGCTCAATCATGTATTTCTCACATGGTGTGTACCAGACAAATTTTGCATTTAGGGTTTATGAGATGAAGCATTTTTGGCATTTCACTTTGAGGGCAATACACACTTTGGAGCAGTTAGGTTGACCTTAATATCATGGATAGTGCTTAAATAAGCATATGTTGGAGTGCAAAGAAAGAAGCAAGGCTTCGACCTTTACCCTCTTCCCTTTACCTTCATTTTTCACTTTCCCTGGTTTCGTCAGAGCAAATGGGAGTTAGTTCTTGTGGCTAGTTTGTGTGACAAGCATGCACTGTGGAGGGAGAGAATTTGATGCCTCTATAGTTCATGATTTGGCTTTATTTCTAGATCAGTGTTACGATGTCTTTACTATTTTTTTGTTTTAACCAGGCTATATGCATTTGGTGCTATGATGCCTTACTACACTAGCTTGACGAGGGTAAGCTTTTTCTTTGGTCTTGTAGATGCAATTTGTTGCTTCCATTGTTCATTTTTTCCATGATTAAGGTTTATAGTTGTCTCAAGCTTTAAGGGTTTTATACTTTGGGCTATGGTTTGTGGTTTCTTATTATTTGTTTGGCAATCTTTGATTTTGAAAATTTTGAAGAGTCTTTCCAAAACAGTCGTCAATTAGATATTTCCTAATGTGTCAACTCTACATAGACTCCTATGAACTGAAACTAGCTTCAATATGCTTAAGAATTTAGTTAGAACATTCAAGTATGCAAACAAACACGAAAACAAGTAGAAACTTGTGCACAAATGTTGCACTAATCCAAGACGGTTTGGATCACTAGATCTTACCACAAATCTTGGGTATTATTTAGTGGCCTTTGTGGTTTAATTAGTAGGATCTTCATCCTACTTGGTACTTATATTCCAAACTGCACAAATGTTTCACTAATCCAAGACGGTTTGGTTCACTAGATCTTACCACAAATCTTGGGTATTATTTAGTGGCCTTTGTGGTTTAATTAGCAGGATCTTCATCCTACTTAGTACTTATATTCCAAACTGCATGTCATAAATGCACGTCAACATTGCCACACGCCTTGCTTCTTGGTGGTTGTGAAAGTTGCAACATGAATATGAATTGTTATCTCCTAATTGATGCTTCATCCTTGTCCCTTCTTGTATATTAATGTACATAACCATTCTTCATAGGTTAGATAGAGAGAGAATAATAATGCATAAACATCACACATCTTTTCTCATAGATTATGTAGAGACTAACATAATATAAATTTGATTTCAATCATCTTCTCTATCTTTTTGTTCAATTATTCTTTGTATATTTTGATCCCTATCATAAAATATAAACCTTCTGCACAAATAACCTAATTGAATCTAGATTGTACATTGGGCTTTACCCTTGGGTCCCAAATCAAGCACATGATATCCAATATATTAACATATGTTATAACCTAGATAAACTTTTAAAAGGAAGAAAACCCTAGAAGAGTGAGCTTTTTGCTCATCGTGTCATTAGTGTTTACTATGTCCAACGTTTGAACTTAAACTCTTTCAACAAGTACAATGAGCTACTAACACTTGCAAATAGTTGGGTGTCACAACACCATGTAAACTATGTTCTCCTTTTGCAATAGTTGAAGTTTAGACATATGGAACTAGGAATTAAGAATCAACCCTTGCACAATGTGTTTCATGTTTTCTTAACCTTTTTCCATGTTCATCCTTGATATCAAAATGAAGTCCAAACATTGAGAATTTGTATTGAGAGGTCAAAACCCTTCACATTCCACACTCGGTATAATTTGGGTGACATTATGGCTTGATGACTTCTAGTGGTTAGAAAACCATTTTTTTTAAACTAATGGTTTTGTTAGCATTTAATTTTTTCTTTATTCCCCTATTTTTGGATCACCTTGTGATACTTCAAATCACCCAAAGGTTGTTTTTAACATGAGAATCGACTTATTGGCTTTCGAAAATATCTTATCAAGGAAACAAAGGTGACTGTATTCTCACAACAACTTAACTAAAAATGACATAAATTGACCCCATAGTTCTACTATTTAGATTTGCTTTTTCAAATCACACCTCCCCATTGAAAAACCCTTCTGAGTTTGGAAACACTGATTTTTTAATGGAATTCATGATTTTCATCCATTTTTTTGTTTGTTTAATGGTGTTTACAATTTCCAATTTTGTTTTTGTTGGCGTAACAATTAGCACCTCTAGAGTGCGAGTTGGTACAAACAGCTATGCATAGTGCGTAATGACTACTCTTCAAATTAGGAGGGGAAGCTCCCTCTTTTGCTGATATGCATAAAAGTAAAGTATTCTAAAATCCTATCTTTTTGACTCAGTTGGAAGAGGCACAAGGTTAAGGAAACTCAGAACGTCGCAGTTAAGGGTTTTCTCTGGTTTTGCAGATCTTAACTACAACTAACTAAATGCTTTAATCTATCCTATTCCCTTAAGAAAAACAAAGCATGAGGAATTAGGAGCAGGAATGTGATATACGATAAACTTTACAACAAGATTTCCGAGGAGGAACCCCTATCCGAGGCGTAGGTTGATATGAATTTTATTAGGCACGACATCAAACGATAAGCTCAATTACTAAATTTTCGAGGAACCCCTATCTGAGGTGTAGATATGCAACAAGCTTATTGTCAACAACACTTAAACGATAATTCTTCTTTCCAAATTTCCAAGGAGGAGGGACCCCTATCTGAGCCGTAGATTGAAAGAACAACTATTAATCACAACATAAGTGTAAGAGAGGGGGACCAACCACGTCAAGGTCCCAGGTCACGAAGGGCCGAGAGCAATAGGCTGCCCTAACTTACCTCAGTTTAAGGGAATGCTAGGAAAGGCGAGATAAGAATGATGAGGACTATAAGGTCCTTCGATCACTCTGCAAACCCGAGGTTTGAAAGGAGACTAGGCGAGTCAGTTTTTAGGATCAACTCTATGTCTCAGATAGCTCTTTGTTAGAGGACAAAAGCGTAGTTCTGGGATGACAACACGATGGACTGGTGTCTCTCAGGTGCGCTGGCATCCATACAACCAGAGAACCAGGAAGACAAGGTCTAACCACTAAAAACAAACTAACGACCTAGTTAATAGTTTCTAAGTGAACAAAATAGCACTATGGAGTATGAAACATATAAATGGATATGATAAAACAAGTAGATTGAGGTAAGGGTGATAAGAATGATCTCACACAAGAGTTTGTTCGCTAGCTCGCTCCAAAATATTTCCACCTACACACAGAAGAGAGATAAATTGTTGGGGGGCTGTTTAGGGGTCTGCTTTAGTCAAATCCTTGTTTTGGTGTTTCCACCTCCACGGACAACCAAGTTTGCAACGATATGGTAAAATACGATAAAGAAAGAAATGCAAGCAAAGTACACTAAAACACTACAAAATAGTAATGTGCTAACCCAACCAAGTAATAGAGAAGGAAAGTAGAGAGCTTACCACCTCCACCAAGAGCGCTCAAGGCTAATGGGGGAGAAAATGAGAGGAACTCAAGCCTCTGCTGCAATGGTGTTGTCCTACACTTGCTCTATTGAAGTGATTGAGTGATGGAATTGCTACTATGGAGTGCAAGAATGTGCTTGAATGCTTGAAGTGAATGCTAGAATGCGTGGAGAGATTGTGAAGAAGCTTGAAAATGGATGAAGGTGAGTGAATTTGAAGGAGAGATGAAAAAACGGTCATATTCGGGTTGGTTAGCCGAAGGGAGGCTTTACAATTCGACTTTCAATGGGCAGTGTAACGCCTCCACAGACTCTAATCGTAGGAATCTGCTAGGGACGTTAGCATGCTACACGAATGTCTGCATGCCGCGTGGGCGCCCCCGATAGGTATTCCCCCATCGACGCTCAAAATAGGTGCCAAGTGGAATGAGGACAGCGGGCTTATGTGGAATTAAGCCTCCAAATTTGGTTTTCTAAAGTGGAGAAGGCTAAAAGGGGAATTTTCGTTATGGGTGCAAATTCGCTCCTATACATTTCCCCCCCACTTTAGTGAGAACGAATACTAATGAGTGCTTCGGTAAAGTAGATCGAAGAAGTAGTAGGGTTAGAGATGTATACCTAAACCGTCGAGGAAGCAGACCATGATCCGACGAACCCAAGAGTGCAAGACAGGAAAAGGACTCCATAGCTCCACAATACTATGAAGCTGAAGAAAGAAAGTGCCTCATAGGCCCGCAGACCTACAAGGAAGGTATCCTCCAAGAACTCTCACATGAGGGAGACCAAGAAAAGAGAACTCCGTAGAGTCAGAGAGTGGCGACATGTTTACCCACAGATGGAACACGTCAGGAAGTGGCCGTGCAGAACAATAAACGAATAGTCATGCAAACTGTCGATAGGTTGGAAGCCTTTCAAAGGGGTCCCTTGGGAATCCTTCAAAAGGAAGAGGGGTCCACTCAAGGGATGCACTGTTTGAAAGCGAGGTCTAGTTGGGCTTCCCCCAAGCTAGACACGAAGATGTAAAGCAGGTCTAGTCGAGCTGCCCCTGAGCTAGACGCAAGGATGTAAAGTAGGTCTAGTAAGGCTACCCCCGAGCTAGCAAGGATGTAAAGTAGGTCTAGTCAAGCTTCCCTTGAGCTAGACGTAAGGATAAGGAATAGGTCTAGTCGGGTTGCCCCCAAGCTAGACATCATAAAGAAGACTTTTGAAAGGGTCCCCTGGTAACTCAGTGTGAAAAGAAAGGGTCCAGTCAAGGGACGCGCTGTTCGAAAGATGGTGCCTTCTTTCTCAAATTGACTCATCATCAAGGAATCCTTTTGAAAGATGTTCACTTCATCAAGGAATTTGAAAGGAAGGATATTCCCCCACGCGAGGGAAATATCAAAGCTGTTCCTGCTTTGGAGGAAGGTTTCCAAGTCCTTTCTTTACGAACCCGTGATGAAGGAAACATGTTCCGTTAGGGTTTCAAGTTGAGAATGCGATTCTAACAAAGAAGTGTGTGAAGGATCTTGAGAAAATATTCGTTGGCCGTGAATGCATTTTTTGAAGATTGAGGTGATGTAAAAGTGGCATTGTCGCACATGAGGGACAACTCAAGCAAAGAAGAGAGAAAGATAAGGAGAAAGCAAAAGGAAAGAGAACACGAACAAAGGGCATAGGGGTAACCTGATATTTCGGGGTCAAAACTTCTCATAAATATATAAGTATAATAATAATATATAAATGAATTGTCATCAACCCCCTACTATATCAGGCCATGTGACAAATGCAGGAGAAGACAAAGTAAACATAAAATTTTTGGGTCAACATGGAAGGGAAGCCTAAATGCCCCCGATGCTTTGTGTCATCCCTAATTTGCCGAAAGTCAATCACAAACATGAAAGAATGATGATACAAATAGAAGAAGGTTTACAACACAAACACCACACCTATATCCAAGCACCAACAAGGGTGACGAGGGTCATCCAAGCACATATAGCACGATCATGGGGGAACACATCATGACACACACACATCTAATCTAAAGATAAAGAAGGGGTCTCCCCCTAACTCTGGTCAACCAAGAGGTCATCAACTTCCCACTCTAGATCATCGTAGGGGAAGGAGGACAAGCCTGCAGTGGTGGAATGTTAAGGGGAGGAGCTTCTGACCCTCCCACAACTAGGGCTAAGGAAGCAGGACCTCCAAGGTTTCCATCACTCAACTCTTGTGAATTTAAGGTCAATGACTTCACGAAGATCACTGACAAGGTCAGAACTTCATCCACCGAGTTAAACATACACTTAACGAGAGTGCCATGTTTCACCTTGGCGGACGAAGGAGTTTGCGCCCGAGGTACACCGCTAAGCTCACCGAGTGATTCGGGAGTGGTGACGAATTCAAGGGAAGTCGAGACTAGTTTTGTAACTAGGACATAACAACTCAGCGTGGGGCCACCTTTTGGAGAAGGTGGGCTCCTCTTATGTTCTCCGTTGCTGGAGAGACCACTTTAATTTCTGCTTCATCAGAGGAGGTGAGCTCCCTACAAACGAGGCCAGAAAGGCGGAGGAAGAGGAAGAAAGAACCACAATAGATACGACTGAGGTGTTAGTCATATCTACGGGCTTTAGGAAGGGTGGGACATCCAAAACAAATGTCAGCAAAGGTGGCTCCACGGAAGGAGCGATGACCACTTGCACCTTTCCAAGGTCAGGCGCATTTGCACTCGCAACGAAAGCCAAGAGTGATGCAGAGTTTGTTTAAATAGGAACAGAGGGGAGAAGAGAGAGGGATGCAACATAAGGCCCTGAAACGAAGGTAGTCATATTTTCTTCCTTCTTCTGTGAGGCGGCCCGCTCAGCCAGGAGAGCCTTTCGCTGATGCTTGCGTTTGCGTGCAAGGTGATTTCTGTGACTCTTCAAACTAGAGGCTGGAGGTTGCGAAGGAGTGGAAGGATCCTACTCAACTATGGGAGTGTCCTCCACAACTGTTTCCAATGGAGGGATAGACTCTTGCACGAGAGAAGGAGGGACAGGTTCAGAGACAACGGGGGGAGTCGGCTCCAACGCCTTGGCAGTGAGCCTCTTCCCATTCACTGCTTTAGGAGTAGGGGTGATAGGAGACCGTAGAGGCCAGGACACAGAGGATTCCCCATGGGGGGATATTTTCCCACCATACTGAACAGGCCTAGGTTCCGTGGGTAGGACAGGAAACTCAAATGCGAGACGCTTGGACCTTCGCCAAGCAGGCACCATAGGATTCTCTCACAAACGTGAGGCAGAAGCGGATGGTACCACAATGGAGCAAGAGGAAGCGTCGGGATAAACAATGGAAGAGGAAGGAGGATATCGAGAACGCTTCTCTCTTTCCCTTCTATGCGCCTTGGCGACATCACTGTTAGCTTTCAAGCAAGCCTTATGTGAAACAACATAAGGCGAAGGAGGGTATCTCACTTTCAGCCCAAAATGTCCTTTCTTGTAATTTTGATATGTATGATACAAGAGGTCCTTCTTGGATGAGAGATGACCAATAGGTGTAGGCCAAAAGTAATCCAATGAATATCCTCCATGAGATACCACAAGCTGGTATCCAGTATCATGCACCACGTGCATGACACCTTCATGGGAAAACTTTAAACATTTATGAATTATAGACGCGATCCCATTCATGGGAGCTAGCCAAGGTATACCCAACTTCACCTTGAATAGGTACAACTTAAGAATATCATCAAAAACCGTGTCTACGTTCCTAGGTCCAACCAGGACAGATAGTGTTATCAATCCATAGGGTTTAAGAGAAAGGCCATCATGCGTACGAATGACAGATTTTGTTTTTTCATAATCTTCCTTTTGCAAGGAATTCAAGAATAGAGTCTCCTTCATGATGACATTCGCCCTACTCGTGGGGTCGACTAAGACCCCTGTCACAATGTTGCCATTGAGGCGAGCAAGAATGTATAGCAGAGAAGGTTTGTTGTTTGTCGGTGCATCTTGCGAAGTGAATGTTATATCCGGTGAATCAATTGCAAGACAAGGAGAAGGCACAACATTAACCATGTCTACATATGTTTCAGGCTGAGTGACAGAATCAGAGGGATCGATAATCATGTTAGCAGAATGTGATGAAAACGGGTCCATGTATATTTGTAATTCACTATTATCTTTCGCCACTGATTTGTTTGTATTTTGTTTGCTTCCATTGAGACGAATAGTAGCATCCTCGATGTGATCCTATATCTCATGATGCAAACACATGCAACATTCAGTATCATGTCCGTTAACTTGATGGTACTAACAATAGGCATTTGCTTCATACCAACTAGGGTAAGGTTCCCTATCAGGTTTAGGGCTTGGCAAGTTAATGATCTTATGCTTCAATAACTTCTGTAAGATGGAGGAGTAAGATTTTGATAAGTTTGTGAATTTTTAGTCGCATCTGAGGCCGTTGTTATCCACAACGGCTACTACATTCACAATGGCCTTCACTTTTCTAGGGATTGAGATGATGGACTTCCCTTTAGGACGGGAGCGCGAGGAAGGTCCCCCGAATTGAACCACCATTTATTGATACTCCCGTGGGGCCGCACACAAATGCGTGAAAGGGGGATATTTCATAAGGGAAAAATTCTCTTGCGAAGGCCTTTGTAAGTTCCCTATGAACACCTTCTACACATCAGAGTTCAGTAATGGGTACAAGATTTGTAAAAAGAGCGCCTGATAGCGTGCTATGAAGTGAGTAATCTTCTCATTGTACCCTTGTTTACATCGGACAAGGTTAGAGAAGGTCATCTTAGGTCCAATGTTGGATTGGAACTGTCGTAGGAACTGGTTCACAAGTTGATCGAATGTAAAGATGGAGTTGTCAGGCAAGGAATAGTACCAATCGAGTGCTATGTCCTTGAGAGATTGGGGGGATAGTTTTTCCATCAATGCATCATGATGGAAGAAGTCGATACACAAGGCATTAAAGGTGGACACATTTGTTTGCGGGTCCCCTTTGTTGTTGTATTTCTCGAATTTAGGAATCTCCATCCCTTGCAGGAAAGGATTGTTTAAGATTGCTACCGATAATGGGCTATGTCAAAAGAAGGGCTGGAAGATAGGTTCGGCAAAAGCTTGGGAAAGGCTTGCCAACTGGTTTTGCATCTTCCCCATATTCTGAAGAAGGGTATTCAGAATCAGGTCGTTAGAAGATATAGGACTAGTGGAACCATCACCAGAGCCACCACCAAGACCACTGCCGTGACTACCACCAGAGCCACCACCGATGCCACTTCCACCAGTGTGATCTTTGTCGGAGCCACCGCCACTCCCTAAGCCACTACCATGACCTCCGCTTGAACCACTTTGGCCAGTGCCACCTCCGCCACCGAAGCTACCACCACCAAAGCCTCCACCAATCATCCCGCCAAATCCCTTGCCGTCGGGGGCAATAGGAGGGGGGAGGTGGAGACCCAGGGGGTTTCTGTTTACTCTGACAATTTCAAAACTTTCAGAGGCAACAATGATACTGATTGAAGGGACCGTGTCATCCATGTACACGGATATGGGAGGCATCGACACTCCTAACTATCTCTCATGTTCTTCGAAGGGGCCGCATCGTATCATGCTACCATGGTTTGAAGGGGCGCACACTTCAAACAGACCAGTGAGACTAGCCAGGAGTTCTATGCCTATTTGGTCTTTTCCTACCATATACTTTATTTCATTGATAATTTTAGCAGCCCTAGCCAACTTCGAGTTTTTCTCTAGGTGATTTTCCAAGGCACCCAACCCCTTGCTTAGACTATCAACATATTCAGAAGGAATGTTGACAACTTCATACCCATCTATGGAAGATGATGTAGGTGATTCAGGAGGAGTAGGGACATGATTTGTTTCATCAAAGAATCTCGACTCACCCCGTGCTACCTACTCTTGCGTGCCAAGGACAACTGCAAAATCGAAGAAAAGGCTTGTAGAGAGACTAGAAGTGACCTTCGTCTTCTCCATCAGAAGGTGTCATATGCTTCTCCTAAAAATATACCTAGAGGTCGTGGACTAGGTTGTGATGCTCATAAACCTTCACAACACACATGGGTACAAAAATAAAAGGGTATAAGAGGAAGAGACCAACACCAAAAAATGAATAGATGTTGGTTCACGCCAGGTTCACCAAAAATGTAAGAGAGGGGGGCCAACCACATCAAGGCCCTAGGTCATGGAGGGTCGAGAGCAGTAGGCTGCCCCAACTTACCTTAGTTTAAGGGAATGTTAGGTAAGGAAGGATGAGAATGATGAGGACTATAAGGTCCTTTGATCACTCTTCAAACCCGAGGTTTGAAAGGAGACTAGGCGAATCGATGTTCAAGATCAACTCTGTGTCTCAAAGAGCTCTTTGTCAGAGGACAAAAGCACAGTTCTCAGACAACAGCGCGACGCGTTGGCGTCTCTCAGGTGCGTTGGTGTCCGAATGACCAGAGAACTAGGAAGACAAGGTCTAACCACTAAAAACAAACTAACAACCTAGTTAATAGTTTCTAAATGAACAAAATAGCACTATGAAATAAGAGACATATAAATGGATATGATAAAACAAGTAGATTGAGTTAAGGGTGATAAGAATGATCTCACAGAAGAGCTTGTTCGCCAAATCGCTCCAAGATATCTCCACCTACACACATAAGAGAGAGAAATTGTTGGAGGGCTGTTTAGGGGTCTGCCTTAGTCAGACGCCTATTTTGGTGTTTCCACCTCCACAGACAGCCAAGTTTGCAATGATACGAAAATAATACGATAAAGAAGGAAATGAAAGCAAAGTACACTAAAACACTACAAAACAATAATGTGCTAACCCAACCAAGTAATAGAGAAGGAAAGTAGAGAGCTTACCACCTCCACCAAGAGCACTCAAGGCTAATGGGGGAGAAAATGAGAGGAACTAAAGCCTCTGCTGCAATGGTGTTGTCGTACACTTTCTCTATTGAAGTGATGGAATTGCTGCTATGGAGTGCAAGAATGTGCTTGAATGCTTGAAGTGAATGCTAGAATGCTTGGAGAGATTGTGAAGAAGCTTGAAAATGGATGAAGGTGAGTGAATTTGAAGGAGAGATGAATAAAATGACCATTTTTAGGTCGGTCAGCTAAAGGGAGGCGTTACAATTCGACTTCCAATGGGAAGTGTAACGCTTGTACAGACTCCAACCACATGAATGTACCAGGGATGTAAGCACGCCACACAGATGTCTGTGCATTGTGCGAGCATCGCCAACAATTATTCCCCCACCGTTGTTTAAAATAGGCACCAAGTGGAATGAGGATAGTGGGATTATGTGGAATTAAGCCACCGAATTTGGTTTTCAAAAGTGGAGAAGGGAAAAAGGGGAATTTGCGTTAGGGGTGCAAATTCGCTCTTATATAATAAGATAGCAAACTAGGACAACAAATTGCATTGGCGAGACATACATACAATAAATAGTCAAACTAGCAACTATATTTAACTAAGATGAACAAGTATCATGATCATAAAATTTAGGCAAGGTGGTGCAACTATTTATTATCACAATAAAAGCTCGTGAGCAGATACATAACAAAAATATTTCAGGAAAGGTGGCTCAACATATATTACTATTGTGTGTAAAATTTATTTACAAATGAGCAAAGAGATCTTATTTATAGGCATCAAAGGTGTAGGGAACCCTAAAATCACCTTGATTCAACTACAGTCTTGCAAGCATGCGAGAATTTATTTTCTTAAGTCTAAATAAATGAAACTATACAGTTAACTGGAAAGCTACCATCAGTTAACTGAAACAAACTAGACTAAATGGATATGTGCAACATGCACATCCTTATTGAAATGAAAGCTAATTGATAACTAACATTAGTCAATTGGTTCTAACTTAAAGTCCATCCTCCTGCGAAGATATCTCCAAGAATGAGATAGGTGTGCATGAGATCAACAATGAGAACTCAAGAAATGACGTTGAGTTAACTATTGCTTCTGACTCTATCCTCAAAAATAACTGCAGGTTCTAACTAGCTGTATTCTACAAGCCCTCTCTGTCTATCACCTCGTCCAATTACTTGTCAATGGTCTTGTCCTAAGGCACTCTGATACTAACCACGATGATGAACTGCCTGTTCAACTCCTTCTCCCCATCCTTGATCGCCCTTTGACTGTCTCTAACTTATGTAGTCGCCTTGTTGAAACTGGTAGTCATCATTGAGAAGTTATCCAACTTGGATGCCTCAGGGTCTCCACCAAGGTTATCACAAACCAGTTTCTCAAACTCAGCAAGTACTACCTCTACCTCAGCACATGTACCATCCTCACGTCGATAGTAGCATGGGATATGAGTGATGAACTCGTTGATAAGTCTAAGAGCTGCAACAACATTCTCCTTGAGCGCGACCATCTTCGTAGAGAATTTGTCGTATGTTTCCACTTTGAAAAGATGTTGTTCTCTCCAAGCGAAAACCTTCTTATCTTCTTTTGCTACAATAGTGTCATGGGCAACTGCCAGTTGAGATATGAGTATCAAGTCTTTCGGCTTGTGTTCTGCTATGAATATCTCGAGCTGCTAAATATTCTGATGAAACTCATGTGCCTTGTACCTCAACTGATATAACTTTGTGAGGAGGTATCGACTTGCAACAATGAAGTATTCAATCCAATTGTCCAAGAGCTTCCCATGATTGACCAAATGACAAAGTCTCTGCTGATCTGCAATCGTCTCTCGAAGTTGTGGGAGCATAGGTGCCTATCCTACATTTCCATGAAGTAGATCTGAGATGTATTGTCGGAGCTACTTGATTTCAGCCTTGAGGGCTGCCTTCTTTGTCCTTCATGACACACTCTTCTAGATTACTCGTGACGACCTTGAAAAGGCTCACGTTCGCGTGTTGAGTGCTCCTGCCTAGATTTTCTTTAATGAAGCTGAAATCACCAACTTCAACTTCATCCAGGTTCTTGCCCTCTGGTGGTGTAGCAACTTCAATGATGATATTTGCTTTAGGAGTCTTCTCAATGTGCACTTGCTTCTTGAATCTCTTGTTCAACCTATCCTGATATGGATCGCCAAACTTAGAAAAATCTACCTGATATGAAGGCCTATGCCTTTCTCTTCCCAATGACCTCTCGAGCCAACATTATTGATCAATGTTGCCCTCTTGAGGAGAAACTTCTCCTACTGTGTCAACCACTGGTGGATCAAATGGAATGAAAGTCTCATGGATTGGTGATTCTGGCTTCGAGTTGATGTCAATAGGAGATGATCTTGGAGAAAATGGACTTGGAGATGATGAATCGGCCTCAGCCTGTATCACTTGTTCCACTGGAATTTCTGACACTTTCTCAACTTTCTTCCACTTTGTGATGTTCTCCCCTTCGAGTTTGCACTCCCCTTCGAGTTTGCACTAACTTTGACACCTTCAGGCGACTTAAGAAAAATTTAACTTGAGGCCTCGACCTAGAAGTGGAAGGTAGTGAAGAAAACCCTATTGGAGGCTCTATAGCTAGAACTACCCTTCACTTCTTCTTGCTCTCCAAGAAGTACATGCTTGTCTTAAAAACTGATTTTGACAAGTCCTCAATTGAAGTATTCTCCTTGACATATCAATCAGTTTGGCGAAGTGGCTGGCGAGCAACTTGGTCTTTAACGAATGAATTAAGAAGTAACTCTTTGTCATCATGTGACAAACCCTCAACATCTTCTAACAAAAAACCAACAAGCTGTGGAAGAGTAAGTCGACAGTAATGACGTTGACGTATCTCAAAATCATCTTCATAGTTGACCCAAAAGTCCTCAAGTGCTACCCTATGCGAATTAATTCGCTCCAACCGTGTTGAGTAATGACCCAAAGGATCATAAGTACACCTCTGAGTGAGACACTTGAGTTTGAGTTTTTCTAACTCATTCGTAATTAACTTGCAATCAATGACAGAATTGCACTTGTATATATCCATTCCGAACGGAAAGGTGAAAGTTGGTTGATGTTGATTGCGAAGAAAAGAGTGAACTTCTTGAGCTTGTCTCATAAACTCCATGAATAGGACTCTGTTTGACGGGTACCTCGATAGCATCAGAGGCTCTCCAGTGTAACCATACACTTGGATATATGTGAAAGTAGGGAATTGAATGAACCAATCCGCCCAACTCTCCATTGCTGATTTTTCCTCTGGATAAATCCTGATATGCATCTCGTTATTGAGGTCTCTGACTGTCTTCATGAGAAAATGATCATTCACTGCCTTAAAATCCTGTTCAGCCTTTGAAAACTCCAATTATGAGTAGTATTCATGAACATGATGAATGCCAGGAATTCAATTGGTCTTTAGAGTTCTATAATTGCCTTGAAACACAACCAAGTAGACCCGTAAAGACACCATGTGAAACTCGTGGATTTTGAGAAGTTCTATGATTTGTTGGTGAAGACACTCGCTAATAAACATTGCCCAGTCAAAGTTCTCTTCTTGTTGATAATCCGAGAGATGATATAGAACATCCACGGTTGGAAAATATTTGCTTCTTCCTGACCTAAAACCCGATTAAGCAAAGTTATTAAGATGGCAACCTCATCTTTGAACTCACCATGCCCAACTTTCTTCAGCATGTTGGTCTTCTGAATTTTCAACCATTATGAGAAAATTTCCTCTATGATCTGTCTTTGTTCTCTTCCCATATCTTGTCACAATTTGGAATGGATACAACAAAATTATCTGAACATGGAGGAATAGCAAAACACTTTTCAACATCCCTCAGCTTGAGGCTACAAACGACTCTCCCATCGACCGACATGATTTGCCCCGTAGATGAGTCATAATGATTAATGCAAGCAATCACAAACTCGAGATCAAAGACCGTGATAGGAATAGATGCTGCTGTCAGCAACTCGAAACACTCAAGATTTTTGATTGTGGTACTGCTAGTGCCTTCCAATGTGCTCAGATTGACCACAAGATATATATGTCCCAAGTTTGTATCGAAATTTTTCAAAAATTCATGAATCAAGAGCGATTTGGCCTTGTAATCTATGGGGTTGAATTGCATTTTGAAAATCTAGATTTTTGACTATAAAGTTGGGTATGTTCGAACAACCTTCAGAAAAAGCTGAAAAAACTCTAGGATAGGCTAAAAATAACCGATTGAGTTAAAAATTTTTGGAAAAATTCTAAGACATGGGTTTTGTAGAGAATTGAATTTTAAGCAAACCCAATTAGACAAAAAATTGAAAAAGTGAGTTTTAGCAAGGCATGCAAAAGGTTTTCAATCGAGAATTGCAGGGGTTGTAGGGGCTCCAAGGGTAATTTTTCTCGAGAAAATCTAAAACATGGGTTTTGTAGGAAATGGAATTTTAAGACAACCTAGATGATTCAATTTTTGAAAAAATGAGTTTTAGGCCTACATGCAAAGAAATCTTCGAAAAAAGCATAATGCTCCAAAATGGAAGCAGTGGGACAATTTTCTCAAAATAATCTAAGACATGGGTTTTGCTACTGACGCTAAAATATGTGAACCTAGATGATCTGTTTCTAAAAAAATTGATGTTTATTTTGATATGCAGGAGAAAACCTAAGATGAGAATAGAAGAATTTTTAGAGAGAGAAATAGAAGTTTTTGTTTTGTCTTTGAAAAAGTCGCCTATGCTTGAATTAGATTTGATGTAGTCTGCATGCAATTGAAAAATGAAGTCTGTAATATTCTGGACTTGGCATTGTGAAGAACACTAAAAACTGATACCTGTATCACCTTCAGATGTTTATTTGCTCAAGAAAGGCGTATTTTCTCTCACCTGCAATGAAGAATAATGGACGCCTATGCCTTAATAAATAAAAATTAATCCTCAAAGGCATCACAAATGCATGCATTATCTTGAAAATGGCGCTAGCCTTCTAATTGGACCTCAAAAACTAACGCCTAGTTGTAATTGGGCCTCAAAACAATTAACTAAGCAAAAAATATGCTCTAATTAGGGTGCCACCTCCAACACTTTAGTTAACTTGTGCATGCAAAAAAAAGTCGCCTAGTTACAAGCAAATATGAATTTAAGAAGTCGACTTGAAGAGTTAAACTGAAGAGCTAATTTCAGTTAATTGTCTCCACCTTTATAGGGTGCCACTTCTCCTGAGTTCAAAAATTCAACCTTTGAATTTAGGCATTCATAGCCAATTTCTTGAAAATTTGGATTTGAAATCATCACTGGAGCCCATGTTCGATCACTAATTCTGATTGATTAACATGTCAGATAGATTGGCTGACAGTTTCATTGAAGAGCAGGATGAAAAATGACAAGAATCTCCTTGAAGCTGCAAACCCTAATTCTATCATCTGAGGCCTCAAAATTTAGGGTGTGCCTAGCCTTCAAGGGCGCTTTTGACCTTAGACTTCAAAATTTTTCATCATTTTCATCATTTTCAGGGTGATTCTGACCTTCGTCTTACGTTTCCCGATGTTTGGCAAAACTTCAGAACTAGCTGATAGGCTCACTGCAGAGCTAGCTGGATTCTATACAAGAGCTCCAAGAGAGCACTTCTCTTAAAAACATCATCTGGCAGCTGAAGAACATGGGCGCCCTTGGCCTCCAAGGGCACTTTTCTTCCCAGAGATAGCCATTTTTCCAATTGGCTAAAAACTACTTAAACTCCCACTACAAAATTTTTCAGGGGCGCTTTTGACCTCAGACTAACAAATTTTTTCATCATTTTCAAGGTGATTTTGACCTTCATCTTACGTTTCCCAGTGTTTGGAAAAACTTCATTTTTAGCTGATAGGCTCACTGTGGAGCTAGTTGGATTCTGTACAAGAGCTCCAAGAGAGAACTTCTCTTAAAAACATCATCTGGCAGCTAAAGAACATGGGCGCCCCTGGCCTCCAGGGGCACTTTTCTTCCCAAAGATAGCCATTTTTCCAATTGGCTAAAAACTACTTAAACTCCCACTATAGGCTGCTGATAAATCTTTTGACCCGGCCAAGGTATGCAATGGAAAGCTGGAAGCATCACAGATAGGATGAGTATCTGAGATAACCAAAAAGACTCCATTTGAAGCTCCAAAACCTTGGGCGCCTGATGAGCCCAAAATATGCTCATAATTTGATTGTCATGATGTATTTTTAAATACCTTTACTCTTTTGTTAATGTTTGTTTTAAACTCTTTGATTATAAAATTTTATCTTAAATCGGGTAGTATCCTATGACAACACATTCCTATATTCTTGCAGCTTAATATCTCCATATGTCTATATTCATCGCCCTGTTTGACCTCCCAATTGACTGATATGATGCATGTGGTTTTTGGATAAATGAGATGAATTTAATGTGTGTGATTAATGAATGAGTATTGTGTTATTATATGCATGCCTTCTTTTGCCTTTGTTGCCATGTGTTTCACAGGTTGTTGAAGTTTCCATGAATGAGTCAATGCGCAACAAACCTCGGTCCTGCAGTGAAGACCATTTCCACCATGGCATCGAGGAAGTTGTTCCAGCAAAGACTCTCTATCCGGGTCATTGGGAGATCTAAATGGTCATCAATCTAGGAAGAGTGGAATGCTAGATTCTCTCTGAATCAGTTGAATATATATGCTTTCATTTATGGAAGTCTTTTCCTCGGAATTAGGAAGCATCTATGTCCACATCTTTCTCTATTAAGTTAGTTAGTTAGTTGCTTTTCTATAAATAAATGCTCCTCTTGCGTGAGTGAGCAAGTAGAGAAGAGAAAATACTAGATTAGAAATAAGAGAACAAAATAGAGTATGTTCAAGTTAGTATTATAATGATAAACAGAGTTTTGTGTTAGTTTTCTTACAAATAGAACAACCATGTATATGATTCTGAGTTTATGAATAAAAGCTGATGAATTTTTGAGTTCAATTCTTGCATAATTTGGTTGATGCTTGCTAAGGGGGCCCACTTAGTAAGTATCTGTAGTTAGTTGTTTATTTCCTGTTGTTTATCAGTTAGAATTTCATTCCAGGAAGTTTCAACGCAAACTCAGTCTTATATTGTTCCTGCAGCATAAGGAATCCATCCCTGTGTCTGTTCCTGCAACATAAGACCAGTTCATGGTTTGTTTCTCAGTAATAGTTGTCATGATTTATGCTTTAATTAAGTTATGCTTAAGTTGATAAGACTTTTCCTTACGTTCCTACATCAGAAGTAGAATTCCTTTCACACATTTATTTCTAGTAGGTTGTGGCTAAAATTGGTTCTTAGTGCACATACAGTGCCGCTCCATTTCAAGTATACGTTCCCTGGTTTGACAAAGTAAATGAACGACCATAAGAAGATGTTAGTCACATGCTGGAATGTCCAATTCCTAAGTTAGGATTTGTTGTGACTTTTATATCCTTTTGTGGGCGACAACCAGCGCCCCTGGACTCCATGGGCGCTTTTGCTATTTCTGGCACTTTTGACCATGACTAAAACCTTATGTTTGACTCTTGATTTTGGTAGCTCAACAACTCAAATTCACCCGTTGATGGATGCATTGCGAAGCCATACCAAGTCTGAGACAAACATCCTAGGTGTCATTTGATCAGAAACCTCCATTTGGTGCTTCAAAAAGATGGGCGCCCACTCTAGTGATTTTTTCATCTCCCTCATTTCGCGTTCAAACTCTACTTTTAGGTGCTTAACATATTCGTCGAACTAGCTGGCTGGCTCATCACAAAGCTAACAAGATTTTAGAGAAGTCATATTGGAAGTGACAAGTCTCAAAAAGTTGATTTGGATCCCCAAAATCAAGGGCACCCTTGGCTCATAGGTGTGCTTTTGCTCCAAAGAAAAAATTTCAGCATTTTCACCTTGACGAAAATCCCCTCCGAGACTAAGCATCATTTTAGACATATCTCGCCATAGCATCTTCATCGGAGCGTTTCAAGCTTAGATTTCAACACCTGGCACCTGGCCATCTGTCATTGTTGACCTTGGAGATTTTAACTTTTTACTTGAAAAAGTGAAAACTACCCACCAGACTTAAAGTGAGTTTTAATTGAATCTAACTTCACCATTGTGATCGTGAAGCAAAATAAGCCAATCAAAAAAAATTTCAGTCAATTTTAACAAGTTTCAATTTTTAGGGTTTTTTGAACTAAAAATAGGGTCCAAAAACCCTAATTTTCAATTTTTTCTAGTATCTTCTTGACATCACACTGACTCAATCCCATACTTAATTTTCCCAAAAAATATGTTTTGACATCAGTTTTACAAGGTTTAGACCATTTTAAGCAAATTTCCTTAATGAAGCAAAAATTTGGTTTAGGTACAACATTAGGCTTCGTCTGGTGACCATGTCAGATGCCTACCAAATAGGAGAATATGAGAATCTCTGAGTTTTTGTAGACCAGTGACTTAATAGTTGGGCATTGGAGTCAGGACTTTCTTTCCTAATCACCTAATACTTGGAATTTTTCTAAAAATCACCTATAAAAAGACTACCTAAATTGCCTAAAACACGACATAACTTCATAGAACGGGGAAACACATTACGACATAACAAAAAAGTATAAACAAATTATTCACAAAAAAATACTCCTCCCCTGTAGGGATGAAGTGCTTGAGATATTGCTTGCTGTATGACAACAAGAGAAGCCTTCCATCTTGATGTGAGAGGATGTATGTGTTCTCTCCTCTTGACTCATGGATCTTGAAAGGCCCCAACCATAAGGAGTCAAATTTCCCATGCATTCCTTTAGGTTCGTGTTTTTTGTCCCATAACATGACTTGATCTCCAATCTCGAAGTCTCGCTGATGAGAGCCTTCTTATCAAAAATTTTCTTCACTCGCTCTTGATGCTGAGTGATTCTGTCGACAACCTCCACACTCTCCTCTTCTAGCTTCATTAGGTACAAAATCCTCTTCTCGATTGGATCTTTGAACTCTCCATCCTCCACTGTGGATGCCAACTGCAAGGCGGACAACTCCAGTGTAATGGGTAACATTGCTTCTATACCATACAAAAGTGTAAAAGGTGAAGTGCCAATGGATCTTTTGGGAGTGATTCTATCTACCCAAAGAGCATCGTATATCTTTTTGTGCCAAGCTTTCTGATTTGAGTCAACCAACATACACATAATTGTCACTATGTTCTTGTTTGAAGATTCAACCTATCCATTACCTTGAGGGTAATAATCTAATGAATGTGATAGTGTGATATCGTGATCAAAACAAAAATTAAGTAATTTATCTGATGAGAAGCTCATTACATTATCAACCACAATTTTGAGAGGCACGCCAAAGTGAGAAATGATGTTCTCCTTCAAAAAGACAAAAAAATTCTGAGGCAACTCTCTTAGTAGGGACAACTTGAACCCATTTTGTAAAATAATTACTCACCATAAGGACATAGAAATGCCCCTTACTGGAATGCGGGTTGATGGGACCTACAAAATGCATACCGCATTGCTGAAATGGAGCATCAGTAATCACTGGCTTGAGTGGAGTAGCCGCCAATCTGACTTTACCAACAAACTGTTGACATGTTTGACACCTATACACCCATTCATATGTGTCATGAAACATGGTAGGCCAATAGAACCATGCTCACAGGATCTTGAATGTAGTGAATCTTGATGAGAAGTGACCACCAAACGCTTGACTATGAAAAGCATCCAACAATCTTTGTTGTTGGTCTCTACTGATGCATAAAAGGAAAGTTTCATCAAGGCCACACTTGTACAAAAAATTATTGACAAGCACGAAGTTTTGTGCTTTCAAATTCAAAGTTCTCTTCTGCCGTTTGTCCATGTGACATGGAAATTCTCCATAAGTTGAATAATACCACAAGGATGTGTCAATTCCTCTGTAGAATCAACTAATAGGACCAAAGGAAGATCCTCTTCAGGTTTAGTTTCAATTCCATCATTGCTTTGATACTTTTGATCTCCATCTTTCGCCAAATATTGACAAAGACCTTGCCCGCAGATGAGCTTGGTCGACTTGATCTGTAGATCGTACTCTTGAACTTTTGCAATCCATTTTCCTCCTTTCCTTCCCATCTCTTGTTGAGTTAGCACAATTTTTACTACTGGATCAATGACAAGCACCATTGTATGAGAATTCAAGATATAGAATTTGAAAGCCTTAACAGCTCTGACGACAACATATGCATTCTTCTCAATTTGAGAGTAGCATGATTCACTATCTTTAAAACTGTGCTCATGAAAGCAATTGGAGATTCCCCTTCTTCACTGAGCTTCTAAGTCAATATAGCAGAAACA
Organism: Sequoiadendron giganteum; assembly: GCA_007115665.2. Classification (NCBI taxonomy): domain Eukaryota; kingdom Viridiplantae; phylum Streptophyta; class Pinopsida; order Cupressales; family Cupressaceae; genus Sequoiadendron; species Sequoiadendron giganteum. Next base: position 400,887,137 of record CM021103.1, read on the forward strand.
TGTGTTCTGATGCATAAAAATAGAGGATAAAATCCTTCTCAAAGTTAGAACGAGCCAACATTGGTGCGTTAGTAATAGCTTCTTTGATTTTGGTAAAGGCATTCTTGCCTTCTTGTATCCATATGAAATTGGACGTCTTTTTCATCATAGCCGAGATCTCCTTCGTCAGGTCCAAAACATTTGGTATAAACCTCTTGATAATGTTGAATTTATCGAAAAAGGAGTGCACTTATGTTTTGTTGGTTGGAAGAGACAAGTTCTTAATTAAATCCACTCGATTTGGGTCAATTTTGGTCCCCTCTTTGAAAACAATATGGCCACGTATCTTGCCCTCCATCATCACAAAGATAGTCTTCTTTGATTCAATGAGATCTTGTGATACCTGCATCTTTCGAAAACCTTGACATCCAAAATGGTTAAGTCATCAAGATAGACAACTATTATTTTGTTTTTGAGATCCCCAAAATCCAGATCCATGGCCCTTTGAAAAGTAGCACCGACGTTGATGAGGCCAAAAGGAATCCTCTCATAAGAAAACATTCCCCATGGTGTGGTGAAAGCTGTCTTGATCTGATCCTCTTCTGCCACTACAATCTGATAGAGAAACCATCAAGAACTGATAACATGTTCGAACCGGTGAATTTCTGCAAAGTATGCTCCATGATTGGTAAGGGGTAATTTTCCTTCAAGGATGATTGATTCAAACTCCTAAAGTCCACACAAATTCTGATTTCACCATTCTTTGTGTGCACAGGAACTATGTCAGACACTCAGGTGGAGTGATGAATTGGAAAAGTAATCTTTGAGTCCACCATCTTTTGAATCTCTGTGAAGATAGTATCTTGAATCCATGGATTATAATGTCTCTGCTTTTTCCTGAAAGGCTTGACATCAGACTTCAGAGGAATTTTATGTGAAAATGCTACGGGTGTGAAGACCTTCAATTCTTCATAAGACCAAGCAAATACATCTTTGTATTGTTTGAAAAAGGCGGTAAACTTCTCAACTTCTTCTGGAGTACAACACTTGCCTAGATTAACAAGCCAAGGCTTGTATTCAGTGTTAATGTTCACTTAGTAATGCTCAACAAAAGTATTAACACCTGAAATCTTCTAATCTTGGATGTATTGGTCATGCCGGTCAAAAATATTCTCTAAAGAAATGAAACCCTTAGGAATTTGATTTCCTCTCAACTGAATAATCCTAGAGTTTGTAGCTTCAGAGTCTTCTATAATTGACTCTCTGAAAGGAGTAGAACTTACTTAAAAAAAAAACTCTTTGTAGTTGTCTCCCATAACAAGAAAATATTTGATGTCATCATTGTCATCAAAGACTTGCCAGTTGTCTGCACTGTCTGGAACAACTGGCCTGTAGATCAGTTCAATAGAAAAATAATTTTGACGAAAGTTAGAATGTGGCATAAAAAGACCGACTGATACTGCAAGGGCATCAACTCTACTATTCTCTGTTCTTGGAATGTATTTGATGTCGAATGCATTGAATGAGTCGATGGAATTCCACACCCTCTGCCTATAGGATTGAAGGAGATTCTTTCTAACTTGAAACTACTCCCTGATTTGTTTAACAATCAACTCTACATCTCCTTCAACACTAAGCAGTTTGATCCCCATATCCTTTGCATTCTTGAGACCTAATAAGAGTTCCTCGTATTCGATAGTGTTATTGGTGCATTCAAATTGCAACCTATATGTGAACATATATAGACGACCTTCGGTAGAGGTGATCACCACTCCTGCTCTTGAACCTGATGTTGAGCAACTATCGTCGAACTGCATCATCCACACCTTTGATTCTTCATATGATGTATTTATGGAAAGTGAAAACTTTTGACAGTCTTTAGTTACATCAAATATCATAGCATATGTCCCCGGACCTGTGTCTTGATATAACACTTGTGCATGTGGATCTTGGGACTTTACCACCATGAACCTTGACTTGGCTTCAGGCTCCAGCTTGAAACTCCCTTCTTCAATGAATTTTTTGTGAAAGACCAATCCAATTGAATTTCACCTTCGAGGTCTTTGCACAAAATCCTACTGAGCAACATCCCATAACTGGTTGGAATGTCAGTGATCAAGATAGTCATCATAATTTTCTTTTCAGGACAAGAAGCTAGCCTCACTTGTGCATCCTTCAGTTGACCGACTAACGACACCGGTTTTAACTCAAGTGAGTAACACTTTTCTTGGGTTTCAGTGCACGAAAGTCCCAACACATTCATGATCTACAAGGGCATGATGTTATCCGAAGCTCCGCTATCTATGATACAATTTCTGAGTTTAAAACCTCCTATATATAAAGATATATAGAATGGTTTTGGGTTGTCTTCTGCTGGTACAGAGGATTCAAGCAATGTAGGTTGGACTGCAACCTTCTTCTTTACCACCTTGAGGATTTGATCCAACTTATCTAGATGATCCTAAAGATACTCCAATTATGATATTTGTACCTTCGTCTTCATCATGGAAGACAAAATGTCAAAGTTTGCTGAGGTTGGATCCTGAGCAACCAACACGATGTTCTCTTGTGAATAATTGGGATTAGAAGTGGAAGGCACTTCCTTTCCTTTTTCATATGGCTTCTGCTTTTCCTCTTCTTTCTGTTCTTTGAAGTGTTATGCACGTGTGAAAATAGGTGATGTGCACATGTGAACATGGGTGATGATATGTTCTCATGATTGGCCACAAGAGAGTATTGGCAGTAGTCTTCTTCTTCTTGTTCATTAATGGGTTCTCTATCAAAGTATTCCATTGTGGGGTCTCCATCAAAGTCATCCATTTGTGGTGAGATAAAATTTGTAGTTGGTGAGGGTACGAAGCTTGTACTTGGAGAAACATAAGCAAATCCTATGATCTAATTCATTCCTTGGTTTTTTGGACATGTGGTTCCAATGTGTTAAACTGTGTCATGGAAAGAGCAATAGGCTACAGGCTTCTTAGTATCAACAGGTTGTCTTGATTGTCCTTGCGATAACCTTGATTTGTAGTTGTTGAATGGCTGGAAGTTATTCCTCTTCAGCTGATATGGTTGCTGAGGTTGATATGGCAGTGGTGTAGGCAGTGCTTACTGCTCCTAAGTGGGTGACTGTCTTTTAAGGATTTTCACCTCGTTGGCTACCTTCTGTAGCAGTGGATCAACATACGCTTGAACAAGCGGTTTGATTGAATCATTATTCATCTTTCATGTCATGATCATATTATCTTCAACTTTGATTGCTTCTTCTTGTGTAAGTTGTAGATCTACTCCTTGGTTTCCCTTAAAGAAAAATGCTATTTCTGATGGTAGTGCATTGATGAAGTTGCTCATCAAAATTTCATCAGATGGGTTGAGTGTATGAGAAAGACATGTAACAAGGTGGTTAAACCTTGCTAAAAAATCCCTCATCAGTTCTATAGGCTCCATATTTGAGTTTGAGAGCTATGCAAATAAGTGGTGGCTATCCTCAACAGGGTGGAATCTCGCCAAGAATTTTTTGCTCATGACTTCCCAACTTGTGATAATTCTTGGCTCAATATTATTGAACTATTTTGAAGTGTTATTCTCCAAGGTCTCAACAAAGACACGAACAACTATGTCTTCATGTGGAACATGTAAAATGGAATAGGCTGCTGTGAATGCTAAAATGTTTTCATCAAGATGTCGGGATCCATCATCGTGGAATTGAGGAAAATAATTTCATGATCCCTTAGGTAGCTCATGGTGTCCTATTAAGACCAATGGTTCGATGTTGTCTCCCCAAGGAAGTGGGGTTGGACATCTCAAGTTTCTTTCGTTCCGACCGCTGTGATTTTTGTTTTCATTGTTGTTGTTGTCGCCCATTGCTTCAGCTGGGGCTGGAGATTCTTCATTAGGTTCTTCTAGGAAATTCTTAGGAACCTCTTCAAAGATCAGATCTTCTTGAAAGAGAGGATTATTTATCCTTCTGATGTATACTAGGTGAGCCAAGATGCTTTATTCCCATGTGGGTGGTGGAAAAACTGGTCGATCGACTGCAAGATCCGCTCTTTCTTCTTCTTTGTCTAGAGTAGTAGTTGCATTCCTCCACTAAGTAGATGATGTATGATTGTCAAAGATAAAACTTCATAGGCTACTGATGATGTCTGATTGCTCACCTTGAATCAACAAAAATTTCAGTTGTATGATAGCCAGAGTGAGTTCTGGTTGTTGAACTGGAGTAGTAGGATGCCAAACGGTCATTACCGTGACATAAATCCTGAGGCTTTATTGAATTTTTCTTGCCTCGTGCCCCACAATGGGTGCCAAAAAACTATTGGCATAACAATTATCACCTATGAAGTGCGAGTTGGTATAGATAACTATGCACAATGCGTAATGTATGCTCTTCAAATTAGGAGGGGAAGCTCCCTCTTTTGTTGATATGCGTAAAAGTAAAGTATTCTAAAATCCTATGTTTTTGACTTAGCTGGAAGAGGTACAAGGCTAAGGAAACCAATAATGTTGCAACTAAGGGTTTTCTCTGGTTTTGTAGATCTTAAATGCAACTAACTAAATTCTTTAATCTATCCTATTCCCTCAATAAAAATAGAGCAAGAGGAATTAGGAGCAGGAATGTGATATACGATAAAATTTACAACAGGATTTCCAAGGAGGAACCCCTATCTGAGGTGTAGGCTAATATGAATTTTATTAGGCACAACATCAAACGACAAGCTCAATTACTAAATTTCCAAGGAGGAGGAACCCCTATCCGAGGTGTAGATATGCAACAAGCTTATTGGCAACAACACTTAAATGATAATTCTTCTTTCCAAATTTCCAAGGAGGAGGGAACCCTATCCAAGGCATAGATTGAAAGAACAACTATTAATCACAATATAAGATAGCAAACTAGGACAAAAAATTGCATTGGAGTGACACACATACAATAAATGATCAAACTAGAAACTATATCTAACTAAGATGAACAAGTATCACGATCATAACATTTAGGCAAGGTGGCACAACTATTTATTATCACAATAAAAGCTTGTGAACAGATACAAAACAACAATATTTCAGGTAAGGTGGCTCAACATATATTACTACTGTGTGAAAAAGTTATTTACAAATGAGAAAAGAGCTCTTATTTATAGACATGAAACATGTAGGGAACCCTAAAATCACCTTGAGTCAACTACAGTCTTGCAAGAATGCGAGAATTTATTCTCTAAGTCTAAATAAATGAAATTATATAGTTAACTAGAAATATACCATCAGTTAACCGAAACAAACTAGACTAAATGGATATGTGCAACATGCACATCCTTATTGAAATGAGAGCTAACTAATAACTAACATCACTCAAATAGTTCTAACTGAAAGTCCATCCTCCTATGAAGATATCTCCAAGAATGAGATAGGTGTGTATGAGATCAACAATGAGAACTCAAGAAATGACATTGAGTTAACTATTGCTTCTGACTCTATCCTCAAAAATAATTGCAAGTTCTAACTGGATGTCCTCTACAAGTCCTCTGTGTCTATCACCTTATCTAGGAACTTATCGATGGTCTCTTCCTCTTGCACTCTGGCACTGTCCATGATGATGAACTGTCTGTTCAACTCCTTCTCCCCATCCTTGATCGCCCTCTAACTATTTTTGACTTCTATAGTCGCCTTGTTGAAACTGGTAGTCATCATTGAGAAATCCAACTTGGACGCCTCATGATCTCCACCTAGGTTATCACAAACCAATTTCTTGAACTCAGCCTATACTTCCTCTACCTCAACACATGTACCATCCTCATTTCGATAGTAGCATGGGATCTGAGTGATGAACTCACTGATAAGTTTGAGAGCTGCAACAACATTCTCCTTGAGCACAACCATCTTTGTAGAGATTCTTTCATATGTTTCCACTTTGAAAAGATGATGTTATCTCCAAGTGAAAACCGTGTTCTTATCTTTTTTTTCTACAAAAGTGTCATGGGTAATTGCCAACTGAGATATGAGTATCAAGTCTTTCAGCTTGTGTTTTTCTATGAATATCTTGAGCTGCTATATCTTCTAACAAAGCTCATGTGCTTCATACCTCAACTGATATAACTTTTTGAGGAGGTACCGACCAACAACAATGAAGTCTTCAATCCAATTTTCCAAGAGCTTCCCATAATTGACCAAATGACCAAGTCTTTGCTGATCTGCATCATCTCTCGAAGCTGTGGGAGCATAGGTGCTTGTCCCGCATTTTCATGAAGTAGATCAAAGATGTACTGTCAGAGCTACCTGATTTCATCCTTGAGGGCTGCCTTATCTTCTTCGTCCTTCATGACACACTCTTCTAGATTTCTCGTGATGACCTTGAAAAGGCTCACATCCACATACCGAGTGCTCTTGCCTAGATTTTCTTTGACGAAGGTGAAATCACCAACTTCAACTTCATCCAGGTTCTTACCCTTTGGTTGTGTAGCAACTTCAATGACGATCTCTACTTCAGGAGTCTTCTCAATGTGCACCTGCTTCTTAACTCTCTTGTTCGACCTATCCTAATATGGATCACCAAACTCAAAAAAATCAAGCTGATATGAAGGCCTATGCCTTTCTCTTCCCAATGACCTCTCGAGCCAACACAAATGATCAATGTTTCCCTCTCGAGGAGTAATTGCTCCAGCTATGTAAACCACTGGTGGATTAATTGGAATGAAAGTCTCATGGACTGGTGATTCTGGCTCTAAGTCGATGTCAATAGGAGACAATCGTGGAGAAGATGGTGGACCTAGAGATGATGAATCAACCTTAGCCTGTACCACCAGTTCCACTAGAATTTCTAACACTTTCTCAACCTGCTTCCTCTTTGTGATGATTTTCCCCTTCAAGTTTCCCCTAACTTTGACACCTTCAGGTGGCTTCAAGACAACTTTAACTCAAGGCCTCGACCTAGAAGTGGAAGGTAGTAAAGGAAACCCTATTGGCGGCTCTATAGTTGGAACTGCCCTTTGCTTCCTCTTGCTCTCCAAGAAGTACATGATTTTCTTAATAACCGATTTTGAGAGGTCCTCAATTGAAGTATTCTCCTTGACATACCAATCAGGTTGGCAAAGTGGTCGGCAAGCAACTTGGTCTTTAACGAATGAATTAAGAAGCACATCTTCGTCATCATTTGAAAAACCCTCAACATCTTCTGACATGAAATCAACAAGCTATGGAAGAGTAGGTCGATAGTAATGACGTTGATATAGCTCAAACTCATCTTCACAGTTGACCCAAAAGTCCTCAAGCATTGCCCTATGTGAATTACTTCACTCCAAACGTGTTGAGTAATGACCAAAAGGATCATAAGTAGGCCTTTGAGTGATACACTTGAGCTGGAGTTTTTCTAACTTGTTCGTCATTAACTTGCAATCAACAACAAAATTGCATTTGTATATACCCAATCCAAACGAAGAGGTGAAAGCTGGCTTATGTCAATTGTGAAGAAAAGAGTGAACTTCTCGAGCTTGTCTCATAAAATCCATGAATAGGACTCTATCTGACGGGTACCTTGGTAGCATCAGAGGCTCTCTAGTGTAACCATACACTCAAATATATGTGAAAGTAGGGAATTGAATGAACCAATCTGCCCAACTCTCCGTTGCTGATTTTGCCTCTAGAGAAATCCTAATATGCATCTCATTATCGAGGTCTTTGATTGTCTTCATGAGAAAGTGATCATTCACTACCTTAAAATCCTATTCAGCCTTTGAAAAATCCAACTGTGAATAGTGTTCATGAACGCGCTGAATGCCAAGAGTTCCTTTGGTCTTCAGAGCTCTATAATTGCCTTGAAACACAACCAAGTAGACCAGAAAAGACACCATGTGAAATTCATGGATTTTGAGAAACTCTGTGATTTGTTGGTGAAGACACTCGCTATTAAACATTGCCCAGTCAAATTTCTCCTTCTTGTCGATAATTTGAGAGATATAGAAAATCCACGGTCGAAAAATATTTGCTTCTTCCTGGCCTGAAACTCGGTTAAGAAAAGTTATTAAGATGGCAACCTCATCTTTGAACTCACCACGCCCAACTTTCTTCAGCATGTTGGTCTTTTGAATTTTCAACCATCTTTGAGCAACTTTCTTCTATGATCTATCTTTGTCCTCTTCCCATATCTTGACACAATTTGGAATGGGCACAAGAAAACTATTTGAACGAGGAGGAATAGCAAAGCACTTTTCAACATCCCTCGGCTTAAGGCTACAAACGACTCTCCCATCGGCGGACCTGATTTGTCTTGTAGATGAGTCATAATGCTTAATGCAAGCAATCAAAAACTCGAGATCGAAGACCATGATAGGAATAGATGCTACTGCCAGCAACCTGGAATGCTCAATATTTTTGATTGTGGTGCTGCTAGTTCCTTCCAACATGCTCAGATTGACCACAGGATATACACGACCGAAGTTTGTATCGGTAGTTTTCAAAAAGTCATGAATTAAGAGCGATTTGGCCTTGTAATCTATGGGGTTGAATTGCATTTTGAAAATCTAGATTTTTGACTGTAAAGTTGGGTATGTTTAGACAACCTTCAAAAAAAGCTGAAAAAGCTCTAGGATAGGCTCAAAATAGCATGTTAAGGTAAATTTTTTTGAAAAAATTCCGAGACATGGGTTTTGTAGAGAATTAAATTCTAAGTGAACCTAGATCGATATAAATTCAAAAAAGTGAGTTTTAGCAAGGCATGAAAAATATTTTCAATCGAGAATTGTAGGGTTTGTAGGGGCATTGGGGGCAATTTTTCCTGAGAAAATCATAAACATGGGTTTTGTAGGAAATGGAATAAGACAACCCAGATGATTTGATTTTGGAAAAAATGAGTTTTAGGCCCACATGCAAATAAATCTTCGAAAAAAAGCATAGTGCTCCAGAATGGAAGCGACGAGGCAATTTTCTCGAAAAATCTAAGACATGGGTTTTGCTGCTGACACTGAAATATGTGAACCCAGATGATCTATTTTTGAAAATTTCATCGTTTACTTTTACATGCGGGAGAAAACCTAAGATGAGAATAAAATAATTTTTAGAGAGAGAAATAGAAGTTTTTGTTTTGTCTCTGAAAAGTTGCCTATGCTCAAATTGGATTTGATGTAGTCTGCATGCAATTGAAAAATGAAGTCTATAATATTCTTCCTCTGTACACTCTAGACCTAGCGTTGCGAAGAAAATTAAAAACTGATATTTGTAACACCTTCAAATCTTTATTTTCTCAAGAAAGGTATGTTTTCTCTCACCTGCAATGAAGAATAATGGACGCCTATGCCTTAATAAATAAAAATTAATCCTCAAAGGCATCACAAATGCATGCATTATCTTGAAAATTATGCTATCCTTCTGATTGGACCTCCAAAACTAACACCTAGGTTGTAACTAGGCCTCAAAATAGTTAACTAAGTGAAAAATATGCCCTAATTAGGGTGCCACCTCCAACACTTCGGTTAACTTGTGCATGCAAAAAGAAGTCGCCCAGTTACAATAAAAATGAAGTCAAGAACAAGTCGACTTGAAGAGTTAAACTGAAGAGCTAATTTCAATTAACTGTCTCCACCTTTATAAGGCACCACTTCTCTTGAGTTCAACAAGTCAACTTTTGAATTTAGGCATTTCTTGCCAGACTTATCTAACTTCTTGAAAATTTGGATTTGAAAACATCATTGGAGCCCATGTTCGATCACTGATTTTGATTGACTGACATGTCAGATAGACTAGCTATCAGTTTCATTGAAGAGCATGATCGAAACTGACAAGAATCTCCTTGAAGCTGCAAACCCTAATTCTATCATCTGAGGCCTCAAAATTCAGAGCACACTTGGTCTTTAGGGGCCCTTTTGACCTCAGAAAGTGATTTTGACCTTACTTCATCTTACATTTCTTGGTGTTCGGCAGAACTTCAGAACTAGTTGACAGGCTCACTGCGGAGCTGGCTGGATTCTATACAAGAGCTCCTAGAGAGAACTTCTCTTAAAAACATCATTTGGTAGCTGAAAAACATGGGTGCCCCTGGCGTCCAAGGGTGCTTTTCTTCCTAGAGAGCCATTTTTCCAACTAGCTAAAAACCACTTAAACTCTTGCTATAGGCTGTTGACAAATCTTCTGACCTGACTGAGGTATGTAACAGAAAGCTGGAAGCATCACAGACATGATGAGAATCTGAGATGACCAAAAAGACTCCATTTTAAGCTCCAAAACCTTGGGCACCTCTAGCCTCCAGGGGCGCTTTTTCTATTTTTGGCACTTTTGACCATGACTAAAACCTTGTGTTTGACTCTTGATTCCGACAGTTCAACAACTTAGATTCACCCGCTAACGGATGCATTGCGAAGCCAAACCAAGTATGAGACAAACATCTTGGGTGTCATTTGATCAGAAACCTCCATTCGGTGCTTCAAAAAGATGGGTGCCCTTGGCTAAGAGGCACACTTTTCACTCTAATGTTATTCATTTATCTCCCTCATTTTGTGTTCAAACTCCAGTTTCAGGTGTTTAACATATCTGTCAGACTGGCTAGCTGGCTCATTGTGAAGCTAATAGGATTCCAGAGAAGTCTTCTCGGAAGTGACAAGTCTTAGAAAGTTGATATGGATCCCCAAAATTAGTGGTGCCCCTGGCTAACAAGTGCGCTTTTTCTCTAGAGAATTTTTGAGCATTTTCACCTCGACGAAAATCCCCTCCAAGATGAAGCATCATTTTGGACATATCTCACCATAGAATCTTCATCGAAGCATTTCACGCTTAGATTTCGACACCTGGCACTTGGCCATCTGTCATTTTTGACCTCAAAGATTCTAACTTTTCACTTAAAAAAATGAAAACTACCCACTAGACTTAAATTGAGTTTTAACTGAATCTAACTTCACCATTGTGATTGTGAAGCAAAATAAGCCAATCAAAACAATTTTCAATCAACTCTGATAAGTTTCAATTTTTAGGGGTTTTTGACCTAAAAATAGGGGTCCAAAAACCCTAATTTTCAAAATTTTCAAATTTTGCCAGTATCTTCCTGACATCACATTGACTCAAAACCCATACTTGATTTTCCCAAAAACTATGATTTGACATCATTTTTACAAGGTTTAGAACATTTTAAGAAAAATGCCTTAATGAAGCAAAAAGTTGGTTAGGGTACAATAGTTTTCTTTGTGTTTAAACTTGCATATGTAATTTAATGAATATTGATAAATCTTTGACTCCATAACTAGACCATTGATGCTTGGTTGGTGGTGATGCATCTTGTATAGTTAATTGAATATATTTGCATTGAAAATTACTCATTTATACACATTTCCTCTTGAAAGATTGCACCATCTTGTGTTGGGATTGCGGCAATGCGTTTTCCAATGATCAATTGTTGTCAAGCCATTTTCCAAATGGTGCACAGATAGGATAGAACTTAGGTTTGGATTTTCATTTTGTCTTTTTTCACCCCTTCTCTTTTGTAGTTTTTTGCACCTAGTTGTTAGATTAGTTTAATTTCATTTTGATGGTGAATTTAGTCATGCAAGGCAAAAAATTTAGTTGATTTTTCGACTTCTAAACAATAATTTGTTACAAATTTTAATATGTTCTTCACTATTTAAAATTTTAGAATTTAATTATTTCAAAACATATAAATTTCAAAGCACAAAAACTTAAATTCTATGTTTAAAATTATGATTTCTAGAATGTAAAATGTTGTTTTAGAGTTTCAAAATCTGTGTTTAAAAGATTTGTAAAATACTAAGGTGTTTCTTCCATGTCCTAGGATATTATAACTTAAATTAAAAAAATTAGTACACAAATAAATTCAAATTTCATCATTAAATTCTAAATTTTGGGAATTGATCATTGTTTCTTTTTTGTGAATTAATCACTTTTTCTAAATTGTTGTTAAAATAAATAAATTAATGGGAAATTAATCAAATTTCATACAAACGAATTCAAATAAAATTGATAAATAGTTAATTTACATCATTTTAATGGTAAATTGGATTTAATAAAAATGAATTCATAAGCTATACCTGCTGATTTTCAATCTTTTAACCAATCTTTGAACAAATTTGAAGGTGAAAAATGATTGTAGGAAGTCGGATCAACTATAACTAAAGTTAAAACATAAAATTATTAATTCAATTTGAATGAAATAGGTTGTTCACACAACTAATTAGTGATGCAACTAAGTGAACCCCTATTTCAAACAACCAAATCATATTCACTATATGGAGTCCCTTGAATAATCAACCAAAAACTCATCATCTAAGGCTTTTGAAAAACCTCATAATGATTTGACAAAAGAATTTTGAGGTTAGCCACCTTTGAAGTAGGGGAGCCTTTTCCGTTCCACCCTATAGGTTTCACAATTTGTAGGTATGCTAGTGTGTCAAAACGTGCATCAACATGAATGGTGCTAGGAGGAAAAATAATAGAGTGAGGTAAAATTCAATGTTTTATTATTCAATTTTCCTTATCTAATACTACAATTTATCATTTTTGACAAATATAAATAGATATGAAATCTAGAAAACCAAAAAACTATCAAATTCTTAAGATCATGAGCATGATGCATGTTTGAGTTTTTTCACTATTTAGTAACTAAACTTAAGGGATTTTTTTATCCTAATGGAAAATCTTGCCAAAGCCTTTCATGTTATTGCAAAGACATGTCAAGATTTCAAAGGAATTAATAACAAAAAATCAGATTAACCATGAGGGTCTTGCTTGTGAGTTGGTTGTCAATACTTTTTGTGATGTAGCTCTTCATTGATACAATAATCTTATGTTGAGTTCCATATATTTTGGGCCGAATTGGAGGGGGAATTCCTAAAACAATTTTGAAAAAATAAAAATCAAAATAAAACCTTCTTATAGTTTACAATAGTAAAAAAGGACAATTGGTGAGTCTATTGAACATTTAATAATCACATCTTTTTAAATTTTAAGAAAAATTGACATTAAAAATGGAACCGATCAAAAATATATTGAAACACTACTTATGAACATTAGATGCAAGAAATAAATGTGTCCAAAATCAAGATAACCCACCACATAATCAAATATCTCACCAATCGAATTTATATAAAACACATTAATGAAGATAAAGATTATCTTAATTAAAATTTGATCCTACATCTTTATTCACAAAATAAACAACAAAATTTTTATGCTTTTTTCTTTAGCTTCTAACATATATCATGTTGCTATCCCAAATAAAAAATCACTTCAACATAGTGATGACTCTGATAAAGTTAAAGGGACAACTTGAAAGACAATTGAAAACAATGTTCACAATAACAAATTAGATTTAAACATAAAATGAAGGGAGTAGTCCAATTGATAATGATAGAAAATAATCAAACATACTAACTACGTACGCCAACTAGCCATGCATAGTTTAGAATTAGATATCCCAAGCTATATTGGAAAGATAAATATCTCTTAAGGGAATGTTAAACACAAAGAAATCAAATGTAGGAATTGCGACTATGCTACTATTCCAAGAAGTGAAAAAGAACTATAACACATTACATTCGACAACAATGAAGAAAACCACAAGTGCTAAGACTCCCTTGATTTGGTGGATGACCCAATAATGCTCGAACTTGAAGAGGCGATGACTCCTAATGCTGGTACACTTGAGAACAATGATATTAAGGTATGCATTGATGAGTTTTGTAATGATAATGTTGAAAAACTTGATGAGAATATTTGTATGCAATTAATAATTGAATTTTTTAGTACAAGCATCCCTTCAAAGGAAGATTCACATTCTCTTTGTAGTGTAGAAAAAACCAAAGGTAATGATGCTTCATATGTACCTATTTTTAAAATCTGAAAAAAGTTAATTAATGTAGATATTACTATCAATGTTAGTAGATTGTTTAATTTTTTTTTTTTATAGATTCAAGAAGTTAATTATCTTTGTTTTAAAGTTGATATTGTTATTTATTAATTAGGTAATCATAATTTTAAGTTGGAACAAGAAATTAATGGGAGAAACATAAAATATTTTGTCAATTGGTTTTATTTTTTTAATAAACTAGAGATTGCTGATGCAATTAAAAAATCTAATTTAATTAATCCTTCATCAAACCTTAAAACTTAGGAATTAAAATATCGTAACTTTGAGAAATATGAGAGTAGAAAAATTGAAGAAGAGGAGGGAGTGGGAAATATAGGTTTGAATTTCAAAAGTCCAGGAGTTGTAGGGGGAAAAGCTCTCCCCTTCAGTTCACATGTCTTCTAATGTGAATTTAGGTGAGTATACTATCTCCATTCTAGATTGTCGTGTTCAAAAAAGTGTTTCTCTAATGGAGTTCTCGTTAGTTGGGAAATTCTTGGGGCCAAAGCTGAACATAGATGTGGTTAGATCTTGGGAAAACAAAAAAAATGATGCCTAAAAGGGAAACTAGATATTACGGTGATGGAGAAAGGTTTCTTTTCTTTCACATTCTCATGTGAGGACTTGGGGAGCATTCTTTCTAAGGGACCTTGGCTTATTGGAAAATCAATGTTAGCTTTGAAGAAATGAGAACCGAGGTTGTATTTTTCCAACTATGTTTTCAACTCGGCCCCTGTTTGGGTTAGATTACTAGGTCTCCCAATGGAACATTGGGATGAAGAATTTTTCAAAGGGATTTTCTAACACTTTTGGTCAACTAATTTCTATAGAGGAAATGACTATTTCTAGGAGACACTTGGTATATGCAATAATTTATATCAATGTGGAACAAAAGGAAAATTTACCTGAGTCAAATACGTTAAAATCTAAAATAGGTGATTGGAAGCAGTTGGTGGAGTTCAAAATACTACCTTTTGCTTGATTTCATTGCAAAAAGGTTGGAAACTGGGCTAAAAACTATCCAAGAAAGCTCCTAAAGTCTAAACCTAACATTTAGAAGGCTAAGGAAGGAAAAAATAAGGAAACTCCTCAACAAGTTTCTCTAGATGGTGGGATTGAGGGTTTGATTCTTTTGAATTTGGTCTCTAAGATCCCATCTCCTAATCAGTTGGGGGATCCTTGAGACCCCATCTTGTCTTCAGAGGAGTCTATCCCCTTAGGGATGATGAAGATTCAAAAAAATCATTAAGGATTTGTTGGTAATGAATAAGTGAGGGATTCAAGGCCCTCGTAGGTTGGGACTATTGTGTCTTCTCCATCCTTAAAGGCTTCAAATCATTTTGTTGGAAATTATTTGGTAGGGGCTTCTCCTATGCTAAAGAATAATGTAGATAATTTAGCGAGTCCAAGTAAAGATGGTATATGGTCTCCTAAGGAGGAACCATTCATTATTATAAAAGGAAGGAACAAGAAGAAACCATCACACTCCCCTCCCTTCACTCATAGAATGGTGACTAGAAATAAACAAAAAGAAAAATGTGGATTTGAAAAATGGAGACAAGGTAGGCCCTCCTCCCAAAAAACTAAAGAGAAGGAAAGTAAGAAGGAGATTGTTGAGGGAGTTCAAAAAAATCTCTTTGATATGTGCTCTAAGAGCACATCCTCTAAATGTAAATGAAGATAATATCTTGGAATATCAGGGGGTTAAATCATGTCCATAAAATGATCTCTTGAGAAACATTATCCAAGATCATAAACCCAATATCTTGTTAATTCAAGAATCTAATATGCAGTGTGATGAGATATAAAAAATGAAGAACCGCTTATTCAAGGATTGTGGTTTACACGATTACAACTCAAAAGGGGCTTCAAGGGGAATATCAACCTTTTGGAACCTGAAGATAGTGAGATGAGTAGCCCTTAATGCTGATGTGAATCACATTGATACTCAATTTCTCCATTTCAAGGTTTTATACCTCTTGGGTTATCTCTAATGTTTATGCTCCTAACTTGAAGAAGGGTAGAAAGAGGCTTTGGAATGTGTTAGGTTATCTCAAGCCTAATTTTCAAGGAAAAGATTGGTTGGTTATGGGTGACTTCAACACCCCTTTAAAGGATAATGAGCAAATGGGAGGATCCCAAATCCCCTTGGATAGCAAATTTGATCTGATGGAGTTTATTCATGTTAATGTGCTTCTTGATCTTGAGTTGTTAGGTGCCTTCTATACTTGGTCTAATTGAAGGGTTGGATCAGACCTCATCTTGGTCAAATTAGACCAAGCCCTTGTTTACATGGACTAGTTCTCTAGCTATTCTTGTGCTCTCTCTACCTTAACTCATTTTGGGTCTGACCATTTTCTGATTTCTTTCTTTGTTGAAAAGATGGGAAAGAAGAAAATGCTTCCTTTTAGATTTGAGAGCATGTGGCTAAGGAATTCAGATCTAAAGAAGTGTATGATAAATTGGTAGCACGTAAATATTGAGAGAAGTGCTATGTGTAGAGTGACAAATAAACTCCTATGTTAAAAATATGACCCAAAAATGGAATGAAGAGTCCTTTGGTCAAATTTTCTAGATTAAAAAATTTGTTACAAATCACTTGGATGAGGTTCAATAAGAAATCCAAGGGGATGAAATCTTCTCTACTTACACAAAAAAATGAGTTACTTTCTTGACTTCATGATATCACAACAAAAGAAGAACACTTTTGGAAACAAAGGTCTAGGGATATCTGGTTGAAGAGTGGTGATTGTAATACCAATTTTTTTCATCTATCTTTTCTCAAGCACAAGACAAAAAATAGAATTAATGTTATCCAAGTCATTGAATCTATTTTAGAAGATGTTGCTTTGGATTTCTTCTCTAACCTTTTAGTTGATGACTTGTCTATGATAGGACAAGTGAAGAACATTTTTTGGGTCTTATTCCAAAAATCATTTATGAGGACCATGATTGGATAAAACTGTGGTTTTAAATTATTCTTGAAATGGGTTCGATGTAATATTTAGAAATGGCTTCCTCAGTTCATCCTAAATTGTCAATCTGGGAACGTAGGATTTTTAAACCGTGTTGTGGCAATATGTCGAAGAGCTGCAATTAATAAACCAAAGGTTGATGGATGCAACTAATGTAATCTGCTTATGAACATAATTATGACTGGTAGACTTCCTTTCACAAGTGTGACAGGAACCCGTGAAGAAATAGTTTTGCATAGAAAATAGGTTACTAGCACACAATAGAACACAAGTAAAAATCTCTGTAACAGAATGGAAATTGATTTGGAAATAACATGAACATAATCAAAGTTGGAACTACTGAATGCAAATAAACTTTTGACACCAATTGATAATTCAATTTCTTAGCTCATAATGATTTAATTAATCGATATTCTATAACAAGTGACTGATGAATTACATATATAAACAAACATATATTGAATAAACCAACACAGGTTATACCGACAAAAATTAACAAATCAATACCAATTAATACTTTTGCAGAAATGGATTATGCAGATAAAAGATCGAACAAACAATACAATAATGAAATTAATCGAATAACTTGTAAAACCAAAACATACATTACCACACACACAATCCTAATGCAATGATCACCAATAACTGAGGAAGTGGGCCCTACCTTCTTCGATCATTGAGTGATGAAACCCACACACACAAAATTACTCCACGATAGCTTTCATTCATCTGAATTACATTAATAGAGTATAGATTTAAAATCACCAAAGTCTGATTTTGATTATGTATATGTATATCCAGTTTCAACATACACACATATATATACATATTGTAGCTACCTATACGTCTAACAGTCTTTCAGATGTAATCGAATAAAATTTTTGGTTGTTTGTGGCTTTCAGCCAACAACCATTAAAAGATAATAAAAAATAGTTTTAAAGTCTTTGACAGTATTCCGAGAACAACATAACAACCTAGAACAAAATTGCTAATCTTGACGAATAGAGCCAAAATGACAATATGACTTCAGCAGCTTAGTCATCCCTCCACCGATGCCCTTCATGCTCGCTGTCAACCATTAAACACTGCCTATTTACCAAAATCACAAAGATAGTTAGCAATAGTCAGTGATCAGTATTTTCACTAGTTTTTGCCTTTCCTTCTATTTCATAAAATACCTTTAGTTCATTAACAAAAAGTGACAGGAACGACAGGAAACACTAGGAAAAATGATAGGGTTAACACAAATAAGAGGTAAAAGAATGGCATATTTTTCCCCCATTAGACCACAACAAGAAGTTAACTTGTATCACCTCAGAGGATAAAATTAGATTGGTTGTACTTTTGTTTGAAGGGAATAAGGCTCTTGGATCAGATGGTTTTCCTCTTCTATTTTTCAAGATTTTTGGGACATTGTAGTGAAGGATGTAGTGAATGCTACTAAGGGATTTTTTGGTAGTAGAAATATGTTGGAAGAGCTTAATTCCACCTTTCTTATTCTAGTTCCTAAGTTTCTTGGTGCCAAGACCTTTAGGAATTTCAGGCCTATTAGCTTGTGTAACTCAATTTATAAGATCTTCTCTAAGGTCCTTATGATCAGATGGCAACCTATTCTTCCCTAATTATTTCTTGTTAGAAAAATGGGTTTGTTCGTGGTAGACAAATCTTAGACTCCATCATCCTTGTTCATGAAATTATTCATTCACTTTCAATGTTAAAGCTTATGATCGAGTTAATTAGTGCTTTTTAAATAATTTACTGGTTAGGTTTGGGTTTGGAAGAAAATTTATTGACATTATTGGCCAATTTATCTCCACTCCTCATTTTTTTGTGTAGGTTAATTTCTCTACTCTTTCCCTTAAGAGCTCTAGAGGGATAAGACAAGAGATCTGATTTCTTTGTTTCTCTTTATCATCATGGTCGAAGATCTAGGAAGATGTATTCAAGCTGAAGTTAGTGGAGGTTATCTAAAAAGGGTTTCCCTCCTTGTTATCATTAGTGATTTGTTGATGATACAATCATCATGGGGGATTCTTCAGTTAGGGAAGCAAAGAAGATTAAATCCATTTTCTTTGTTATGAGAAGGTATATTTTCATCTTATCAAACTTCCTAAAACTAACATATTCTTCTTCAACATGCCCTCCCATATTCAATTAAGGATTGTTGGTATTCTTAACTATAAAGTGGGAAGTCTCCCTTCTTATTTGGGCCTTCCACTTTGTGTCAACAAGATCCTAGGATTCTTCTAGTTAGGGATACTTCATAGATTCAATTCTAAACTAGCAAGTTGGAAGTGGGCTTTACTTAACCAAGCTGGTAATGTTCAACTTATTAAAGCTACTCTTCAGAATTTACCAATCTACACTATAAGTGTTTAAAGTTCTAACTAAATTTATGGAGAATTTTGATCAGATATAGAAGAGGTTCCTTTGGGAAAGTTTTGAGGAAAGGAAAAGAATTCCCCTGGTGGCTTGGGAGCAAGTGTTAATACACAAGAAGTTGGGGGGGTTTGGGGATTAGAAGAATTAAATAATTCAACAATGCCTTATTGGCTAAGAATGCTTGGAGATAATCTCTGATGATACTACTTGGTCGTCCATCTTGAAAAATAAATACTTTTTGATTATAAAAACTTTAGGGAAAGTTTGGATGTGAATAATCTTTTGAATGGATCTTGGTTTTGGATGAATATTATTCTCTCCAGGAAAATTATTATTAAGGGTTCTTGATGGATTCTTGGAAAAGGAAGACAAATTAAGTTCTAGAATGATGTATGGTGTGCCAATAATCTACTCAAGTATCTTCATTGGGCGTTACCCGTGAAAGATATTTGTATCAAAAATTCTAGCTGTTGGGTTGCTGATTATATTCAGGATGGGAATTGGCGAAATCAGAGGTTTGCTGATCCATATTTGGATGTACTTAAACATTTCATATTTCAGATTCATATCCCTTGTTATCTTAAAAAGTGATAAGTTAATTTGGCACCCATCCTCAAATGGTTTTTTCCCATGGCCTCAGCCTTTGGTTTGCAGATGAAGCAACAATCTCCTCCTCCCTTTTTGGTGCTCTCTTTGGAACCAATCTTTAATCTCGAAGATCAATATATATTTTGGATTATGGTCCAAAATAAAATTATGATTGTGGATAATTTATGCAAAAGAGGTTTCACTTTTACTAATAGATGTTTCCTCTGTGAAAGTAGCTCTGAAGATGATTTTCACATCTTCCTTGATTGTAACTTTTCTTGATCTATTTGGGGTCAGATTCTATCTCTTTGGAATTTAGTCTAGGTTTTTCCTAATTCCTTTGTAGATTTTTGTGGGAAATGGATCTATCCTTCTTCTAATCCCTCTCTTTAGTTGTTATGGTCTCTTACTACCCCTCACGGTGCTTGGGATATTTGGAAAGAGAAACAATCAGGTGTTCAAAGAGATGCATCTCAAGGAGGAAGGTTTCTTGATTAAAATATTAAGAGATATAAAAGATAATTTATTGTTTGAAGTCTCTTAGAAGCAGGTGGAAGGAAAGAAACTTAGGATTTTTGACTATGACTCAAGTTTCAGATAAGTGAAAACTTAATGTTGACATCTCTTTTCCTCCTAGGAACATGAAATCTTCCAGAGAGAATGTAGTTTGGAGGTGTCCACCAAAAGGGTGGATAAAAAATAATTTTGATGGGGTGGCTAAAGGGAATCTTGGGACATTTGGATGTGGGGGTGTATTAAGAGATGAGGGTGGTAGGTTTGTTTCAATGATGACATTTTCATTGGGAACTCAAACAAATCACTATGCTGAAGCTGCGACTGCTTATAATGATATAAAACTTGCCAAATTAACTTGAAGAAAAAAACCATGAGGGTCTAAGTGCTGCATGAGGGTCTAATTATCTTAATCATGGAGTATGTGAATACCCAAACCCCCATGCTGATTTCGAAGGGGAAAGATATTGCTAAGAAAAATAAAAAGTCAAAGGATCTGCATTATTCTAACATGAGTTCAAAATCCATGGATGACGATGATGATGAAGATTGGAAGGAGGAGGAAGGGGATGATTCAGTTGAAATGATCTCTACCATGCCCTATGATGGGGAAGAAAAGAAGAAAATAAAAGTGGTTAGGAAGAAAATATCCATGAAGAAGAAAGAAAAGAAGGCTATTTCATGGTCAGATGGGTCTCAAACTAGAGAGGAAGAAGAAGGATCTAAAGTGTAAAGGAAGGGTAACCAAACTTATAAGCCTTTTGGAGAAGTGGTTGGAAAAGGTAAGGATAAACTGGATGATAGGGTGGCTATAGTTCAAACCTTGAGGAAAAGCCATACCAAGGAGAGAATTGATGTCGCCAATCCTTTGTCTAAGGATTTTTCTTACTTGTATGGTAATAGGGAAGAAGTTAATGATGTACTAGGGCTGGATAGGGAGGGTGTGGCGAATTATTTCAAATTATCCAATTTTTTTGTCAGAGATTAATAAAACCAACATCAAAGTACAAGGGCTACAAGAAAAAAATCTCTAATGAGGAGAGGGTCCAATCTAGAACTTCAAATATGGAGTTGCAAAATAATTTGGATGACCTTAAGGAAACTGCCAATATGTTAATGAAGGATTATGAGAGTCATATTCTTGATATGGAAAAGAAAATCCAAAAGATTAATTCTAATCTCAAAAATATCCTTAAGGTAAGTCACTATTTGATCAAGAATAATGATGAAGCATTAAGAATCCTCACGGAGAAGATCAAGGAACTAAGGGAGGAAAAAATTATTGGAACTAACCTTGATGATAGCAAAAGGAAGGAGAAGGGTATAAAAGATAAAGGGAAGAAACAAGCTCTGAAGAATTCAAAGGGACCTAGCTCTAGAACACATGGAAGTAAAAAGAAGTCCTTCGAGGAGAAGAGTGAGCTGCTAGAATCAGTCAATCTACATAATAAGTTTTATAACTATGAGTTACAGGTAGTTGATACCCTAAATAATATGAATTAATCATTTTTGGTTATTTTTCTTTTTATTGGCTATTGTTTGGTTGTTGGTTGGCTATGTCTTTTTGGTTTTGCGATATTTTGATGTAAAGGGTTTTGGGTCCCTTCAAAACCTATTTTTCCTGCTAATAATTTTTTTTGAAAAAAAATGTCACCATAGAAGTTGATATCATAGGGAAATGTCATAATGAACAAATAAATATTGATGGTTTATATGAAACATGTGATTATACAAGAGAACATGTTATTGATTCATCTTTATATGACACAATACTAACCACATTTCTTTTATATGATGTGCATGTACCCAACAACCTTGCTAACTTGGATGGAGAAACACATGATAAGGATTGTTATGCACATGATGACATACATCCCCTTTTGATGAGTGACACTATGATGCATGGTTTTTACAAAATCACTTTTTATTCATCTCATTTTATTTATTTGATTGGTAATGAAAACAAAGGTAATAATTTATAAATAGCTCTAAAATTGATATACAATTGAATCCTCATGTTATAATTACGCTTTATTTAATTATGAGGGTTTATATAAAAACCTGTCTGTGGATTAAGCACGAGGAAGCCAAACTCCTTATTTCAAAATATAAAGTGCTTATGACTACAACAATGATGATTATAATGTCAATTGATGTGAAAATTTGTAAGAGTGAGGGATCTCTTATTTGTGTCCCCAAAACTTCAAGTGCATATTCATTGGGTTTAATAAGAAATTTTGGATTTTTTGTATTTATTTTGTTTTCTTGTTTTGTTTGTCTTTTTGGAGCATTGTTGTATTATTAAAATGAGTTCCCTTTCATTAGATATTTTCAATTCATTTTAAAAATTTATCCATTACTGATTGACATGATCACAAAATGACATGCATATATTAATCTATATGAGTTTTTAGGACATTATTGTTTACAATTTTTTCCTTATACACTCATGGTGGATTAGTTGTTAGGGTACAATCTTTAGTAATGATTTTTCTCGATGTGTAAGATATGATTGCCTTAAATATTTTATGTAATATAATTATGTAATTTGTACTTTTCATTTGACACTTCTTACATTTACTTATTCTTAAAACTATTTGACAAAGAAAATATAATCAATATATAAAGTCATAAAAAGGAAGTATTATAAAAATAAATTGACTACCATAGTGGAATTGAATCTAGTGACATACTTCAATATCTATGGGATGAGGAAACGTAAAAAAATAAAAACCTCATTCATTCTAGGTGATTCAAGTATCTTTGTCAGGGCTGAAGTTGCTTGGCTGGTAGTGCAGCTATGCTTGAATGGGACAAAGGTATCTCCATTGGTTTTTTTTATTAAAATTAGAGAAAAAATATGGAAAAATATTAAAAATAATCTATTCTAACTTCCACAAACCTCTGTTTGAGCATATTGAAATGATTTTCTCAAGACTTTGATGATATGTGGGTACTCTTAGTATCAACAAAACATTAGAATTTCTTGGATGATAAAATTGGCATTTTTACTTTGCATTAGAGATTCATAATGATAATGATGAGCGAAGATAAATTTATATATTTTTGAAAGATTAGATGGATGATTGAGATTCTATCAAAGATCAAGAGTTAACTCCATCGATTATGGAGTTAACTTGGAGAGGTAGATTAGTTAATTGAAATTGGGGAGAAAAAATGACATTTTGATGATGGAGTTAATTTATGAGAAGATAATTATGAATTTATGAATTTATTAAGTGGATAATAATCTCATATTAATTAAGCAATAAATAATTATGATATTTCTATCAGGATTCAACTGTGTAGTTTAATGAGTCAAACTCATTGAACCATGATTCATGAGTAGTGGTTCACAAGAACCCATCTCTCATGATAGTGAATGGTCCACTTAACACTCATTGCATCTAGGTGATGCTCATAGAGGTGAAGCACTGGGCCTTCTCGGGAGGTCACCCATCCTAGTACTACTCTAGGTTAAGCATGCTTAAGGTGGAGTAGTACTGGGATGGGTGACCTCCCGAGAAGGCCCAATGCTTCACCTTTGTGAGCATCACCTAGATACAATGAGTGCTAAGTGGACCATTCACTATCATGAGAGATGGGTTCTTGTGAACCACTACTCATGAAACATGGGTCAATGAGTTTGAATCGTAAAACTACACGGTTGAATCTTGATAGTAATATCACAATTTGACACGTGGAAAATACCTCCTACTTATCAATAAATAATTTTTTAATAATGATAATAACAATGATAAACAAAAATGATGATAATTAAGGATATGGTTGTGATTAATGAATAATGATGATATTTAATGATAATAATGAAGACTTATGATAACAATGTGAATACTTAATGATAATTAGAGGAATTATTTTAGTTTATACATTCTTCCCCTCTTTGAGATGATGTTCAAAGTAACATTGTTTCAAAGAAAATAAAAGTAGCTAAGAATAAATAATTATAAGAGATAAAGAAAGTGATGTCCCTTATTCAAGTGGAATAAGTAATGGTACATTAGTTTGTAGGATAATTCCTCCTTGAGATTCATCTATGCAAAAACTAGATGAATGAGCTCTCAAAAGAAGAGTCGTGAAGAGAATGTCAGATGGAAGAAAAATTAATATAAGAGTTCAAGAAACATGATTATGAATGAATAGATTATTTTTGAATTTTTTAGCTATTCTCACATGAGGAGAGAAACCTTTATTTAATGTAATAATGTAATATGCACTAGGATATATAAGAACAAGGTACTGATGCATCTAATGCATGAACTAACTCACAATAAAATAACAAAAAAGAGGATGTCTCGACATCCACAAGGAACTTTATGATCTTGGTTAGTTTATGATGAGATAAAAAAGAGACATAAGGAGTAGTTCCATAAACATCACAAGGTATTTGGCCTTGGTGGGTCTAGTGAGAGAAGAACCAACAAAAATGATCTACTAAAATAATAGACTTTGCCCTAGTGTATAATGATCATGGTGACCATGATTAGGCATAGTATAGATCAAAAGATAAATTAAAAGATAAAAAAATCAACTTTTAACTGATACACAATAGTGCTACCTCTTGCAAAAGTGTTGAAAAACTAAAGATATGGATAAGGATTATGCCTAATTTGGGGAAGGATACATACCGTGAAGGTAAGTGATGCATGAAATAGGGAATTTCATGATGGAAGATAATGTGACAACTATATGTTTTCAAGGTTGATTTAGAATTTAAAGGTTTTTCATTAAAATTATGATGTGTCAAGTGTGTTATCTAAAGGTTTGAAAGTACATGTTGATGTTTGATGTTTGTGTTTATAATTATTAATGAAATATGCATGAAATTTTTTTGTTATCAAATGGATCCTACTCACTAAGTGAGCCAAAAGGCATTGTAGACACCTGAATTTGACCACTTCCATATGGTCAAATTCACCCTCATATTCCTCTATACCGCATCCTTAAGTCATATTAATTGAATAGCTCGTTATTTGATTAATAATTCACTTTATCTTAATGTGCCCTAAGGTATTTAATTAATCAATCAAATACCTTACCTTGTTCATCTCTAAATTAAATAAATAAACCAATTTATTTAATTTAGTCATTAGCCCATGTGAATTAAATCATTTTTTAGTTCACCCCTTTTCTCTCTCCTCATGCCACCTCCTCCATAATCCATATTAATCCGATTAATTTGTGATTAGGATGTGCACACCCCTAATCATCACTAGGATCACATCCTCCATCTCCCACTTGCCTCCAATCCCTCATTAACCTGCCTAATCCCACATTTTCACAACCTTAATCACTTAATTAAGCTAACCTAATCTTCATGTCATTTATGACATATGTCCTTGGTCAACCTACATTAAATGATTTCTCCTTTTGGAGAAGGCATCCCCTTACCTATGTGAATATTATTCACATTTATTCCTCCAATGAATTTTAAGGAATTTTAAATTCCATCTCCCATCCCCATGAGGATTTGTGAGGAATTTTTAATTCCTCACATGTCCTCTCAAGCCACATGTGGACAAGGACCTCCTTTATGAGGAGATCTTGTCCCTTTCCAAGGTACAACAAAGTACCTCCATGTCACTTCCACATCACCTCCCCTTTGACAACTCATCCACCACATGTCCATTTGTGAGGGCTTGTGAGTTCTCAACTCACCCTATCCCTTGATCTCCTCCACCATGGCTTAATATTGACCATCCATTTGATTAGAGGCACTTCCCCTAAAAATGGTGGAAATGTCTCCATTTTGATCATCCACTTTAGCAATCACACTCTTTAACAATTAAGCATCCACACTTAGCCATTTTTTAAGCCATCAAGCATATCCTCCATTGTTGCAGCCACATTTGAGCCACACTCTTGCATCTATCCAAATGCCCACATCCTCCATTGCATTCCTCATCACCTCACCATCATTTAGAGCTAAGATTTGAGCCATTTTTTCCAAGAAGAAGCATACACATTCGAGCATCAACAAGGCCCAACCAAACCATCAATTTGAACAAGGTAAAAAGTTTCCTTTTCTTGTGCTTTGTTTGAATTCACCTTAGGCCTAATTTGAATGTTTGTTTTGTGTTTTTCCTTATTGCATTTAGCTTAGTTTTTTCATCTTAGGTTAGGTAAAACAGTTTGCACAAATTTCTGGCACGCCCGATGGGACCCATGTCACGAGTCTAGCTTATGTTTGTTGTTGTTTGAATTTTTATAGGTTTAGACTTTATGCGTAGGGGTGAATCTGCCCCCGAAAAGGTGAAGTTTCTGAACACAGAGGGAAATCTGCATAGAGAATAGGAAAAATTGATTATGCCCATCTGTAAAAATGGGTGGACTTGCAACCACTAATCCCAACTGTCGAGCATAAAGGAAAATTCATGGCAAACAACTTGAACATGAAAACTTGCTCGATGCAGGGGAAAACCTGCTCAAGTCACAAAGGTGAAATCACATATGCCCCTCCATCCAAAAGGCGAACATGTTCCCACCTTTTCAACAAACAAGTGATCTTGACTCATAGACAAGGGCGAACTCGTTTAATGCAAGGGCGAATTTGTGGTAATCTAGAATCTTTAATTTTTTTCATTTGGATCTACAATTTGATTTTGGTTTTGGGTACTGACCAACTAACTCATTTTTCTATGAGTGTGTGATTTTACAAATGTTTGTGCAGCAAACAGTTTTTCCAAGAGCGAAGATGGAAACTACTAATTCATTTGCCGTAGGATGATCAGTCGAAGACCCTCAGTGTAGATTTTTCTGTGTATTTTTTCCATACTAATCTAGGCACACGTAGATTAATTGAAGGGTCAATTAACTTGTTTTCTATGTTTGGGAGAAAATTGTTGACTTATCCACTTCCCTTGCATCTTTTGGTGATCCTGGGTGACGAGAAATCATAATTTTTTCCAGTCCAATCCAATCTACCCAAGAAGTGCTAGTGCATCTTAGCTCTCCCCTTGTGCTACTTGTGAGCTTGGGGACTAGCCAAAACCTCTAATGTTTCCTTACTTTAGTGGGAGCTTCCTGGGATTTCATCACCTGGGGAAGATTCCAACCACATGTTACTATTGGGGTATATAAAAGGGGGAGAACGAAAGTTGTACACCAATCCAATCGCGTCGTGTCTAGCATAGCGTTGAAGCTAGGGTGATACCTATATAAGACGTGAATGGTTGGTCCAAGTTTACAATACCTCGTTGAGGCTCCTGATCCACGCTTGTTATGAGTTGGTGTTCACGGTTGTGCCTCATGTACCCTCCTGGTGTATCAAGGACACATGAGATAGCCTTGTTCAACCTAGATAGAGACCTGTGTTTTAGCCACAGTTTGGTGTAGTGCAGGGGATGTGCACCATACCCAAAAGTTACTCGCCATGGGCTCCCTTAGATTGAGATAGAAATCCTTGTGGTGGAATACTATAGTCCTTGAGTGAGAGAGAGAAGGTGATCCCGTGGCATCTGTTGATGACCTTGTTCCACTAGATCTCTAGCTATCCGCCTTTATGAGAAAGGGTGATCCAGAGAACCACCTTGATATTATAGAGTATTAACCTCGGGGTGTCCCCTCAAGGTGGTGGGTCTACATCAATTTTGTAAACCCTTATCACTAATTTTAGGCTTGTGATTTTTGGAGTGTTTTCTTGTGCTATACCAGTTCTTGTCATCAGTCCGAGTCAGCCCAACCCTTTGCTTGTTGTTTGCTATTTTTTTTGTCCTTTTCCATGTTGAAATGTACAAGACAATTGAGAGGGGGGGTGAATCAGTTGTATCAAGTCACTTTACTTCTAAACTTAATCTTTTCACTTTAACTTCAATTTGTTATTAAGTGTAAACATGAAATACAAATAAAAGAAAGAAAACACCAGAGATACCAGATTTACATGGAAAACCGAATGAGGGAAAAACCACAGTGAGGATTAACTCACAATATAGTAGTACTACAATATCAGATATAAAGGCTCATTGCTAGAGGGCTCACTGCCCAGATACAAAGGATCATTTCCCAAATGCAAGGGCTCATTGTCTTCAAGGGCCTCACTGTCCAAAAAATAGGCTCACTGCCTACAAAAAATAAAAGATAAATAAAGATCCACCACTAGGGTTCCACACATTCACAACTTGATCAGAAGATTGCAAACACCATCAAGTCACTGCTTTTAGGAATCTAACACCTTAAATATTGTTGACTCAATTGCTCTTCAACTCTCTGCTTTTCGCACTTGTTCACACACTTCACTTACTTGCTTGATTCGTGGATGGATGGATATCAATTTCTCTACAACTTGATTTTATTTTATACCATCTTCAACCCTAGAAACATTTTCCAAGGTCGGCTATACAATTTCAAGTTACAAATTCAACCTAGGTCAGCTACTCAACATTCTCGTGGTGAATAAGAATGAGAGAGGACCAATCAAATATTTAATTTGGGACCCAAAAAATCTTGGATCAATCACATGATTCCTTAAGTTGATGCAAAAACTTAATGTAACGTGTAGACACCAGGTCGACCAAACCTAATGAAAACACCAATGATCTTTGAAGTACACACATCTCCAACAAGATAATCACACGTGGATCACTAAACACACTTCACCAAACATTTTACCATCTCTGAGAATGCCTCAGGTACATCCACAACAATCACAAAAAAATTCATTCACAAAGAGCTCTTTAATAGTCCAACCAGACCAACCCGCAAAACACAGGAGCTTTGGAGCAGGTCTTTTGGAGCACCAAACCACAAGCAAATTTTTTAGAACATAAAAACCATCAGAAAGAGCCATCTCCCAGATCCACAAGATCTGAAACCAAATATCAGAAGACTATGGAGCAAAAAAATTTCTCCCAATCCATAAACAAATAGTTCTGTCAAACCAATTCACACATCGATGAGCATATATTTTACTCTCCATCGAACCAGAAGCTAAAAATTAGGATATACTATCCATTGAAACTCATGAACACACTTATAGATCAGCACATGCATAGGATCAACACAAAATAAATGTAGAGCACAATCAAAACACACACCTCAACACTACCTTCAATATTTCTCAAATTTTCTCAAAAGCACTTGGCAAAAACACAACTTCATAAATATAGCTCCATGTACTCTAAGAACTTCTACAGTATCTCAACTATACAAGTACCATTTGTACTCAACCTAGACTGTGTTGACGTCAATGAAAAAATTAATGAAAACACCACCAAACACATCTATACTTACAACATGCCATAGTCTACCCCTACCCTCAGTGGAAATTTTGCTTCTCATAGGGGTGCACTTGCATTATGGACTGGCGATCCTGCCTTGAATAGGGGCGATTCTACGTCTCGAGTCTAGTCTAGTCATCCTTTTGGGTGAATTCGTCCTTGTTAGGGGAAAATTTTCTTGTGGGGGTCTCTTAGTTGGGAGACCCCATGTCTACCTATTCCTTGAATAGGTGATCTTGTCATCCCCATAGGTGAGTCTGTGTCATCCCCGCTTCTTTGTTCCCTGAATAGGCAATCCTGCTGTCCACAGGGGTGATCATGTGTACCATCTAAGTCTCCCTTGTCTGTATGTCCCTTAGAATAGGTGAACTTGTTGTCTCTAGGGGTGATCCCACGTTCATCCGTACCATCCTTATCGGTACTATTCAAGATATAGGTGAACCTATTAATTCTTTAGGCAATCCTGTGAAGCCTTGTCCATACAATTCAAGACATAGGTGATCCTACTTGTCATAGATAGGTGATCTTGTCATCCACAAAGGTGATCCTATCATACATAGAGGTAATCCTGTCACCTGCAAGGGTGATTCCGTGACCTTATATAGGCGAGTCCATTCTTTGGAGGGGCAATCCTGCAATGCACAGAGGCATTTGCGCTTCCCATACAAAACTCTCGAGACTTAATCCTCTTAACCACTAAAAGCCTATTGCTTTTCAAGTCCGTTCCTGTGATCGATTTTTTTTTTATCACCATCCATCTGCTTGTAATCATCATTTTAGTCCATATGCATTTTTCAAAAGTCGTCAAATTCTAAATCAAACCACATAGGTTCATCTTAGGACATCCCTAGGTTGCATATCCATCATAAATTCATCAATACAAATCCTTTAGACTTTGTTTTAGGGGATTTTTATCCAATTGGGATAGGAAACTAACCCTAATCGCCATCATCCATGCTTACTTAGGATTGTTATCCATCTTGAGTTAGTAATCCTCTACGGCCTTATCAATATCCTCTCATCGTGAGGTAGATTCTATTTCGTAATAATCCTTTTATAATCCAATCCAATCCAATTATCAACACCACACATCATCAAGTTAAGTCCTTGAACTTTGTTTAGAGTTGATCCAATCCATCTGATCCAATCAATCATCCAATTCTACCAATCAAATCCTATCAATCATCCGATCCTATCAATCATCCAATTCAATCAATTGATCTAATCAATTATCCAAATCATTCCATCAATCATCCAATCAACCAATCTATTACCTTAGAAATCCTTTTAGTGACCATCTCGAACATCATCTAAGTACATCTTAAGGTGTAGTGTTGTCTTAGTCACCTAGCCATTTTTCATTTTCATGCCCATTACTTGATCATAAGAAAATATCATGGAACAACAATAGCCCCAAGGTGCTTAGTCTCAACCTCCTCAGGATCAACCCACCAATGACACCTTGTCACAATCCAATACCAAAGTCCCCGTACAACCTACTTCTGAAAAAATCATGGTGAACCAACCTGAGCTCATAATTGACGAATACCTTATAAATCCTACTAATCTGCAAATGATAGATCGTCTTCTCGATGAGCATGGGGACAAGATTATCGCCACTTTACTCATGAAGGGTATCAAGCCACCCCAAATTTTGAGTTTTTGAAGTATGTCAATATCACACCCCCCACTTTAGCACGAGATCCGAAGCCCATTTCATTAATTCCACAAGTCTCCCCAGTTACACCACAAGACACATGGTACCAACCATGATTTGGTAATGATGTGCTTTATCAACCTTTGTCCACCCACATTCCTATTTCAGTAATAGGTGCTACACCCCATCCTAACAATCCCCCGAGCCCCGATCCTAACAATCCTCTTGGTCTTGGTATGATGATAGATCCTTCCAATCCTCAAGGCTTGAACATTCTACAAGGTCGAATCCCCATACCATCCCCACCACCTCTCCCACCAAATCAAGTAGTTCAGCTACCTAGGAATACTGGGGGCAAGTCTTATACCCCTTTCCGTATGCCACTTCCACCTCCTGGTCCCACACACACATCAAAATTACCTTCACTTTAATTTATATCCCAACATCCACCTCAAGGTAATCTACCACTGCAACAAACCTTATCACAACCTCCAGTTCACACTCATATCCCGTCGCAACCTCAACAACCACCCTTGCATCAAGTGAAAGGTAATCCATCACAACCCCCGCATCAATCACAAGTTAATCCATAGGAAACTCAAATCCCACAACAACATCAACAAAAAACTCCACATCAATCTCAGGGAAATCCATCATAACCTCATCATAAATCATAATAGCCCCCTCAACAACCTCAAATCCCATATCAACCTTCTCAACAACAACCACCATTCTACCAAAAAATCTCCCAACATTCACAAATCCTGATGCAATCACAGTAATCCTCCCACCAAATCCCAGACAACCCTGCTTCCTAGTATTTATGTCATCCTCAAAACACCTATCATCTGCAAGCCACTACATCTAATACCACTCCCAATTACTATTACTATCATCCACAACAATCCTAGCAGTGGCCATCTCAAACTAATCCCCATCAATTGCAACAACATACCTATTACCAACAATCCAATCAACAACAACCTCCATATGCTCCCCAACAAAAAACCACTTACAATTACCAATCCAATCCACAACCCCCATATGCTTCTCAACAACAGTCTACCTACAACTACCAATCCAACCCATATTACTACCAGTAGCCACCATTATATTAGCAGGGTGCCTCTTCCTCATACTACCAAGCCCTACCATCATGTCAACAAGCTTATGCCAATCATCGATCCGCATATGCTGGTCAATACCAATAGGTCCCTTCATATCCACCTCTGCCATCATATGATTAGTCCATTCCGCTTCCGTCTTCATCACATCAACAAAATGTCCCTTATGATAAGTCCAATCAAGAAGGCCCTTCCTCATCAATACCAGTCAATAAGGAGTGGGAAGAGATGAAAGTTTCCCTTAGAGACTTGTAAGCCGAGACCTCCAAGAAGTCCTTTAAATTTTAGGATATTTTTCCTTATCCATTTGACCCATCCATCTCACTTATCCCTTTCACTTAACATTTTGAAATGCCTAAATTCGATAAATACAAGGGAAGGGGTGACCCGAGGAACCACTTGCAATAATTTTACACACATTTCTAGGAAGTCATGCATAATGACAACTATCTCCTATGATTTTTTCCTAGAATCCTAACAGGGCAAGCTCTAGACTGGTTCATGGGTCTTGAAAAATGGTCAATTTATTCCTTTGTAGAATTGTTAGAAAGGGTTGTTGCACACTTCTCCTTCAATATGGAAGAGGACTTAGACACTCTAGATCTCTTGAAAGATAAGCAACATGAAGGAGAAAATTTTGTAAGCTACCTACAAAGGTGGAAATCCGTGGCTAGTCAGATAAAATATAATCTCCTTGAGACGAACTTGGTAACCAATTTTTTTTCTAATTCCCATCCTGAACTAGCCCATAACCTACACATCCATTGTGTTACCACCTTTGCAGAGGTCATCAAGAAGGGTACTACCATCGAGAGGGGCCTTATTTCTAAAGACCAAATCAAAATATTCAATCAAGATAAGGATAAGTTGTCTACGGACAAGTCCTGCTACTAGAACAAGAAGAAGAATTTTGTCAATGATAGTGCCACTAACACTAAACATGTCCAAGTAGAAAACACTTCACAAAGATCACACTACGTCCCCAATCCACAAATGGTTTCTAATGTCATATCTGTGCTAGATGGTGCACCTCGTCCTCCTCCACAGTCGAATCAGTCAAATCATAGGAATAATAAGTGTACCTTCACTCCTTTGGGAGAATCTTTAGATGCAGTTTTCAAGAGGCTACTTCAAGCTAATTATGTGGTCACCTATCCTATGACAAAGAATTTTGATGAGTCCAAACCCAAACCCACTTGGTATAGGGAAAATGAGTATTACGAATACCACAAGATCAAAGGCCATTCCATTAATAAATTTTAAGTACTTAAAACATATATCCAAGATCTTATAGATTGAGGTGATATTATAGTGGATGCAAATTAGGCTTCATTTTCCAATGTGCAATTGAAAATATATCAAAATTCCTTCCCGAAGCACAATCAGGGTCCCAATACCTCAAATGAAAATCCTAAGTCCAACAACAATAACCAAAATAATACCACTAATAATATCAGTTATAAAGCTACACCTTATAATTATAATGGCATTGTCATATACATTAGTCAAGAAGAGCCACACGTGTCCATGATCCATGTTAAAGGGAAAGACCCTCAATATGCTGTTACTACACGTCACACCTGAATAACTATTCTTGGGCCTTCCACTTCATCCCAACAAGCTTATGTAGCTCACAATATTCTTGACCATCTTGGAAAGACTCCAACCCAAATATCTATTCTAGATTTGCTTAAGTCTTCCCCTATACATTAAGAAATCCTCACGGAAGCTCTTCAAGATACCCATGTTCCCAATGATATAGATCCTACCCAATTTCAAGCCTTATTAGGACACTTTTCATCCACATACTAGTTGGGATTAAGCCAAAAAAACATGCCAATGATTGACCCATCCCATAACCGCACCTTGCACATCAAGGTCATTATATCCCACCATAAAGTGAAATAGGTCTTGGTAGA
Source organism: Sequoiadendron giganteum (assembly GCA_007115665.2). Taxonomy (NCBI): domain Eukaryota; kingdom Viridiplantae; phylum Streptophyta; class Pinopsida; order Cupressales; family Cupressaceae; genus Sequoiadendron; species Sequoiadendron giganteum. The sequence continues at coordinate 400,921,341 of CM021103.1, forward strand.
CAATGGTTCAACCCTCAATATATGCACCTTAAAGTTTATAAAATAGGTAGGATACACTCATGCTAACCTTGATAATCGGACCAACACCATCAAAGCTTATGACAACGTAGAGAGGGACTCTGAAGGTATCATTTGTTTTCCTTTTCAAGCTAGCCTAGTGGTACAATACACTACATGACACATCTTGGATCTAGATCTACCATACAACCTTCTCCTTGGCCACCAAACGATCCATGCCATGCAGGCTATTCCATCCACTTACCATCAATTCTTGAAGTTACCATACAAAAATGAACTCCTACTTTTACCATCTCTTTCAAATTGATGTTCCAATTTTTTTTCGTCATTTTGTTTTTATTTTTTACTATGAACTAGAATATCTACATTCCAATGGAATGGGTTAGATTGCTTGCCGTAGCGTACTTGGTACAAGATATTCATTTCATTTTTTTTTATTTTAAAAGAACTAACAAGAAATTTCTTCATTTATACAAAATTACTTTTTGACTGCTCGTTTTGATTTTTTCTTTTTTCTTTTTACTAGTTTTTTTATCACTTTTTTTCTCTTTTGCTTAATAGATAAAACAGAGACTTTATATTCATGATCAAAGAAAAAATCTTTCATTTTATTGATAAAGAAATTTTTGTTCCTCATTTTCGAATCCATTTTGCTCCATTTTCCCAAACGGTTGAATCCAGTACCGACATGTATCATTCCCCCGAGAATGACATTTTCCTTCAAGCCCTTCAACCAATCAATACGACCTTGAAGAGCAGATTTAGCTAGAACCCGAGCAGTTTCCTGAAAACTCGCTTCTGACAGAAAACTTTGAGTATTCAGAGATGCGTTTGTCATTCCCAATAAAATGGTTCGGTAATTGAAGTGAACATTCATGGAAATCCTCCACCTTTTGAGTACTGTTGTGCTCTAGAGGATTCTTTCCCCCACTCCCAATATTTTCCAGGAGTAGAAGTGGGGGATCTCAGGATTTTCCTTCCAATTCATCCTCTAATCCATCATCCAATACGTCATCCAATCCATCCACTGCATTTGAATCCACCATTACCAAGGTCCAGATCATTGATAAAGGTTGTGGAGTGTGCATAGCTCTTAATGTGGAAACAATGCCACCATATCCTCGCACATATGAACAACCTTCTCAGTCAACACCAAAGGAAGAAGTGAAGACTAAAACCCCCAGTTCTAAGAATATGGGTTCGACAACCTTCTAATCCCCAGGAACACTTCAAGATAAAATGGATGATGATATTAGTCAATGGGTCTACATAGAGGAACCTGAGCCATCACTTCCCCTCGTAGAATAGTTCCAGTAGGTTTATCCCCATGCATCAAATCTAGTAGAAAAATACAACTATCAAGGGGAATGCCTTGGCATAGGAGAGCATGGAAGAATACAACCCATTGAGACACGTATGCGACCAAGACATGTGGGATTAGGCTATGAAAAAAGAAAAAGGGACCCACATCATCCTCTACACATTGAATAATGTTAATTCAGATAAAAATTTCCTCGATGAGGCACTGGAAGATGGGGATGTTCATCTTCCCCTTGTTGGAACTCATCTATCTGAACGGTTTTTAATCTTGATCAAGGAAACACAAGAGGTTAATTTGGGAACATAAAAAGAGCCTAAAATTACTTACGTGGCCAAATCATTGTCAGAGGAAGAATATCCCATCATCGTCAACCTTCTCAAGGAAGGGATCATTAAATTTTCATGGTCCTATTTAGACATACCAGGATTGGACCCAACATTGGTTGTGCACCACCTAGATGTTCACCCAGATGCCAAACCAATTAAACAAAAGCTTTGAAAAATGCATTTTCAAGTGGCCTTACTTGTCAAGAAAGAGCTAGAGAAACTGCTTGAGGCTGGATTCATTAGACCAATTGAATGGATATCCAACATAGTACCTGTGGCTAAGCCAAATCGGAATATCAAAATTTGTACAGATTTATGAGATCTTAACAAAGCTTGCCAGAAGGATGATTTCTCGCTTCCAAACATCGACATGTTGGTAGATCTTACTGTAGGACATTCTATTCTATCCCTCATAAATGAATTTTCTAGCTACAATCAAATTAGAATCACACCTGAAGATCAACATAAGACTACTTTGACCACCCCTTGGGTCACCTTCTACTATAATGTCATGCCCTTCGGTCTCAAAAACATGGGGGAAACTTAAAAACATGCAATGATAGTCATCTTCCATGACCTCATCCATATTATAATGGAAGATTATGTTAATTATCTCCTAGGGAAATCCAAGAAAAGAGAAGAGCATCCCACAATCTTGAGGAAAATATTTGAGCGGCTAGAACATTACAAGCTACGCCTGAATCCAAAGAAGTGTGTGTTTGGCATTACATTTGGTAAATTGATAGGTTTCATAGTATCTATAAGGGGTATTGAAGTGGATACTGTATAAGTCAAAGAAATAATGGACATGCCCCCACCTCACAATTTGAAACAATTGAGAAGTCTAAAAGGAAAGCTACAATCTATCTGACACTTCATAGCTCAATTGGCTGATAAATGTCAATCGTTCACACACCTCTTGCGCAAAGAAATAACCTTCAAGTAGGATCCAGAGTGTCAGAAGGGTTTTGACAAGATCAAGGAGTACCTAGCTAATCCACCCATTTTAATGCCTCCCCTTCCAGGTAAGCCACTCTTTCTATATATCTTAGCTACATCAATTGCACTAGGGGAATTGCTAGCACAAAATGATGAGTTCTCAAAGGAATGTGCCATATACTTTATCAACCAAAAACTTGTGGCATATGAGATAAATTACTCTCCTATGGAAAAATATTTCTTGGAAGTCATTTTTAGTTCGTAGAAGCTGCACTACTATATGCTCAGTCATCCCATCAAGCTAATATTAGAGGTTGACCCACTTAAGTACCTGTTAGCTAGAACATCATTAATTGGCCATATGGCCAAGTGGGTTATTTTATTGAGTGAATTTGACATAGAGTATGTGGATTGAAAATAAATCAAGGGATAAGTGATAGTAGATCAGTTGGTCGATGCTCCTTTGGTGGACACATATCCATTACTAGTTGAGTTTTCTGATGAAGGGGTCCTTACAGTTTTAAAATGAGATACATGGATGTTATATTTTGATGGGTCCTATACAAACAATGGAGTTGGCGTAGGTGTCCTCTTTATCAACCCTCAAGGTTATTACATTCCAAAGTCATTCAGACTAGAATTCCCATGCACAAATAATATTGCTGAATATGAGGATCTAATCACTAGCCTAAGAATCACTGTCCAATGGAACATCACTGAACTTCGTGTCTTTGGTGATTCTCAACTTATCATCAAATAGGTCAATAATGAGTTTCAAACAAAAGATGATAATATTTTAACTTAAAAATGCATGGTGGATGACTTCAAGAAATATTTCATCTACATCCAATTTGAACAGATCCCTCGAGTGTAGAATAAGGTAGTGAACACGATGGCTACAATCGGCTCCCTCATCAACATGCCCAAATACCACACAAATTGTGAGTTCCTCATCGAGCAACTGTTAATCCTAGCATATAATATTCTTAATAATGAGATGGTGTGCGATATCGTAGGTCCTGAGTCACCATGGTACCATGAAATTTACACCTATCTACATGAAAATATCCCTCCACCTGACCTTAGAACCTGTAACCAACATAAATTGTTTATCCAACACACTTCTCGATATACAATTATGGGAGATACACTTTATCATTGAGGGTATGATGGCACTCTCCTTCATTTTCTCAATGAATCAGAATCTCGTATTGCATTAAATGACGTGCATAGTGGTATCTGTGGGTCCCATTCTAATGGTATGACCTTAGCAAAGAGGATTCTCCAAGCAGGATTATTACTGGCCCACCATGGAACATGACACTTATGAGTTCATGAAGAAATGTATACCATGTTAGCAACATGAAAATCTAATCCATGCTCCAACACAAGATTTACGACCTATCAATGCAATGTGGCCCTTTTCACAATGGGGTTTTGAATTAATTGAAAAGATATACCCTCCTTCATCCAACGGTCATACATTCATCATCATTGCCACTGACTACTTTACCAAGTGGGTGGAAACCATTCCACTCTCCCAAATCACTGGTATTCAGATTTCCAAATTCATCCTTTTCCATATGCTCTACATATATGGTATCCCATCCACCATCATTACTGACAATGGTAAGCCATTCAAAAACCACTTTATGTAACACCTTTGTGACACCTATGACATCCAACATCATTGGTACACTCCTTACTACCCTAGGGTAATGGCCAAGCCGAAGTGACCAACGAAATTCTCATCAAAATCCTCAAAAAGGTTATCAATAATACTGGTTGAGATTGGCACCTCCACCTTAATCCTGTCCTTTAGGTCTAATTCACATCCATCCACACCCCCACTAGCACTACTCCATACTCTCTTGTTTATGGTGCCAAATCCATCTTGCTGATTGAGGTCAAGATCCCATCACTTCAAATCTCTCTGAAAAATCTAATTAGTGATGAAGATGCTCGAGTTGCACGGTTAAGTCAAATGGAACTCTTAGATGAAAAAAAATAAAGGCCTACAATCATCTCCAATAATACCAACATCATCTCAAAAGGACCTACAAGAAAAAGGTCCATCCCCACCAATTCAATGTTGGCGATCTGGTCTTGAAAGAAAATCAACGCACCCAATAGGACAAAGAAAAGAAGGGAAAGTTTGAAGCAAATTGATTGGGTCCATATGTTTTCATAGAAAAATATGGTTTAGGGGCATACAATCTTGCAACACTTGAGGGAAAAACCTTGGAGGAGCTTATCAACATCATGCATCTGAAGAAGTTTTACACCTAGGTCAGCTGGGTTGTCCTACATTGAAAAATATAAAAAAAGTAAAAAATCATCAAAATAACAAAAAAATCAAAAAAGTCAAAAAAATAAAAAAATAATAGAGAAATAATCCATCCTATGGTGAAAACCACCCTTGGTGGTGCCTTGGATAAGTACGTTTGGTGAAAACCTAGTAACAGGTGCCATTCATAGAGGGCTTAATCATTATCTACTTTGTGTCCTATTTTACTTTATGCTTCCTCCTATCCTATCCACATATCCTATCCTTGCATCCTATTGTAACTATCCTCACCTCGACATCCTCCCATCATCCACCACTTGGTATATTTTGATTGGGCACTGGATGATTTTGATCAACAATCCTAAATGCTGAGCTTCTATTTGAATTTGAGCTTTTTTCCATTTGTATATCTGTGTCATTTGGTTGGTCTCACATCCTCATCTAGGATCCTCCATCGTGTCGGTCATAATTAGGTCTCATGTTGTCTTTGGTCCTTTTTGTCGAATTACGTTGCCCCTGTACTTTCACGTAGGCAAGGCTAATCATTTGATCAACCCTTGGAGCATTTGTCCGTCAAGTCTTTATCATCCATCAATGTCTTCATGGTAATATTTCCACTTTTATCCATGGTCAGTCATCAGTCCTTTTATCAAACTATGAGGTATTTACGCTTTCACATAGGCAAGGCCATCAATCGATGAGCCTTCGAGACTCCAGGTCTGTCCTTAGGGTGTGTCTTGGTGTCATGTCGTGTCATCAAGTATGTCCCTATTCAACTGGTGCTTAAAAATAAAGGTCATTCATATCATGAGGTCCAATCCATTTTAGGTATCCTAAGTCATGCCGATCACCTAATCTACCCACCATCTTTGGTCTTAACATGATGCATCCTTCTTAAATTAGACTGTATCAATCCTATCCACCTACTAATCCTATGGAAAAGGATGTTTGGAATTTGTTGTGATATTTTGATACTTTTGGTATTTTGTTTATCATTTTAGCTTCCTATTATACTTGTTGAGGTTGCTATGATCTATTATATTATGGTGCACTTTTAACAAGTAAATATAGGGGTATATCTTTATTTTCTACATGTTCTTGTCTTCCTAGTTGTCCCACATAGTACCCAACAAGATCCTCATGGTATTGTGTTATGCTGGGGAATCCTTTGTGTTTGTGGTTATCCCAACATTAGGCCCAACCAAATCCCTTATGGTTTTGGGGTGTTAGGATAGCCTTATGGTTTTTTGTGTTTGTCTTTCGCATTGGACACTAGTCGGCCTTGGTTTTCATACCCTGGCATATTGTGATCTATTCTATAGAAAAAATTAGTGCTCCTAATATGGAAAAATGGAATTAGGTATGCATTTCATTTATCATCCCATTGCATTACATTTCCCCCCATCTAATTCCTTTCCCTAGCCTATGGTTAGTGATTTTTGGTTGTGCAAATGTTATTCCCCCCACCTATTCTTCCTATCAAGATTCCTATGGTTTTGACAGTTGCACTATCACAACCATCATTATTCTTCTCACTATGTATCCCATTATCATACCTACCATTATCCACTTAGATTCATTATCATTTGGTATCATTTCCATTATCATCTTAAGTTGTTTAGATTAATATAGATCTGTTAGTCTAAGCATCTTAAATCCATTTCATTTCATATCATTTCATTTCCATTGCATTATCATCTCAATTTGTTTATATTAATATAGATTTGTTAGTCTAATCATCTTAAATCCATTTAATTTCATATCATTTCATTTCCATTGCATTGTTATTTTGCAATTTCATCTTAAGCTGTTCAGATTAATATAAATCTATTAGTCTAAGCATCTTAAATCCATTTCATATCATATCATTTCATTTCCATTTCATTATTATTTTTCATTATCATCTTAAGTTATTTAGATTAATATAGTTCTATTAGTCTGAGCATCTTAAGTTCTTTTCATTCATTATCCATTGCATTATCATTTTCCATTATCATCTTAGTTGTTTAGATTAATATAGTTTTGTTAGTCTAAGCATCTTAAGTTCATTTTATTTCATTCATTATTCATTGCATTATCATTTTCATTTTCATCTTAAGTTGTTTTGATTAATATAGATTTTTTATTCTAAGCATATTAAGTTTATTTCATTATCTATTGGCATTATCATTTTCATTATCATCTTGAGTTGCTTAGATTAATATAGATTTGTTATTCTAAGCATCTTAAGTTCATTTCATATCATTTCATTATCATTCCATTGCATCTTCATTTTCATATCCATCTTAAGTTGTTTGAATTAATGTTGATTTGTTATTCTAAGCATCTTAAATCCACTTGCATTATCATTGTACATTCTTTAGAGTTATTATTCTAGACATATTCATTCTTTACATTGCATTACATTACATTACATTGCATTACATTGCATTACATTGCATTACATTGCATTACATTGCACTCATTCCATCCATCCATATTTTGATCACCTATCCATACATAATACATTTTCATCCATTATATTTTATTGCATTTTCATGTCATCCATACATACATAATTAATCATTACAATGCATTATCGATACATTATTCATTATTCATACATAACCAATCCTCATGTCATATTTCATATGCATACATCACAAATAATAATATCACCACCACGTGTATCACACAACATCAGTAACATATCCATAGCATACATCATAAAATCATGAATCATGTCACATCACATCCTGCATCTAAAGGCATTAGACACAATGCATATAATCCAATCATCCACATAGACGTAGAAATAAATCATCAACATCACATGTATACATCATAATGATAACCATAAATATGAGAATAATAAACATCCACGACATCATATAAGAGTCGTCCATATCACATCAAATTCCATCGCATATATATATAAAATATAGTGTCTATCATACTCCATAATAAAAGATAATAGCCGTCCATCATAAAAATCCACAAAGTCCATGCAACACATAATAAAATTCCATCACCAAGTCCATGAACATCCATAAAATAAAGGTACAAGTGCAGAGCTCTAATCAAATACAAATGAATACATCTCCTAAATTATTAATGAATAAAGAATAAATGAATCCATGAATGAATCAATCTCTAGAATATGTAGTCTCTGCCCTATACCCTCGTCCACTCTGCACCTGCCAAAATATAGATATTGTATCTCATATTCATCTCCTCACTGACCCACTACCATCAGTGTCTGATCTCTAAGGGGAGTTTGGCATTGAACCTCAACCTTGGGGGGTGTCTCACGATAGCTATTGTATCCTCATGTATGTGTAGCCCCTGAGTGTGATGGTTTTGGCATCTGTAGGGCTGCTATGACATATAGTGACACTCTCCATGCTTTTGGAAAAAAAAGGATAGACAATTGAGAGGGGGGGGGGGTGAATCAATTGACACTCTTAGATTTGATAATTAACAATGAAAGCATGAATCAACAACACATCAGAAACACATGAACACCAAGTTTTTATATGTGGAAACCCTGTTAGGGGAAAAACCACAGTGGATTTTAGTCCACAAGATTATACCCTATTATAAGTATAATGAAAAATGAATAAGAAATGCACATGCATTCAGACACACTACCTAGAGCTCACTGCTCAGAAGGGAAGGCTCACTGCCTTACATAAAACAATCAGATTAAATCCATCTGATAAGGTTGAACTAAGAAATTAGCTTCTACAAAAGCCTGATGATAGTTCTGGTTAGGCACAAAAACACTTCTTCACAATTCGCTCAATATTCTTCACACTCTGCTCTGAAATCAAATGATCTAATATTTATTCACATATTTCACATTCACACTTCATATATATTCACCGAGCATACTTAAAAATGAAGGAACAATCTCTCTTATATATCTGCTACATGAATTTACATCAACAACTCTGTCGGCCACAAATAAAGAATAAATGAATTATAAACTGTTGGCCCAATTCATGAATAAATCTCAATGCGTAAACCTAAGTTGGTCACAACATAATAAAGACCTAAAACAACATCCTTGAACATGCTAAACAATAAGAAATTAATCCATAATGATCCACAACATGCTACCACCATCATGTCGGCCAAGAACATGAAAAACTCAAATGCACAAAGGAAAATATTTGATCATGAACACACCAATTAATGTGGAGATACCACAATGATAGAGCATGATCTAGAAACATCACTGAATGTCTCAGGAGCATACACAACAATTCAATTTACCAGAAATGCATTCTCTTCTTCCAGAAACACCTGCTACAGTAACAAAATAACTGCAGGAACTCATAAATTCATAACTTTCTCCAATCTTGATGCACACCTTTGATACTTCTGGACAACATACTAGATAGGCTCAACAACAAACCATTTAATGCGTGACTTTTGAATATCAATGTACACATTTTCCACCATTCTGATCTTCACAACTTCACAGACTTCCTGCAACATATTTATTCTAATTTTCTCAATATCCTTGACATATACAACCTTTAGAATCATCAATGCTAATAGTGTTGACATTAATGATAACCACAAATTAGCAACATAACCACAACATTCAACAATCTCGCGCTTTGGAATTAATGGCAACACATGATGTGAAAAATACCATCAACACAACTATCTCTTCTCAAACTGTTCTTCTTCTTATTACTCTTCTCCCCTTTTTCTTCCTCAAGGGTTTTTCAAATTAATCTTCTCCCCCTTTGAAATCATTGGAAAAGGTACAAAATATCTGAACCACATATCATCCGAATCATCTGACTGCTCCCCCTAAGTAGCAACAACCACAACATCAATCCAAAGCAAGATATGACTATGAGTGCATAGATTGATGTAAAGATTTGCATCTTAGTTCAGATTAGGAGGGGAAATCACCCCTAACTTACCTCTGAAATACTCAAAAGTATCCTTAGGCAATGGTTTAGTAAAGATATCTGCAATTTGTTCCTTAGTGGGCACATATTCCAATCTGATTTCTTTATCACTCACTTTGTCTCTCAAAAAGAGATACTTGATAGATATATGTTTTGTCTTTGAATGTAACACCAGATTCTTGGAAATGTTTATGGCACTTGAGTTATCACAAAATATAGCAATAGTATCATTATACTTAATTCTGATATCTCTCAACATCTATTTCACCCACATTACTTGAGTACAATTGTTTGCAGCAACAATATATTCTACCTCAACAATAGATAAGGAAATGAAATTATTCTTTTTACTTAGCCAAGCCACCAACTTCTTCCCTAAGAAAAATGTACCACCACTTGTACTTTTCCTGTCATCTACATCTCCTGCCCAATCTACATCTGTAAAGGCATTCAAAGTAAGATCATCATCGTTAGGATACCATAGCCCAAAATCAACTATTCCTTTCAAGTATCTGAAAATTCTCTTTATTGTAGTCACATGTGATTCCTTTGGATCAGCTAGATATATAGCAACCATACATACAATATTCATAATGTTTGGTATGGTTTGAGTCAAATGTAGAAATCCACCAATCATTGATGTATACCTTGTTTGATTAGCTTTAGGAAAATCATCATTCTGTGTTAACTTACATCCGGTTACGATGGGTGTACCAACTAGTTTTGAGTTTTCCATGCCAAATTTTTTTAGTAACTCTCTTACATATTTGGACTGAGATATGAAGATTCCATCCTCTAACTAAGTTATTTGCAATCCTAAAAATAATTTCAGCTCTCCTATCATTGAAATTTAAAATTCACTTTTCATTTCATCAACAAAATTCATGCATAAGTCATCAACAAAGACTTCAGTAATCAACTCTTTATCCTAATCCATCTTGAAATACATATTGTTGTCAGCAGTACTTTTATTGAATCCAAGCTTCAACAAGTATTTATCTAGTCTTGCATACTAGGCTCTAGGGGATTGCTTGAGTCCATATAGTGCTTTCTTCAACCGAAAAACCATATATTTTTCATCAGTCAATTGAAATCCATCCGGTTGCTCAACATAAAATTATTCTTCTAATTCACCATTCAGAAATGTTGACTTGACATTTATTTGATAAACTTTCTAATTTTTGAAAGTAGCATAAGCAAGAAATAACCTTACAGCTTCAATTCTAGCAACAGGGGCAAAGGCTTCTTCAAAATCAATACCTTCCATCTGTGAGTACCCTTTACATACCAGTCTTGCTTTATTTCTGACCAATTCACCTTGTTCATTCAACTTATTCCAAAAGACCCATTTGGTTCCAATAAAATTGTTATCCTGAGGTCTAGGAACAAGAATCCATGTATCATCTTTCTCTATCTGCATCAGTTCTTCCTTCATTGCTTCCATCCAATATTCATCTTTACATGCTTCATTGACATTGCTAGGCTCAGTTTTGGAAATCAGGCAATATTCTTTTGCAATTATTATTCTAGTTTACACACCTTTGTTCTTGTCTCCTATAATCTAATTTTCATAATGATTTAGCCTTACATACCTTGGGACTTTGGGATTCTCTTCGACTTCTGGTTCTTTTGTTCTCTCTTCTGCACTTCCACTAGCTTCTCCTTCATGATTCTCTTGATTCACCAGAACAATTTGAACTTGATTTGTGTCTACACATTCTTTCCATTATCAGTACTATCTTTTTGGTCATCTAAATCATATCCACAGTATCTAGATGATCTAACAGTGTCTTCATCAACTCTGACATTTGCACTTTCAACCATTTTCTTCAATCTTCTATTATAGCACCGGTAGGCTTTGCTCTTAGTAGAGTAACCCAAAAAGATTCCTTCATCACTTCTAGCATCAAACTTGCCAATATCTTCATCTCTCTTGATATAACATCTACTTCCAAATATTTTGAAATACTTAACAGTAGGCTTATAACCAAACCACAACTCAAAAGGAGTCTTACCAGAGTTACCATTAACATTTACCTGGTTGATAGTATATACAATAGTGCTTACAAATTCTCTCCAGTAGATATGAGGAACATTAACTTCCAGCATCATACTTCTAGCAACATCTAGAATTGTTCTGTTGATGGGTCCAGGGAGCAGATAACTATCTTTTGATTCCATGCTCTTCACAAAATGAATTGAACTCCCGCGAAGTGAATTCACCACCTCTGTTTGATCTTAAACATTTGACCTTCAAACCTGTCTCATTTTCTGCCATAGCCTTGAAACATTTGAAATTTTCTAGTGCTTCATTTTTTCTCTCAAGAAAGAAACCCATATCATCTTAGAGTAATCATCAATAATCAACATAAAGTACCTTTTTCCTTGTAGACTTCTGATTCTAGATGGACCACATAGATCATTATGAACCAACTCTAGTACTCCATTTGAATGATGTTGTTTGCTCCAAAAATAAATTCTTGTATGCTTTCCCATATGAAATTCCTTGCATATAGTGTTAGTAGGCTTCACTAACTTAGGTAGATCTCTGACTTCTTGAGTGGAGCTTACTTTGATAATGTTATCAAAATTCACATGATATAGTCTCCTATGCCATAACCAACTTACATCAACTTGAGCAATTAGACAACTTTCACTAGCAGCACTCAAGTGAAAAATGTTATCTCTTATCTTTTTACCTGAAGCAATTACATTTCCAGAGCTTCCCATTATCCTACACTTTCCATTTTTGAACTAAATATTATATCCCTTTTCTACCATCGATCCAACACTCAAAAAGTTATGCTTCAATCCTTCAACATAAAGGACATCATCAGTATTATATTTACCACCAAGAGATATAGTTCCTCTTGCACAAATCACACTAGCATTGTTATCTCCAAATATTACAACACCACCGTCATAATTTTCCAAGCTTATGAACTTGCTTTTGTCACTAGTCATATGATGTGAGCATCCGCTATCAATCACCCACTCATCCTTTTCACCACTTCTTGCTACAAGATCTTTCTCAATATTCTGAATGTTAGCAGATTTAGTGGACACCGTACCATTTTCCTTGATAGCAATGAATACCCATCCATCTTCATTTCCAGTTTCTTTATCAGGTTCATCATTAGTAACACCTTATTCAACATAATAAAATTTCTTTTGAAATATAGACTTGTTAGGTTTGTACTTATAAACTCTTTTAGGACACCTTGATGCAAAATGACCTATCTTATTGCAAGAGAAACATTTAATAGGCAACTTTCCTTTATACTTACCTTGACCTCTGGCTTCTCTTTTCACAATCAATGCTTCTAGCTCTTTTAGCTCTCTTTCTTCATCTTCAATATGTTTCATCTCATCTTCATATTTGAATTTTTTTCTGGAACTTTCTCCTGGATCAAATATCTATTGGATTTTTCTGGATATAGTAGCCTTGAATGCATATTCTATTTTAGGAGTAGACTCACCAAATTCACTCAACTCAAAGGGAATTTTTTTACCAATCAACATGTCTCTTGTCATATTTGTTACTGTCCTGAGCTCTTCAATAGAATGAGATTTCATTTTGTAATAAGTAGGCACTGATTTAAGCACTTTAGCCACAATCTCATCTTCATCCATGACTCCACCGACACATCTAATACCCATCAGTAGTTCATTTACCTTCTATATGAAAGAAAAAATGTTTTCATCTTCACTCATCTTCAAATTCTCCCACTTTCCTTTCAGACTTGTTAGCTCAGCAATCTTCACTTGTGCATCTCCTTCATAAAATGTTTCCAATTTCTTCCAGATCTCATGTGCTGTTTTCAGACCTATCACATTTGTCATCTCTGAATCTGCCAAAGCACTTAGTAATGATTCTATAGCCTTGCTATTAGTTTTAGCTTCTTTGATTTCATCAGGAGTAGAGAGACCATTATGAGGAATATTATATCCATTCTTTGTAATCTTCAAGAAAGGTTCACCAATGCACTTCAAATGACACTCCATTCTAACCTTCCACATAGAGTAATTTGTACCATCGAATCTGAGACTATCCTTCTTGTATGATGCCATCTCAGATCACCTCAAGATATTAAACTTCTTCAGAGGAACCAACTCTGATACCAATTGTTGGAAAAACAAGGAAAAACAACTAAGAGGGGGGGTGAATCAGTTGTCACAAGATTTAATACTTATTCAACCTTATTAACCTTTAATCTCAGATCTAATAATTAACAATGAAAGCATGAATCGACAACACATAAAAAACACATGAACACCAAGATTTTATACATGGAAACCCTGTTAGGGGAAAAAACACAGTGGATATTATTCCACAAGATTATACTCTATTATAAGTATAATGAAAAATAAATAAGGAATGCACATGCATTCAGACACACTGCCTAGAGCTCACTGCTTAGAAGGGAAGGCTCACTTCCTTACATAAAACAATTAGATTAAATCCATCTGATGAGGTTGAACTGAGAAATTAGCTTCTACAAAATCCTGATGACAGTTCTGATTAGGCACAAAAACACTTCTTCACACTTCGCTCAATCTTCTTCACAATTTTCTTTGAAATCGAATGATTTGATCTTTATTTTCACATTTGACATTCACACTTCATATATATTCACCGAGCATACTTCAAAATGAAGGAACAATCACTCTTACATATCCACTACATGAATTTACATCAACAACTCTGTCAACCACAAATAAAAAATAAATGAATTACAAACTGTCAGCCCAATTCATAAACAAATCTCAATGCATACCAACCTAAGTTAGTCACAACATAATGAAGACCTAAAAAAACATCCATAAGGATCCACAACATGCTACCACCATCATGTCGGCCAAGAACATGAAAAAATCGAACACAAAGGAAAATCTTCGATCACGAACACATCGATTAACGTGGATGTACCACAATGATAGAGAATGATCTAGAAACATCACTGAACATCTCAGGAGCATACACAACAATTCAATTTACCAGAAATGCATTCTCTTCTTCTAGAAACACCTGCTACAATAACATAATAACTATTAGAACGCAAAAATTCATAACTTTCTCCAATCTTGATGTGCAACTCTGATACTTCCGAAAAACATACTAGATAGGCTCAACAACAAACCCTTTAATGCATGACTTCTAACTATCAACATACACAATTTTCCACCATTCTTATTTTCACAGCTTCACAAACTGCCTGCAACATATTTATCTAAATTTTTCAATATCCTCGACATATACAACCTTTAGAATCATCAATGCTAATAGTGTTGACATCAATGACAACCATATATTGGAAACATAACCACAACATCCCACACATGCTGGGTCAAGCACCTCTTTGAAATAGGAACTCATTTAATATCTGACATTTTTCCTAGCATCAGCCTCCCCTATCGCTTGTGCCCTTGCCAAGTCCCTCTCCAATTGATACCCGTCTCGCTGCTATGTGATGCTCTGCCTCTCTTGATCCCACACCTCCTGGGCTAACCTCATCTTCTCCACCTACCCCTCCAACTAGGATACCCTCCAAGCAGCCTCATCCCTCTCCCTCTCCAGGCTCTGTACCTACTCTTCCACTCCCTTAGCCCTCTCCATCAGTCCCCAACCTCTAAGTTCTTCCTCTACACACTCTTCTCTCTCCAGAGCCTTATCCCTCTCCCTATTAGCCTCATCCCTCTTGGCCTACATCTCCTATATACTTCTCAATGCCTCATTTTACAGAGCCTCATTATATTTCTTTGCATCTCTCTCCACACCCTACAATCGCTCCACCTTAGCCTATAATATCCCCACCTCAGTTTGTAATGTCTCTATCTACCTTTGACTCCCGCAGTCTATGCTCTACTATCCCTAGCCTCACCAAGTCTCATTTCAACAATACTACGAGGTCCTCTAGTGGTGGTGGTGCAAATGGTACCATGGTGAGGGGCTCCTCTACTATCACATCAATATCCATAACCTGCTCCTCCTCCATCCCTACCTCCTCCACCTCCATGTCTCCATATCTCCTCTTTATACCACCCCTCCTCCTCCTCTACCCCCTAGCCATCTCCCTCTCATCATCGGATCCAAACCCCAAGGCCCCTCTGATCGGCTCCATTGTAGTCATCCTCCTTGGCCTGTTCTAAGCCCACCATGTAGTGTATCACACTGTCATGCCTACATCTGCCTCCCCCCCTCCATGGCCATGCTATAATCGGGGTCATCTCCCACATATGGTGGGCATACTCTACCATAATTTTCTCCCCCCCAGATCATCCTCGACTCTTGACTGATCCATTTGAAGTGTTGTGGCCCTGTTGAGATATCATGCTCCATCCCATACTACTGTGTCACATTGCTGGGTTTGTGTAGCTCAATAATATAGGGGTCCCACCCTTCAAATATCATTGTGAGAATAAATAATCCCTGCATCTCCTGTCATCATCACACCATCCTGCAAACCATTGTCCCATGTACAACCTCCATGTCATGTCTCCTTCCATCAAACCATCCAATCTATGCCTCCACTCCTCCAAACCACCCACATCCTGATAGTGCAACCTCCATTCGTACTCTGTCTCCCACTAGTAGGCCATTGGTAGTGTCTCATCCTGAGCCCCACCAATTAAAATGTCTAGCCTAGCCACTCTAATATGCTCCTAGGCCCAAACGTGGAGCAGTGTCATGTGTGTGATTCTCAATGCACATTTGTAGTAGATGACGTGCATGTCTCGGTACAGCTAGGCTAGTACACATTCCCCTAATGCAAACTCCCCCTCCCTCCTCTCTACAATTTGCCTAACCACCTCAATCATCTTGAGGCTAAATAATCTACCACTCTAGTCTAGTAGGAGGATTCCACTGATAAGGCCATAGAGGTACATGGGTAGTGTTGCGATATCAATCTCCAAACATGCATCTATGTCTAACTCCTTCCCTCAGATGGGAAGGCCCATAGGTCTAAATACTGCATGAACACTCCTATCTATTGATTGCCTGGGTTCTGAACTGATCAAGTATCCTCTGATAGGAATTCTCAATATCCTTCATATGTCCTCTAGTGTCACTATCATCTCCCCTGTCAGGAGATGGAAAGTTGAAGTCTCTGAGCTCCATTGCTCCATCAATGCTGTCAGTAGAGGTCGATGCACTCTGATGTTGGGATATCCCAACATATGCAATAGTCGAGCTTGGGCTAGGGCTACATGATCCTCTAGGGTCATCACCCTCATTAACACCTCGAGAAAAGGGGAATGCCTCTCATGTCCTCAAAGTCTCGAAACTCTAAATCCATGCCCACCATTCTGTCAAATTTGTAATTTTTCATCATTCTTTTCTTTCTTGTCCATCCCTATCCTGATCTGGCGAGTTCGACCCTATGTCAGGTGGGTTCACCTCTTTCCCTTTCCTAGCAAGTTCACCTATCCAACTCATGTGTTCGCTCCTGTGTCTTGCTTTTGCGGGTTCGCCTATTTTCCAAATAAACTCGCCCCTTTCTTGTCTAGGTGTTGATTAGCCCATGTTATCCTTAGAGGAAAATTCACATTCACCCCTTCCCCCATGGGAAATTTCACAATTTCCCCTATGTATTTTCTCCTCAAGGGGAAAATTCGCATTTTCTCATTTCCCCAATAGGCGGATCCACATTTGCCTCTTTCCCTTTTGAGTGGATTCGGATCTGCTTGCTTTCCATTTTGGAGAATTCACATTCCCTCCTTTCCCATTTTGGCAATTTCACAATTACCTATCTCTTTTCCCTCTTGCCCCTATGTTGTGCAGGTTCACCCTTTTAGGGGAAAGGTGATTTCACAATCGCCCCTCCCCTAGCATGCCCACTCCTATGGTGCACGAATCCGCCCCTTTCCTCACTGATCTGCCGAATGGGTGAATGCACCTTAATAGAAGGGAAAATCCACCCTTCTGTGGTGAGTTCGTACCCTAGTCTACCCATCTCGAAATTAAAAAAAAAATGCTGAAATTTAAATCAAAATCACAAGGTTGGGATTCAAGAGCTACTTGGTGGGGTACTGCTCGCTCATAGTAGAACTACCACACCTCCTCACCTCAGTGGATCAACTCATCATCCCTAATTTCCTTGTCATCACTAATCCTATCAACCATCCTCATCACACACACTCTCTCTCTTTCATCTAATCGCTAGGTGACATGTGTGCAAATGAGAATGCGGTGAATTTTCCAATTTACTATTTCTTTAATTTTCATTTTTGACCCTAATTTTCCTTTTAATTTTTGGGTAATTTTTACCCTTGAATTAGCCCTTTATTAATTCATTTCCCTTTTTCTTTTGAGGGCTATCATTTGCATCCCATGTGTCTGTTTTCATCCATTCAAAAGCTATTCTTCATGGTTTTTTGCACTCTATCATGGGATGCCCTCTGTTTCTTCATATCGAGAAGTTGTTTGGGGCCCCTTTTTCTTCCCCATCCAACATCTCGAGGGGGAATACCCTACCACATTCCTCCATTCTTCCCTCTTATCCATTTTCTTGCAACATCACAACATCACCTAACATTCTTTTCTTATATCGAGTCATGTGTATTTTATTTTTCTTCAAAACAATGTTATTTTAACAGTATTTCAAAGAGGGGAAAAATGTAGACACCTCAATTTGGCCACTTCCATATGGTCAAATTCACCCTCATATTCCTCTATCTAGCATCCTTAAGTCATATTACTTGAATATCTCATTATTTGATTAATATTTAACTTTATCTTAATGTCCCCTTAAGGTATTTAATTAATCAATCAAATACCTTACCTTGTTCATCTCTAAATTAAATAAATAAACCAATTTATTTAAGTTATTCATTAGCCCATGTGAATTAAATCAATTTTTAATTCACCCCTTTTCTTTCTCCTCATGTCACATCCTCCATAATCCTCCTTAATCCAGATTAATGTAATTGATTTGTGATTACGATGTGCACACGCCTAATCATCATTAGGGTCACATCCTCCATCATCTCCCACTTGCCTCTAATCCCTCATTAACCTGCCTAATCCTACATTTGCATAACCTTAATCACATAATTAAGCTAACCTAATCTTCATGCCATTTATGGCATATGTCCTTGGTAAACCTGGATTAAATTCTTTCTCCTTTTGGAGAAGGCATCCCCTTCCTTATGTGAATTTTTAATTCACATTTATTCCTCCAATACATTTTAAGGAATTTTAAATTCCTTCTCCCATCCCCATGAGGATTTGTGAGGAATTTTTAATTCCTCACATGTCCTCTCAAGCCACATGTGGACAAGGACCTCCTTTATGAGGAGATCTTGTCCCTTTCCAAGGTACAACAAAGTACCTCCATGTCACTTCCACATCACCTCCCCTTTTCCAACTCATCCGCCACATGTCCATTTGTGAGAGCTTATGAGTTGTCAACTCACCCTAGCCCTTGATCTCCTCCACAATGGATTAATACTAGCCAACCATTCACTTAGAGGAATTTCCCCTAAAAATAGTGGAAATGTCTCCATTTTGATCATCCACTTTAGCAATCACACTCTCTAGCAATCAAGTATCCACACTTAGCCATTTTTCAAGCCATCAAGCATATCCCCCATTGTTGTAGCCACATTTGAGCCACGATCTTGCATCTATCCAAATACCCACATCCTCCATTGCATTCCTCATCACCTCACCATCATTTAGAGCTAAGATTTGAGCCATTTTGTTCAAGAAGGAGCATACACATTCAAGCATCAACAAGGGCCAACCAAACCATGAATTTGAAAAAGGTAAAGTTTTTACTTTTCTTGTGCTTTATTTAATTCACCTTAGGCCTAATCTGAGTGTTTGTTTTGTGTTTTTCCTTGTTGCATTTAGTTTTTTTTTTTGCATCTTAGGGTAGGTAAAAAACTTTGCACACATGTATAAACCAAGAATTATTCAAAGTAGGATGTAATCACATGCCCCTATTGTATACCAAGAAAAAAATTGCAATGGATAGAAGAATAAACTAATTAAATGAAAAGGATGAATGAAGGATTGGGAGTTAAAATATGGTAGAGTTCGGCTGATTACACATGGTACCAATGAGAAATTTTTGACCATGGTACTTGTCTAAGTAGCACCAAAGGATAATTTTTATCTTTAATTTTTATTTATTTTATATTTTTTAAGTTTTTAATTGTTTTGATTTTCAAATAGAACACTTGCAAACAAGTTTACATTGTGGTGACTACCCTAAGGTGCTAAAAAGTATTTTTTACTAAAAGGTATTTTTTTTTGGTGTGAATATAAAGTCTTGTACCTAGCAATTTATCTCACTAGGTAATTAGGGGAATTATTCACATGATTAAGTTTACTTAGGATACAAGATTATTTCTAGAAGTCTTAGTTGGATTTTCTAGAACTTATCTTATCTAGCTTTAATGCATCCTTTCCTAGGTAGTTAGTTTGTTAGTCATCTCATGTCATAGGATTAAGACACATGTCACAATCATGCTCAATCCTACTCCTCATATTTCCTATATAAGGAAGGTTATTTTACACATATGAAGCATACTTCATAGCTCATCATCATTTGATAGGTCTTTATATCAAGCAAGGTCATATTCTTACATATCCTCTTGTGGAAGGTTTTTATCATTTTTGCAGGTGTTCTTGGGTGTTGAGCTAACCTTCAACTCTTACAAGTTTCTCTTTTCTTTTTTAAATTTTAAATATTTTTTGATTGGGATATTCCTTAGATTAGGAATGAAAGTTCTTATGATGAACAATGTTAATAGGTTTGTCAAAATATTGACCCTTGGTTGTAGCTAGGGATATGATCTTGAACCATACTTGGGACTAATGACATATGGGCCTAGATAATGATAAAACTAAAATTTTGATGAAAAAGGAGATAGAATGGATAATTTTTTTGGATTAGGGGATTTGGGAGAAGGTAGAAGAAATATAGAAAAGAAAATTTAAAACTCTAATGAAAACATCTAAGGAAAAGGGTCAAAACGACTTGAAAACATCTTAGGATTGAATTACATGGGATTTACCTATCATTTGAAATTAAATTATATTTTTCCATGACTAAAGGAATGAACAAGAGGAACTAGGTAACGTGACTAAATAAAAATAGAAAAAACAAAAAAGCGGTCCACATTTTCCTAAGAGAAAAAATAGGGCATGCCTGCAAGGCACAATATTATCCTCATATGTAATGATGAAAATATTATTTGATTCTCCATTGTGGTGGAATGTAATCCACCTACATAAGTGGTGAAGGAAATATTATTTATTTTATCATGTCTCGACATTAGTGTTGAATGTAAATGGATTTTTAAGTGGTTTTTATTATATTGGCTACGTGGAGGTAAAATTGATTACAACACATAGTTTCATAATTTTATAAATTAAACATACATCTATATTTGATGAGAATCATGCCTTGTTAAATGATGAAAAATGATTTATATTTGGTATTTGTAGTTGATGGTATCCACTTGATGGTTTTGTCCCTATCTTGGTTATCATCCTTGTCACATATGTCTATCCATGTATTTAGAAGGATATATGTTTTTGGTTCTTGAGTTTAGTGAAATATTATGAAAATTTCACTTGTCCTACCTTAAGTTTTAGGTGTTATCTCGTGTTATTTTAGATTTTTGGATGCTCTCGTGTGACTCAGAGTCGTGTCTTATAGTTGAATGATATGTTGAGATTGAATTGGGGTGTTCCATTTGTTTTATCCCAACTATCTATCTCTCTTGTCTCATACAACTTGTTTCACTTGATGATTCACATCCTTGTAGATGTGGTTGCCCTTATTAATCACATTTTTAGGTTGTTGAGAAAACTAGACTACTGGTGGTTGGTGATAGGCCAATACTGGGGCAAAGAATAATAAGAAGAAAATACTAGATTCAACTTGGTTTATATGTTAATCCGGGGAACGTAGACTTGTGAAAGATGTCATGGCTATTTGCACAAGGGCTACAAGCAGTGAGATGAGTGGGGATGAAATGAAAACTACAAATAAACTTATAACTAATGAAAATAGTTCTATCATCAGGAACTGTCACTTCCTGGAAATAGTATGACTATAACATAAATTAAACTCACAACTCCAAATAAAGGTAATCTGAAAAATAAAAAAGTAATAGAAAGCATGAATATTTAATCTAGAAAACAATCTTATGAGAAATAAACAACAAAACACACTTGCAAATAGAATAGAAATGATATTTACTAAAGAACATAAAGAAACACACATCTAATCTAATATAAATCACTAGACATCCCGAGAAGTGGATCCTGCCTCCTTAGTACACCCAGTGAGGGAGCACAAACAACCTTCTACACTGTCTTGATCAGAATAATATTGTTTTATTCATTCTAAAATATTACAAAGTATGCATACATAAATCTGCTTGTATAATTCTCCTACGCTACTCACATCAATATCTATATTAAAATCTTCTCTCCCTTTGTTTACAGGATACACATATATATAAGTATATGCTAAGTTTATAATAACTAATAACTAAAGAAATACTAAATAGTTTGTTTCAACAAACTAGTGAGCAAGAGGCTCATGTAAATCCTTTGGGAATGGCCATGAATCAGAAACAAGTCTGTTGTAACAATGATTAGAAATAGAGACGGGAATAGTTGGTGTTTTCTCTAGCTATACAACCACTTGCACCACGGGTTCCCTACTACATTCCATTTGGTTGAGTCTACTCTATTTTTGTTGGCCATAAATTAAACTTTGTCTTGTTACAAAAAATAAAATATTTTCGGGTATCTCCAAACAACTGGCAAGTGCTTCCTTTGTCACACGTTTATTTCCTCAATTTAATCTAGTTCACCAAATAGAATGGCCATTGGGAGAAGTCATGAACTAAGATGGAAAAGAGATTAAATCCATACAAATGAAGTGACTATTGTATTATGGGAGAATAACATGGAAAAAATAGAAATTGATAGCTTGCAATCATGAAAGTCCACCGTGGCAGAGAGTTACATGACAAGAAGTTCAACATACAAAGTGACAAGAAGATCTGCACCTTTAAATCTGCATGCTACAATATATATTTTCTTGACATGGAAAAAATATTAGTAAATACAATATGATATTATTTATTCACTATTTTATCTAAAAAATTGATTAAATATTACTTATATATATTAAACCATATGCAACATAAAATGGTATATAGAAATGGATATGAAGGCATATTGGAAGTCATAAAATATGGCGTAAAATAGAGCATATTTGATTCTCATCATTCCCCCAACTTAGCATATTGCACGTCCTCGTGCAATCATTATGATCGAGAGGTCTTTGATTTGAATTGGAAACCTTTTGGATTTATAGCTTTTTCCTTCCTTTTCACCCTTGACTATCATAGTGTATGCATAATCACAATGCATTTCATTTTCTTAGCTTCTCATGACAAGCTTTATTGCTTTTTTTTTTTCTTTTCAATTTTTTTTTTCAATATTAATACCTCCAAGTTTTTATTTTTCTTCATTTTTCATTTTCAAATTTTCTCTTTTTTTTTTTCGTTTTCATTTTTATATAGTATTACATTTTTAAAATAATATATAGGAAGTATCACAAAAGTTTATCTTGATAGTCATGAGCTATTTGAAACATGAAAAATGACAAGCTATATGATTAGTTATGTAGGGGGAAAATAATGGATAGTATGATGAGATAATTAGGGATAAATTAAAATAATGGGTGAAATAATAGGTAATATGGATGATATTCCTCCCCACAATCGAAAGGGTTGACCATCCTCGAGAAACATGGAGAGGATAGGCATGGATGCTGAATATATGATTAATATAATAAGAAATATTAATAAAGTTAAGAGATAAAACAATGAAAAACAAAATTGATTGTTTTACCAACTTGCATGTCCATGTATGCCAAGGTTCGGTGGCCAGAAGAACTCAACAACTGTGAAAATTCATCTACAATAAGAATTGAAACACCACGACATATCTCCATTTGATTGAAGCACTAGATAACATACCACTGGGAGCTGAATCTCTGCATTGTTGCCAACACCTCGACTGAATGCATAACACTTGCTCTAAGTGAGAAAGGAATGTTGATCACAAAAAAATGGAATATAGCCACTCAAGTGAGTGACATGAGGTGTTAGAGGAACTCATATGGAAGCTAATGAGTGCACCTAAAAAGGATTAGCTCAAAACCACACAAATTATTGCATTTTTTTCTTTTTTCTTTTTTATTTTTCTCTCTTTTTTAAAAAAAAATTTGATAACGAAAATAGATCGTCGGTATCCCAGTTTTCAACCTACCATCGCCTAGAGGCGTCGAAAAATTAGTTTTCACCTCTAATTTTATTCTACAATTAGTATCCATCATAATTCGGCTTTCAGATACTAACTGGCCAACAATGCCCGAAGGTTTTTATTGTTGGATCTTTTATTGCTTTTTCTTTTCTTTTCTTTCCTTTTTTAAATTTTTTTTCCCAATTTTGAATAGATGCATATAATGACCAAATGAAATAAAACTCCTCTATAGATGATGAAAATGATACTATCCAAAGCATGGAGTTCCTTCAGAAGCCCTTTCAATGAATGTCACAATGGAAACTAGTTGCTTCAAGAACTTTAAATGATGACCAAAATAAGAAATATACCTTCATCGAGAGTGACCATAAGTACTCTCATAGCATGATTGCTAAAAAAATTCTTGATCCCATTTAACTCATGCCACCATATCTGAAATTTGACTACAAAAATTTGGAAGACATGATAAATCACTAAGGGAAAAGAATTACTTATGATAGAAGAAATCTCCCAAAGATAAGGCAATGTAGGGAAAGACTAATGGTAGTATCCCAACTTCTCCAATATGTCTATAGATAGGTGGATAGGAATCAACCCTTATGTTGAAGTGCATTAATATATAGTACAATATGCTCAAGCTCCTTGTAGGACCTCCACATTCCTTCAAGTTGTCTCTCAATGTGTTTCCTTTGAAGAATTAACCAAGAACAAGGTACCGCAAGAGTCATGGTTATGCTAAGTCACAGTTTGTACTCCACATGATCATCTAGTTAGCAAGGCTAAAAAAATGTGTCTTGGAAAGTGCATGAAGAGAAGCATCATCAATGATGTAGAAGTGTCAATTAACCATCATAAGAAACCTGCAACCATACTCTCATGACCAAGCTTATCAAGTATAGTACCACAAGATGATCCAAGTAATAACACCATCATTATAATTGATTGATGAGAAAATGAATGGTGGATTTATTTATATGAACAAACACTTGAGAATAGTATACTTAGTAAATATTAGTACAATGAATGTTGGTGTAGACAAAATATATTTACACAAGAATGCGTACCTTGATTTGGCCAAAGCTCACACATGCGGTTTCATGCAAAGCACCAATGAAACAATCAATGAAGACCTTACCAAGAAGAAACTAATAATTTCCAAAATTTAATGAATTCCCCCCAAAATTAATTTTAGACTACAAAAGCATGAGGGTATTAGGATAAGCTCAGGAGTTAAGAAATTCAATGATATAACAACACATTGAGCCTTTTCAATGAATAGTCATCTTAAGATAATCCAAAGAATCAAGAATGAAAAAGATGTATATATTAATATCTCGATCCTTTGTTAATGAATGTTCATCCTCTAGAGAATTTTTAGTATGGTCATTAATGCATGAAATCCCATCTAGTTGTTCTTAATCATAAAATCAAGTATCAATGGTCCTAAATCAACAAGCAAGTGAGGAATACATACTTTGACCATAGGCCTCCAAAGATATAGATGTTTGATACTAAAACATGAAATAATAGATCTTGTAGGCTTTCATCACAAATGTCTTGAGTGATTAATGTATCAATTATAGCACCTCTTAGTGTATAGTAAATTTCAGCACAAACACTTATCAGTTCAATGGTGAAAATAGATTCAAATTGAACTACATCTTTACATGTATGAATATCCTTTAAATATTATGATTTACCAAATAAATAGGAAGAACTAGACTGGACACCCTTTAATAGAGCATGTTCTTCTTCCAACTCAAGTAAACCAAAATCACATCACTTAATTGCACCAATATGTTTCAATTGTGATTGACCAATTTCAAGAACATTAGTAGAATGTAAAGGGATCGATGAATTCACATCATTATATATAGTTTTAACCACCTTATTATGTAATGTGTTATTAGGCATCATGGTTGTTGTTGGTGGATATGGTGAAGTGAATGGTATATGAGATAATGAAAATAGTAAGCATTGTAGTGGATATAAAGTGGGTGGGATGAAGTAGGATGGGTATAATGGAGATGGTACTGATGTGTAGAGTGGTTGTTTTGAGCATACATTATTCCATTCACCCATACATACTAGGTGAATAAGATCAAATAGAATTATAAGACATGTTAAAATCATCATGAATGCCTTGATCTTCCCAATTTGATGTGTGAATTTGTTCGTGTTTTACAAAGAAGACTTATTCACGTTCACCATTGTTGTGTGCAGGATCACTTATAGCTTGTATCTTTGTCACCACATCCTCTTGATCAACTTGGCATGTGCAATTAGCTTCTTCCTTGCAACAATTAGAACAACAAATGGTTAGATCATCATCAACAATCCATTGTCCTAAAAATTCATCAATTATTTGTTCTTTCTCAATTATGGAAATAACATTTGTAGATATCTATGATAATGTTACTGGAAGATCAAGATGAGATGAGTTGCATTATTTAGGTAGAAGGGGTATAAAAACATCACATTGAGTTAGCGCGATTCACCCACCAATTTCTTCTTTTGTTTTTAAATTTGAAAGCGAGGGTCTAGGGGCAGCAACCCCCAATGGGGTCAAGGGGCAGCACACATTTTCCCTCTTGCATGGCCTTTGGATTCTTCATTTTTGAAGTATTTTTCACCCAAAATTGACATGTCTACTCTACCTTGAAAATGCAACATTTTTGAAATTTTTGTGTTGCTTCTTCAATATTACTTATTTCTTATCAATGACTCACAACAACTAGTGATAATATATAAATGGTTCTTAGCTTCTAATATAAACCTACAAACTCAACCATGCATCTATATGATTTAAATAACACAAATTAGGATTAGTCACCTAGGTGAGGTCGACAGTTGCACAAGCTTTCTTCCTAACACATTGGTCCTAACTCAACTCATCGAGCTAATAGGACTTTGACACCTTTCCCTGATAATGATGCCAAAATGATAGGCCAGTACTGGGGAAAATAATAATAAGAAGAAAATACTGGATTCATCTTGGTCTATATGTCAATATGGGGAACACAGACTGGTGAAAGATGTTGTGGCTATTTGCATAAGGGCTGCAAGCAGTGAGATGAGTGGGGATGAAATGCAACCAACAAAAATAAACTTACAACCAATGAAAATAGTTTTCTCATCAGGAACTGCCACTTCCTGGCAACAGTATGACAATAACATAAATTAAACTCACAGCTCCAAAGAAAGCTAATCTAAAAATCAAAAAGTAATATAAAGCATTAATATTTAATTGAGAAAAAAATCTTACGAGAAATAAACAACATACCATGCTTGCAAATAGAATATAAATTATATTTACTAAAGAACATAAAGTAACACACATCTAATCTAATATAAACCACCAGACATATCGAGAAGTGGATCCTGCCTCCTTAGTTCACTCGGTGAGGGAGCATGAACAACCTTCTACACTGTCTTGATCATAATAATATTGTTTTATTCATTTTGAAATATTACAAAGTCTGCATACATAAATCTGCTTGTATAACTCTCCTATACTGCTTGCACCAATATCTATATTAAAACATGCCCTCCTTTGTTTACAAAATACACATATATAAGTATATGCTGAGTTTATAATAACTAATAACTAAAGAAATATTATATAGTTTGTCTCAACAAACTATTGAGCAAGAGGTTCACGTAAATCCTTTGGCCATGGACACAAATCAGAAACAAGTCTGTTGTAATAGCGATTAGAAATAGAGATGGGAATAGTTGGTGTTTTCTCTAACTATACAACCATCTGCACCACAGGTTCCCTCCTATATTCCATTTGGTTAAGTCTGCTCTATTGTTTTTGGCCATGAATTAAAATTTGTCTTGTTACAACAAATAGAATATTTTTGGGTATCTCAAAGAGCTGGCAAGTGCTTCCTCTATCACATGTTTTTTTCCTCAATTTGATCTAGTTCACCAAATATCATGGCCATTGGGAGAAGTCATGAACTAAGCTGGAAAAGAGATTAAATCTGTACAAATGAAGTGACTATTGTATTGTGGGAAAATAACATGGTAGAAATAGAAATTGATAGCTTGCAATCATGAAAGTCCATTGTGGTAGAAATTTCCATGACAAGAAGTTCAACATACAAAGTGTTTGCAAGATCTGCACCTTTAAATCTACATGCTACAATATATTTTCTTGACATGGAAGAAATATTAGTAAATACAATATGATATTAATTATTCACTATTTTATCTAAAAACTTGATTAAATATTACTTATATATTAAACCATATGCCACATAAAATGGAAAAATCGTATGGAAATGGTATATAGAAATGGATATAAAGGCATATTGAAAGTTATATAATATGACGTAAAATAGAGCATATTTGACTCTCATTATTTGGATTCTTACTTGAACTTTTTGCATAATTCTAGTCAGACATCTCATCATAGGATTAAGTTCGTAATAGAAGACCATTTGTGAATCCTAAGAAAAATATTGATAAATTAATTTAAGATTTCCCATCTAGATACTTTTATAAGAATACAATGTAGAAAGTGAACTACAATGTAAGAATGGGACTATAGTGTGGTGTTATGGAGTCCCTATGTGTTAGAGCCCATTTGGCATGTTTGTGTCCCTTCTATGAATTGTTTTCCTCTATAGTTGGACAATGGGTACTTCTTAACCTTTCTCAGAGAAAATTCCTAAATAAAATTTATTCCCCTTGACCTACTCAATCTTCCTATCTTTTCACTTTGTTGAAATGTGTTGTACCTTGTATTTTATTTCCTCTTTTTCATTGAGAAACATGCCTTGGTATGCTATCAAATGGCTACTATCAAATGAAAAATGAGATTAATCATCATAGGTAATGAACTAGACACAATAACCATTGAACTGCAATTCAATACCAACCTCAATCCAATTTGACCAATGGAGTACAATTAACACAATGAAATCAAAATAATAAAGCTATGCAATTAACTTCCAATGTGTTAACCATGATTTACCTCCATTTTTCTTCCTTATCTTGCTTTGCTCTCATTTATGTATGCACTACTTCACTTTGAGATCAAATTTGAATGAGTGAGATCAATGTATGGAAAACAACAAAGATTCATGGTTATCCATAAATGAGATATGAGGGACACTTTTATAGATTTGTCTGATTTGAATGGATGATCAAGATTAAGAGGTGGATGATCAAGATCAAGGGTCAAGAATCCTTGAGAGGAATTGATGAGCGAGTCAACTGGCTGTAAATGGTTGCATGATTTTAGTTAACTGTTTGCATGGAGAATTGATTGAAGAGTTATATCTCACTGAGTGAGAGTGAACTGATTTGATTGATCAGTTGATTGACATTGATTATCCAGTTGATTGGAAGAGAGTGTTTGTTAAAAACAAGGTGGAAATGTATGAGATAATAATAAATAAATAAATTATTTGAAGAACATGCAAGTGGGAATTAGATAAATAAAAAAATGTTTATTTATTATTGAGGAATGGATAATGTTGAGAGAAAATAGGATAATTAAATAATTAAAGTAATTATTTAATTTCAAAAGTGGGAAAGTGGATAATTAAATAATTAAAGTAATTATTTAATTTAGAAAGTGGGTGAATGTTAATTAAATAACTAATAATAATTATTTAATTAATTTAGAGGAGTAAGATAATTAAAGACGTAATTAAATAAATATGATTTATTTAATTAATTAGGATAGAATAAAGATTAAGACATAATTAAATAATTAATATTTATTTAAATAATCAGAGAGATTAATGATAAAGTGAATTAAATAAATAACATAAAGTCATTTAATTAATAGTGGAAATATGACATTAGATAATAATTAAATAATAAAACATTATTTCATCATTAGGGAAAGACGATAATTAGTGTTATAATGTTACTTTGTAGGATAGGATAATTTTAGGTATCTACATTTTTCTCCTCTTTGATACAATGCATTTTTATAACGTCGTTTAAAAAAAAATTCAAAAAATCATGTTCAGGATGTGCCTTGGTTATCCTAGTGATGGCGGGATAGCATAGTGCCCCCTTGGTAAATTTTGCAAATTTTGGAAATTTTTTGAAAAATTTGGGAAATTGTTTCGACAAAGCTAATTTGATAGTTTTAAGCGCATTGGTAGCAAAAAAAATTGATTTAAGGTCATTCTGGGTGTCTGTATTAGCGTTTAAAATTTAAGGTTAATGCACCTAGTTATAAAGGGGGGTCCATAATTCCACCTAATGTCTATAAATAGGCCCTAGGGGGTCCAAAATCCTCATTTGTGCATTTGAGTTTTAGAATTTTGAGTGGAGAGGAGAGTGACACTGAGAATATCACGTGTAGACCTACAGGAAACCCAAGGGATTGGGCAACATGGTACGTAGCCCTTTCTTTCTTTGAGTTTTTGTTTTTAGTAGATTTTAGGGGTAAAAATGGCCAAACATATGTGGTTCTATTAGTACACTACAAATATAGATGCAAACACCATAACTTTAGGGTTGTGGGACGCATCTATGAGGTGCACCAATTTTTTTCTTTGAATCCACATTTGTAAACGTCTCACAACTATAAATATGACCATGAATGTGTGCCGCATCTATTTGACAGTGCACCGCAAGTGTGTAGACAACTTGCAATAAAAAAGTAAGCCACATGTGTTGATTTAAGCCACATCTATTAAAAGCTGTGACACATTTGACTATGAGAAAATTTGAATTAGTTTTTGGAAAAAAATTCGAAGTGTAAAAGGTTAAATAGTTTTGTTTAGGTGTCATGATTGACATAATGTGTTGTTTGAGTGTAGGAAAGACTTCTACCTATCTACACATGAGAGAGCCACCTATCTTCATTTTCACTATGGGATCACCTAGATGACACCAAGAGGAGTCCCTTGCATGCCCCAGGATTGTACTTTGTGACATTCATGCTCGAGGTTTGTGCTAATCAAGGACTAGTGATTGCACTTGCTGAGAGATGACACTTAGAGATGAGTTCATTCCACCTACTGACTAGGGAGGCCATTGTGACTTTAGAGGATGTATGACATATTCTTCAGATCCTTATCCATGATGAGAGGGTTGTATATACTCCCAACTCTGGGTTAGCTACTATGTAGAGATGCTTCGAGACAGAGGACCTTGGAGTAGAGGATTACAAGATTAGGTGGGACACTCTGGTGGACAGATACAAGTGTCTCATTGTTGTAGTATGCAATGTCATTACATGTGTTGTTATTCTAGATTGGTGAGGGCACAAATTTCCAGTCGAATGGAGTTGGATGTTGGCCAATATGATGGAGGAGGGAATAGTCTATGCATGTGGCCCATGTATGCTAGCTATGTTATAATTTTAGCTTCATGATGTTGCATATAGGGGTGCTTGTCCTATTGTCTATGGTATGACACTTTTGATGGTTTGGGCATGATAGAATATTGTTGTGTTCAAACCAGTGATAAATAGAGACCTACCACTCGAGTTTCCATATGTATACATGTATGGAGGTAAAGTGAACTAGACACATGTGGGAGATGTGGGTTATTGGAGACATGCTATTGATTTTCTTGATGGATTCACCTAGAGTCCCTATAAAGAGTGTGTGGATTGGGAGCATGATATATAAAACTTTTCCTATTGTCAACATACTTGATACTTGATAGGGAGTACAATGTGTAGTTAGCACATAATTGAGAATCAAATATTAGAGAGAGTTCTCTAAAATTTTGGTGAGAGACATGAGGATCCTGTGGGGATAGCCCAGGTTATGAGATCAACCAAGAGATTACATGACAGGGCTCGATGATTAACCCATGGATCATGATTCAATAATTTGACTAGTTGCAGTCTGTACAATAGGGTGCACCAACAGAGGTAGTAGATGCAGGAACTAAACCAAAGTATGATGCTTGGTGGCAGGCACATAGAGTAGTTCCACCCACATACCCAAATTTACCAATACCCATAGGGAGGCTTGGGAGAGGTTTGCAAGGTTGATTATAAGGGAGAGGAGTAGTGGGGGGTGATGATGGAGGTAGAGGAGGAGGTTGAGGTGATGGGGATGATGATAGAGGTGGAAGTGGTAGGGATGAAGGGAGAGGTGGTAGGAGAGGGATAGGTGGACTTCCACCTATTGTACTTAGATGGCTACCTTCTATCTTGGTAGAGAGGGAGGAGGTGAGGGTAGAGAAGATGAGGATAAATGATCTTCTATGATAGGAGTAGGAGATTCAAGGAGATTAGGATAGGGATGTGGCCATGGAGGAGGAGGAGGTCACATGAGATATGGTGAGGGATGATGGGAAACATAATGTTCCAGTTATGGAGACAATTAGAGAAATCATTGAGGAGGAGACAAATGTAGGAGTTCAAGATCCACAAATAGCTACCATGTAGGAACAACTATAGGCCACATTGGCACAGGGGAAGAATTATAGGGACAGGTGACATGACTAACAACCAATAGAGATATTTCTATGATTAGAGCACAAAGGGCTGGACAATGATTATTGAGTTTTATTGAGACTATCAGTGGATCGAGTATCAATTTTTTCCACACCTTTATCAAGCTAGTAGGGAAGCACAATAATACATAGGTATATATGAGGATGTAGTTCCACCATCTTAGAGGGAACCAAGCTACACCCGGAGACAAATTAAGTCCCATTTGTGAAAGTCACAGAGTAGTGGTGTGGTATCAAGTCCCAGGATGTCACCGTATCAGTCACCTCATCACTCAAACATAGATCTGTCAGGGCCATTAGGGTCAAGATAGAGGGATTTTAGGTCACCTTTAGGAAACTCAACTTTAGAGGATAGGGGAAATACAGGCTATGCTTGATTTTGTATTGTATATAGACATATACGTATTTTTGATCAAGCCGGCAAGCTCCAATTTTGAAAGTCACTCAATTTTGTACTATGATACTTTTTTGATATATATCAGATGCATCATTTTTTGTGGTGAGAATATGATGTTTTATGTTCTATATGCATGTTTATATGTAATTCTATATATGTTATGCATTCTATTTTATTTGATGATTCCTATATGATGTGTATTATGGATTTATCGATGTATGCTTCTATTGATGTATGGATGGATGCACATGATACCAATTTATGCTTATATGTATGACATGATGTATGGATATCTAATGCTTATGATATATTATGGGTTTTATTATGCTTATATGATCTATATGTAGGGTGACACTATGTGTTTATGAAATGTTATGCCATGTTTTGTATGATTCTATGTGGATGATGATTCTAGCATGTGATATAGTGCTATCTATCTTTTTACATTTTTATGCATTATACATGACCTATATGCATACAATGTATGGTGTTCTAACATGATTATGGATGTAGGATGATGTAGCTAATGCACTTGATTTTATGTGTCATAGCATGCCATTGAGATGATTGTGAGGACTGATTGAATAAATGTTAGTGAGAAGAAATAATTAGTAAGGAGTGAAGAATGGTAAGATGGATCATCCATCCAAATCAAGATTGATGTATGATTGATAGTATTGAGTTTTCAGTAGTGCAT
The DNA here is from genome assembly GCA_007115665.2 of Sequoiadendron giganteum. Classification (NCBI taxonomy): domain Eukaryota; kingdom Viridiplantae; phylum Streptophyta; class Pinopsida; order Cupressales; family Cupressaceae; genus Sequoiadendron; species Sequoiadendron giganteum. Next base: position 400,954,986 of record CM021103.1, read on the forward strand.
ATTTTTATCATCATATAGCATTTTAATATGGGATAAGAGGATGTATGCACACCTAAGAATTAACTATGTTTTCCTAAAGATTATGATATATGGACAAGTGGGTGCATGTACACCAAGTTGAGACAAATATTTAGACACATCAGACAAGGAGTGCCAAATTCATACTAGTAACAATATAAACTTGTTGAAATATGTGAGAAAGTAGCCACAAATCATGTTAATCATGATGCAAGAAAGCATTAGCCGACCTTTTACTTGCATAGGATGTATTGATTATGCCAAATGGAACCCCATCACACACAAGGAACTTAGTTGCCCCATTCATATTATCAAGAGAACCACAAATAGAAATCAACAAAAATATGTAATGATCCATCATCACTCCTCTAATCACTTGTGGATATTATTGAGTAGCATAGTACCATGACATATGATAAATAAAATAAAAAGATAAGACTAACTAGACCAAATGAGTCAACCACCATTTAGATCTTCTTGTCCATCGATATGTGCTTTTTGATAGGATTGTAAGGATCATGTCTGGTTTCAACAATGAGACACCTCGTATAAGATGCTTGGTCTAGTTTCAAGGATGTAACAACCTGTATAAGACAACTGATAGCTAATAATGATAGGTAGATTTCATCTAGATATGTAAGAAATTGATTGTCCAAGTTGCAAGCTAGTTTGATAGTTAATCTATTATTCCATGATTTGTTAAGCTCAGTTTTTCTAATATGTTCCATTTATGTCCAACATGTCAGTTGTTGACAAGGGATAATTTTATTATGGAAGATGGATTGTGATGGATGAAATTTTTATTACAATAGACCCTAAGGGACAAACCTAGGCCTAGGGGGCTCATAAATTATGGCCTTGCCTACGTAATACACACAGAGGATATGAAGTTCGATTATTTGGATTGACATTAGCACATGCTGGATGGCCAATTCTATTTTGGACTTTTTGACATTTTATGACAATTTTGGATTTTTCGAGGAACATTTGAATGTTTTTTAATTTTTCATGGAATATTTGGATGTTTTTTTAATTTTATGGAAATGTTTTAATGTTTTTGGTTTTATTGTGATAATTTCCTTTGATACCATGTCTAAGATATTTTTGAAAATATAGGTCGAGGATTTCCCCCAGTTAGGTATAGGACTAGTTATTATGAAAGGGATGAATATGGTAAATGGTTGATGCTAAATGTCAATTATTCTTAGGCCATGAGATGGGTGAGAAAGCTTATTATGAAGGAGCCTATGCTCAAGTTATTATGAACAAAATTTGATAGAATAGTGATAGATTGTAGAGTGATAAATTATTACACATGGAATCTATTTTCCAAGTTTTATCCATGGTACTTAGCCAAAGCGCCACCCAAATGTTTTCACTATAGGATGAATTATTTCACTTTTTCTTTTCTTTTTCTCTTTTTCTCTCTCTTTTTTTTTAATTTTTTAATTTTTGAAATATGAGATCTCTGAAATTTATGTATAGTACTTATGAAGGTACATGCTATTGATAGGACTAGGTAGCGGCTCACCTTTAGGAGTAGCTAGTTGATAAGTACCAAATCCATATGCTACAGTAATGATGTAGGGACCCAACTAGTTAGGTTCAAAATTTCATATTTTTTCTTGCTCCAATTGATTCTTGGGGTTCTCTTTTAAGACTAGATCACTAATGTCAAACTTTCAAGCTTTGAACCTTTTATTATAGCTATTTCAGTGATTATTCTGATATGCTTATAGATGGAATCATGTAGTTTTTCTTCTTTCATCTAACAAATCTAGCTCATGTAACCTAGAAATTTGGAATCTTTGTCATTTATGAATTACTGCATAGAAACTCTTAGTGATGGTAACTTGAAATTGATCATAAGGATAGATTAAAAACCAAAGATAAGGGAATAGGGTGCAACACCAGCAAGAGTATGGATTCTTGTATGGTAAGATGGCAAGGTTGGATATTGTTGAATATGACAGTCTCGGCCAGCACCATTGACAATCTTTTTCAAGATTTTAATAATGGTTTTATTTGATGCCTCCACTTGACCATTACCCTAAGGATAATACGGATTGGAAAAGTGATGTTGGATATAGTACTTCTCACATAATTCCTAAAAATATTTGTTTTTGAAGGAATGATCATTATCTGTGAATATGGATAAGGGAACACCATACCGACATATGATGTAGTTCATGATAAATTTTTCAATTTTCTTACTGGTTATGTATGTCATAGGAATGGATTCAATACATTTGGAAATTATTTAGTTGTAGTAATGATGAACTTATGGCCATTTGCAGATGTAGGGAGGATTTTTCCAACAAGGTCGAGTCCCCATTAAGAGAAGGGCCATGACTTGATGTAATTAGATGCAATCCTTATGCTAGTGCATGTACGAGATCTCCATATATTTGACACTATAGAGATTTATTCACAAAGTGGTATGCATCACATTCCATGGTTAGCCGGTAGTATCCACTCCTCATGATTATCTTAGCTAGAGTAGGACTACTAGAGTGAGCTCCACATATACAATTGTGTACCTCATTTAAATCCATCTGTGCTTCTTCTGCATAGAGACATCTAAGTAGAGTACTATCTAAACAATGGTGGTATAGGGTATCAGTGATGGTAACATATTTAGAGACTCATCGAGTTAAGGTTTTTCTTTGATTATTGGACAAGTTAGGAGGTAATATTTGGTCATGTAGGTAATCATATATGTCTTTGTACCAAGGATAATCAAGACCAACAATTTTTCACATGAGCTTAGAATTGGGGATATGGACTGTGAGGATCAACAACTGTTCCACTAAGAATTCATGATAATGCACATTGTTAATTATGTACAAAAGAGATCCTCTAGTAGACATTACATTGACTTCCTTGTTCTAAACAAATGGAATCTTCTCAAATATGATTTCATCAAAGTATTCCTTAAAGTTGTCAACTATTTTCTTGTAAGGAACAAGTTTTTCATCTTTTATTTCATAATTGTCATTGACCTATCAAAAAACTAGTTGTGAATCATCGTAGAGAAGAAGGTGCTTGATTTTTCATTTTATAGATTGTCTAAGACCTATTAGAAAAGATTCATACTCAAAGATGTTATTAGTACAAGGAAATGCTATCTTGTAATACTTAGGGATTGTATCCCCCCATGGTGTTATGAAGAGAACTCTTGTGCCCAAACCATGGTGGGTGTAGGATACATCAAAGTACAATTTCCATGTTTTTGATGTTTCTAGGGTAAAAATTGTTTCATCAAGAAACTTTGATATAAGAGGTTGGAATGATGGAGTAGGGGAATTGATAATCTAATCTACTATGGCCTATGCTTTTATTGATTTTCTTTCCATGTATTGAATATCAAACTCACTAAGGAGAATTACCCATTTTTCTAATCTACCTTTTAGTGTTTCCTTACTAAGTACTTTAAAGGATCTATCTTTGCTATCAACTTAGTCTGGAGGTTCAACATATAATGTAGAAGCTTTAGTGTTGCAAATGATACTACTAGAAATTCACACTCAATAGGAGATTAATTAATCTTGTACCCCACAAGTGTTCAATTGATGTACTATATCGCTCTTTCCTTACCATCTTCATCATTCTATGCTAATAGAGCCCTTAGTATCGATGATGTTGCTGATACATAAAAGACAAGTGGTTGCCTATCAATAGGAAACATTGATAATAGTGGTGACAATAGGTAATCATTGATTTGATGAAAGGCCTACTAACAGTTGTTGGTCCATTTAAATGGGACATCCTTCCAAAGAAGATACCAAAAAGGGTGACACTTGTTCGCTAGCTATACAATGAATCTATGAATTGAATATAATTTACCTTGTAGACTTCTCAATTGTGTCAAATTAGAAGGTGGAGGCATGTCGATAATAGCTTTCAAATTTGCAAGGTCAAATTCGATGCCTGTATGTGAAATAATGTATCCGAGGAGCTTCCTGAAAGTTACCCAAAAAGACACACTTTTTTGGCTTTAGCCTAACTTTATACTCTTCTAACCTAGTGAAGATCTTATCCAATACTACCAAATGATAATATTTTATAAGGGATTTTACTAGTAGTTCATCAACATAGTTCTCATCAATGTGTGGATGATTTCATGAAAGATCATAGTCATGGCCCTTTGATAGGTAGCTCCAACACTTTTAAGGCCGAAGAGCATGCAATCCAAATAGTAAGAACCCCATGGACAACTAAAAGCTATCTTATGCTGTTCCTCAGGTGCAATTCTATTTTAGTTGTAACTAGAGAAATCATCCATCAATGGTAGCATGTCATATCCTACTAAGAGATTGACAATCATGTCTATGTTTGATAAAGGAAAATCATCCTTCAAACAAGCCTTATTTAGATAACTAAAGTCTATGCAGATGTATATGCCCCCAATTAGTTTGGCGACCGGTACCAAATTTGAGATCCATTCTCTATAGTCTACTAGTCTTATGAAACCGACATCTAGTTTCTTCAATTCAACTTTGACTAGTAAGGAGATTTGTGGATGCATCTTCCTTAGCTTCTGCTTGGAAGGTTTTCTATTTGGAAGAAGAGGTAAATGGTGAAGGACTAACTTAAGGTTTAGTCTTGGCATATTTTCAAAAGACCATTGAAGTTGATTTTTCGCTCAATGAAAAATTTAGTGAAAATAGGATTTTCTATATTTCTCAAGGATGTTGCAAAGTGTATGGTATTTGAATTCTTAGGTGTATTGATGTCGAGTTCTTCAAATTTCTCCACCAATAGTGGGGATTTATCTTTATTCATGGGAAGTAGGTCCAATTTGTTAGATGCATAGGACAACTGAGAGGGGGGTGAATCAATTTCACATTAAACATTCAATACCTCATTAACGTTTAAACCCTTTTCAAAATTTAAACCCTCATTAAGAATTAAAATACTATAAACATGTGAAAAAATAATGAAAACATAACCATACACAAGAAGACACCGGATTTACATTGAAAAACCTAAGCAGGGAAAACCACGATGAGGATTAACTTACATATACATGAATAGCAACATTGAATTACAATTAGGCTCACTGTCGGTGGCTCACTGCCTAGAAGAAAGAATAATATAATAATACTATTACAAGATATTCACTATCTTAGAGCAACAAGAAGATCCACAACTTCAAATCTATGCCATTTTCAACCTTTGGCTCACCGCCTCCAACAATCTCAACCACACTAAAAATGTAGATACCTTCTGCTCACTAAATCCGAAGTCATAAGATTTAATTTCACACTTAGATCACCATAATTTATCACACTCACATCATTACACTTTCCACACCACTCAACACAAAATATGTCTTGCATTTATACCATTTGCGACCTCAAACAACTCCTTAAGATTGGAATCAATGAGACATATGCACCTCAAACATGCAACACCAAAATAGGTTAGGACCAAAAACTTTTGTGGTACAAAGAAGTGAAGGAAGAACACACCAATGTTTAACTAGGACCCAAATTTACATTGAAATGCTTTGCCACACTTCAAAAAACAAAAAAAACCTCCACAATCAGCACTAGCATGCCAGGTCGACCAAACCTACACTAACACTAACTAGCGACCACATAGACACTTCTCCAAGTCCAAAAAAAACATGCGAACCACAAAGAAACACTTCAAAATATCCTCACAACATCAAAAAATATCCTAGAATCATCAGAATGTTATGTAACACTGCCACAACCTCCTGCAACTAAGAATACCACCATTCTATGCAACCGGACACACTCTCATAGAACCCAACTTACGAATCTAGACTTGTATAACAAATAAACACCAAAAAATTCAAGGGAAGGTAGATATAGACAATATTAGCATGTTCGCAAATCCACAAGAAAAGAAACAACAATGCAGAGAAATGTAGAGAAATCTCATTTCTCCTAGACAACCATCTTCATAGGCAAACACATTGTCAAACACAACTTACTCTACCACACAATCTAAAACCTAAAAATCTGATATAGAACCTTTGAATAGATTTGATCATCACATCCAAAACACACAAGCATATCTTCAACCATGAAGAAATGTGGAGCACAACACTGAACACACCTTTGTCACATTACACACTCTTTTATTCAAATTTTCTCAAAATAATTTGGAAACCAAGTGAATTGGATGCATCAACAACACCACAAACACATTCTCAACATATCTACATCATCTGAAACACCAACAATCTCCAAAATAGGGGTTGACATCAATGTGACATCAAACCACAACATACCCACACTTGACACCAACATTAACAAAACTAATGATAGAACCACCAACAACTCCAAGACTAGTAATCTCCAACAATATCCATACTGTTGAAATAAATGACAACACCTACAATATACTTGTAACAATCTCCCTCTTTGTCATTGATGGCAACACTAGCTCTAAAAATCTATCAACAAAAAAAGAAACTATCATCAACAACAATAAATTTGCATTAGGCAACACAATCCCCATACCACAACATCTCTTATACTTCTTTTCCCTTTGTCTTTCAAAAACTATTCTCTCTCCTTTGTATTTTATCCCCATATCTTGAGGATTTTTTTAGGCATTACTCTCCCCCTGTGTTTTTCAGATCATACTCTCCCCCTTTGACATTAATGAAAAAGGGCAACAAATTTCCCTTTAAAAATATCACACACTTCTCTTTAAGCAACACTAATGAGAAACTGCTCTCTCCCCACTACTTTTCTCCATACAATTCTCACTACTGCATGTTATTCACTGCTCTCTCTTCTACCATACTCTCTTTACATTGCCCTTATTTTTTCAGCTTTCTCCTCCTTAGGGGTGCAAGATATTCTCCTCCTGACTGCACCAACTAAAAAAAAACCACTACCTACTCCCCTACGAAGTATACTTCATTAGTCCAGGACAAAAAATGTATCTTGAAAAGCTCTCCTAGATAGATGCACCACTTATGCATCTAGTTGAAAGGAGGGGAAATAACACCTAGCTTCTTCTGAAGATACTGAAAGGTATCTTTAGGAAGATACTTTGTAAAAATGTTTACAACTTGATCCTTTGTATGCACATACTCCAGCTTCACCTCATTCTTTATAACTTTCTCTCTTAAAAGTGATACCTGATAGAGATATGATTTGTTCTTGAATGCATTAATAGGTTTTTTTAAATATTGATAACACTTGTATTATCACACAAGATAGAAATAGGTTCATCATATGATACTTTTATATCCTTCAATGTCTACTACATCCACAACCCCTATGTGTAGCAAGATGCTACTACAATATATTTTTCCTCTACAATAAATAATTTTACATTGAATCCTACTTCTTACTCAGCCAAGAAACCAATCTGCTTCCAAGAAAGAAAGCACCTCCACTTGTGCTTCTTCTATCATCTTCACAACCTACCAAATCTGCATTGAAGTATATTCACTCAAAGAGATCAGTATCCCTAGGATACCATAAACCTAAGTCCAGACTGCCCTCCAAGTATTAAAATATCCTTTTAACTACTACAACATGTGATTCTCTGGATCTTCTTGAAATCTTGCCACAAGACATACTACACGCATGATATCTTATCTAGTAGTAGTTAGATATAGTAGTCAACCAATCATTGAATTGTACATGCTTTGACATGTCTTAGGAGATTCATTATTCTTGCTCAATTTACAAGTAACCATAGGAGTACATAATAGTTTAAAATCCTCCATTCTAAACTTCTTCAATATTTCCTTGACATACAATAACTATGAAATGAAAATACCTTTTTATGATTGACTAATTTGTAATCTGAAGAAATTTATCTCCCTACACATTGAAATCTCAAACTCATTCTGCATCTCATCTACAAACCTCCTGCACATATCTTCATTTCCTTCAAAGATAATTCCATCAACATATACTACCACAATTAGGATTTCTTCTCCCTAAACTTTGAAGTAAAGGTTTCTATTTTCAATACTCTTTTTGAATCCCTGTAGTAATAAGTACTTATCCAATCTTACATACCAAGCTCTAGGAGTTTGTTTGAGTCCATAAAATTTCTTCTTTAATTTGCAGACCATATTAGTATCTTCTGGTAATTGAAAAAAATTTGGTTGTTCAATGTACACCTCTTCTTGTAACTCACCATTCAAGAATGAAGACTTGACACCCCTTTGATATACCTTGAAATCTTTATGTGCTACAAAATCCCAAAACATTCTAATAGCTTCCATCCTTTCCATTGTAGAAAAATTCTCTTAAAAATCCATTCCTTCCACTTGTGAGTATCCCTTACACACAAGTCTAGCCTTGTTTCTAACAATTTTTCCATTCTCATTTAGTTTGTTCTTGAAAAACCTATTTAGTTCCTATTACATTCTTGTTTGTAGGTCTTGGGACCAATTCCCAAGTCCGATTCTTCTCAATCTATTCTAACTCTTCTTTCATAGCCTTGATCCACTTCTCATCTTTGCATGCCTCAATCACTGCTTTATGTTCTACCTTTGAAAGTAAACAAAAGTTTACCTATTCCTCTATCAAAGAAGATTTTCTTCTTGTCAACACACCTTTTCTGTTATCTCCAATGACTTGATCTTCAGAGTGATTCTTCTGAACATGCTTAGGAGTCTTAGGGATCTTTTCCGAAGCTTCTTCCTCTTCAACTGCCATCTCTTTTTCTTTATCTTCATATTTTTATTCTTCACTACAAGGGGGTTCATCAGATTCATATCCTTCTATAAAAACAAAACTATAATGTGGTTCTTCATCCATTTTGACACTTGCACTTTAAAAAAATATTCTCAACCTTTTATTGTAGCAACTATATTCCTTTCTTCTTGTAGAGTATCTAAGGAAGATTCCTTTATCAAATCTTGCATCAAAATTTTCTAAGTTTTCTTCATGTCTTATGATATATCATTTTCTTCCAAACACTCTAAAATATTTCACACTAGGAGGTTTACCATACCGTAACTCATAGGGAGTATTTAAACTATTCACTCTTTCTTGACCTCTATTAAGAATGTAGACTATTATATGAATTGCTTCTTTCTAGTAGAATTTTGGTGATTTTCTTCCTTCATCATAGTCCTTGCTGCTTCTTGAACTATCTTGTTCTTTCTCTCCAGAATTCCATTTTGCTGAGGAGTCTTAGGAGCTAAAAAGTGTCTCTTTATTCCATGATCTTCATAAAAAACTATTAAAATCATTGGAGGTGTGAAATCACCACCTTTTCCAGTCCCCAAGCACTTGATTTTGAAATTAATTTCATTCTCAACCATAGATTTAAAATATTTAAAATTATGAAGAGCTTCTAATTTTTCTTTGAGAAATGTCACCCAAGTCATTCTAGAATAATTGTATATTAATAACGTGAATTAATTTTCACCTTGAGAGATTATTATTCTAGTAGGTCCACATAGGTCTATATGCACCAAATCCAAAGGACTTGTGGTAGAATATTCTTTAGTCTTGAACCTATTCTTTGTCTACTTTCCAAACTGACATTCTTTGTAAATTGCATTGATAGGCTTTCTAATCTTTGGCAGATCTCTCAAAACATCAGTAGGACTAATCTTCACTAGGCTATCAAAATTAATGTGACCCATTCTTCTATGCCATAGCCAAATTTCATTGATTTGAGACATAAAGAACTTAGCACCACTACCCTTGAGCTGATAAATATTACCTTTTATCATTGTCCCTACAACAACCAAATTTTCTAATCTTCTTTTTATGATTTCACAACAATCATCTTGAAACACCAAATTGTATCCTCTACTACACATTTGTCGTACACTGAGAAGATTATGCTAGAGACCCTTGACAGAAAGAAAATTTGTTTTTATGCTTTCCATCAAAACTAATTGAACCTTTTCCATATATCTTAGTAGATGTATCATCACCAAAATTAACAAGGTCACCATCATACTTTTGAAGTTTAACAAACTTACTCTTATCACTGATCGTATGATTCGAGCATCCACTGCTAATTAGCAAGTAGTTTCTTTCCTCTCTTGCAAGAAAAATAATCACCATAGTTCCTTCAATATTGTAACCTATTTCCAGAGTAGTTTCCTTCACACATATTTTAGGACTAGTGGAATTAGTTCAAGAATTTAGAGCCATGAACAAGAATTCATCACTGTCATCATCAGGATAATCTGATTCCTCATCATTAGATACACCATTACCTCATCAACATAATAACTCTTCTTGAAAAATTTACCTTTATGATTTTTATGTTTGTCATTTGCAACTTTGATTGGACACTTAGAAGCATAATGAACTATCTTTCCACAATTGAAACACTTAAAGGGTAACTTAACTTTGTATTTTCCTATGCCCTTTTTCATTATCATTAATAAATTTTCTTCCACTTCATCAAGATCATTAGGATTTGATTCAACATATTTCTCCACTTTGATGACTTTAAAGAAAGTTTCTTCTTTCTAGCATCTTGACCAAAATCTCAATTCATAAGAAATTAAAGCACCAAACATTTGATCTCTAGAATATTGATCTAATTTTTGAGCTTCCTCAGTGGCAGAAATTTAGAACTATAATATCTAGGAAGATTTCTTAATACCTTTTTCTCAACTTTTCTTTCTTCTAGCCTACCACCAAGACCATTGATGGAATTAACAACTTCATAAACTCTGAACATGTAGGTTGTAATATCTTCATCTTTAGACATCCTCAGCGTTTCAAATTTAGCTTTGTAATTATGTATCTTTGCTTGCTTGACCTTGTCATATCCTTCATAGATTCTCTCCAACTTTGTCTAGATCTCTTTAGCAATTTTCAGATTTATCACATTTCCAAGTTTAGAATAAGAAATACCACTCAGGATAACATTCCTTGCTTTGTCATTGTTCTCATAATAGTTGATCTCATCATCACTTGTTAGACCTGTATTAACATGAATTTTCACTCCTAGTGTAAATTCCCTTTTTTCCCCTTTAACATCTTAGAGAATTAAAAGAAGAGGTTTAATTCCACTTAAACCTATTGCTTGCATTCTACTTGGCACCTAGTTTGTGTGTTGGTGGGGGCATTTCTATCGGGGATGCTCGTGCGACACACAAATGTTCACACAACGCGCCTATGGCTGAGACTGCAGAGGCATTACATTTTCAATTGGAAGTCAAAAATTAACACCCCTCTTCGGGTGGCTGACCTGAATATGGCCATTTTTTACCTTCTCCTTCATAATATTCACTATTTGATCCATAGCTAGCTTCAACAGAAGTTTGGATAGAGTTTGGCAAGATATTGAATCCATAGCTTCCCATTTTCAAACATTTCCCAAGCTTTGTAGCAACATCTATTCACTCCATTGTAGTGAATCAATACTCCATCACTCCAACAAGGTGAGTACATGACATACACTGTGGAAAAAAAGGCTTGAGTCCCTCTCGTTCTCTCCTCCACAAGCCTTGAGCGCTTTGGATGGAGGTGGTAAAGATCCTCCCTTCTCTTCTTTTGCTTTTGATCGAGTAAGCATTTACTGTATTGTGGTGTTTCTTGCATATGTAGGTTGTAGTTCTTTCCTTTATCATTTCTCTATGCTATTCCAAACTTGGTTGTCCGTGGTGGTGGAAACACCAAGATGGGAGTTTGACTGAGGCAGGGCCCTATACAACACCAACAATTTCCCCCTTCTTTGTGTGCAGGTGGTGAGTGCGTGGAGCAAGATGGTGAGGAGAGAATTCTGTGAGATCATGTTCATTACCTTGGTGGTAATACATTTCCTTTATCGTATTTGCATTTTCTTTTCTTTCCTCTTAATATCATTCTATCACTCTAAGTATTCCTAGACTAGGCTAGTGGTCTTCCTTTTTGAGTAAGAACCTTGTCTCCTCGGTTATCTGGCCGTACGAATGCCAACATGCCTGTGAGACACCAGCGTGCCGTGCTATCATCCTAGAACTACGAATTTGTCCTCAAACAGAGAGCTTCCTAAGACATGAATCTAACTCTAAAGGCCAACCCATCTGGTCCCCTTCCTACATTCGGATTGCAGAGTGATTGAAGGGTTCATAATCCTCATGATTCTCATCCTCATCATCCTAACTTCCCTTTAAAATGAGGTGGGTTAGGGCAGCCTTTCCACAATTGGCCTTTTGTGACCTGGGGCCTTGCAGTGGGTGGTCCCTCTCTCACATTTTTGGTGAACTCGACATGAACCATTTTGGTTCTGTTCTGCGATACTGAAAGTTCCTTTCCTTGTATCCTAGGAGTGTTGTAGCTGTGAGTGTTGTGAGGCTCTCGCCTCACAACCCAACCTACAACCCCTAGTAGGCATAGTTGGAAGGTTCCAAAGTATTGCATAATGAAACCCTAAATGGGTCACTACCTTATCTTGTAAACCCTAGGAGGCTTCATAGAAGTGCCATCTGGTGTGTACGATGGCCTCTTTCCTTAATCAACCTATTCCATTTGTACAGACTATGAGTAGTGGTATTAGCATAACCTTTACTTCATAGGACTTTCTGATGGGATTCAAGAGAGATCCATCTGCTCTTTACATTCCTGCGAGGATAAAAGGGAGCACTATAGCAGGTGTTCTCATTGATCTAACATCACAAGTGAATATCATAACTGAGGAGATTATGTTGATTAACTTCCTACACAAAGATGGGTATGATGCTCCCGAAAGTACCGTTCGCACCCACAACAGGATTTTCGTGCCTCCTATAGGGAGTATTGTCCTATCCGTCCTTGTTGGACCTAAGTCCACAAGCCTTAAGTTTGACATTATCCCGGGGTCTGAGCTCTTCAGAGTGAAGCTAGGTATCCCCTAGCTAGTAGCTATGAACATAGTTCCCTCAACTATACATAAATTTATGAAGTTTGTTCATGGAGGTTCGGTACATGTTGTCCACAACATCGATTATAGACCATCAGTTGCACGTGGCAGCTATACCTTGGATTACTTTTGGATTGCCTCCCTTGGTCCTCTCCCACCTAGTAAGGATCTCTACACTGCACTTATCAGAACTATAAGAAGGGGTGCTCTAGGCCGAAAGTGAGGTACCCTCCTTCGCCTTATGCTATCTTGCATAGATCTTGCTTAAAGGTTGATAGTGATGCCACCAAGGCACATAGAAGGGAAGAAGAGAAGCGATCCCAGGATCCTCCTTCTTCCTCTTTTGTGGCTTAGCTTGATGCTTCCTATTTCCTTGCCATGGTACCATATGTTTTTGTCTCGCATTTATGAGAGAATCCCATGGTGCCCACTTGGCAAAAGGCCAAGCATCCTGCATTTGAGCTTCCTATCTTACCCAAAGATCCTAGGCCCATTCAATATGGAAGAAAAAAGGCCCCCATGGGGATTCCTCTCTGTCTCAGCCTCTGTGGCCTCCTAATTTTCTTGTTCCAAAAATAGTAAATGGGAAGAGACCCATCACCGAGGCGTTAGAGTCAAATCCTCTCACCGTTTCTGAGCCTACCCCTCCTTCTCCCATTCAAGAGTCTCCCCTTCTATTGGAGACAGTCATGGAGAACACTCCCATGGCAGAGCATGATCCTTCTATCTTTTCACATATCCTAAATTCCAATTCAAAGAGCCATAGAAACTGCCTTGCACATGAGCGTAAGCACCAGGGAAAGGATCTCCTAGCCGAGCAAGCCTCCTTACATAATAAGGAGGAGGAGAGGACTGCATCTCCTCCTATTTATTCCTCTCTTCCCCCTTCTATCTCTATTCAACCTCATTTCAAATTTCTTCGAGCTCCCGTTGTGAGCACACCTACACTTGGAAAGGTGCAAGTGTTCATCACTCCTTCTGTGGAGCCACCCTTGTTGACTTTCATTCTAGATGTCTTGGCTTTCCCAAAACCCATGGATATGGTGAACACTTCGATCATATCCATTGTGGTTCTTTTTATCTTCTCCCTTGATCCTTGCTTCATCTGTGGGGAGTTCACCTCCTCTGACAAAGAAGAAGGTAGAGCGTGGTCCCTCCAATGATGGAGGATGAAAGAAGAGCCCACCTTCCTTGAAAGGTGGCCCCACATTGACTTGTTTTGTCTTAATCACAGAACTAGTCTTAGCCTCCCCCGAGTTTGTCACTACTCCCAAGTTCCTCGATGAGCCTAGCAATGAACCTCGGGTGCAGACTCCTCCGTCTATTGAGGAAAAACATGGCACCCCTGTCGAGTGCATGTTTAACTCGTTGGATGAAGTTACAACCCTGTCAAAAATCTTTGCAAGGTCATTGACCCTATACCCACAAGAGATGGACGACGGAGACCTTATAGGTCCCTCTACCTTAGCCCTTATTGTGAGAGGATCAAAAGCTCCTCCCCTTAACATTACACCATTAGAGGCTCGTCTTCCTTCCTACGATGATCTAGAGTGGGAGGTTGAAGACCTCTTGATTGACCAATGTTAGGGGAAAACCCTCTACATGTGTGTGTTTCATGACATGTGTTCCCCATGATCATGCTAAATGTTCCTAGATGACCCTCGTCACCCCTATTGGTGCATGGATACAGGCATGGTGTTTGCGTTGTAAATCTTCCTCTATATGTGTCATCATTCTTCCATGTTTTTGATTGACTTTCGATGAATAGGGGATGATGCAAAGCGTCAGGAGCATTTAGGCCTCCTTCCATGTTGACCTGATTTTTTATTTTACTTTGTCTTTCATACATTCTTCTTGATCTAGTTGGGGATTGATGATCTTTCACCTCTTACCGCGGTTACCCACATATATATAAATAAAGGTAGATCTAACCCCGTGAAACAGATCCCCCTGTGCCCTATGTGCATGATCTATTCTCTATACTTTTCACTTCATCTTTCTCTCATCTTTTCTTGAGTTGTCCCTTCCATGTGTGACAATGCCTCTTCTATGTTACTCAGTCTTTAGAAAATGCATTTGCAGCAAACAAATCTTTCCTCAAAGACCCTTCACACATTTCCTTCTTAGAATTGTATTCTCAACTTAGAACCCTAAGGGAATGTGATTCCTTCATCTTGGGTTTGTAAAGAAAGGACATGGAATTCCTCCTCCAAAGTGGGAACAGTCTTATTCTTCCCCTCACATGAGCACATCTCCTTCCTTTCAAATTCCTTGATGAAGTGAAAATATTTCAAAAGGATTCCTTGGTGATGAATCGACTCAAGAAGGAAGACATTAACTTTGGAATAGTGTGTCCTTTGAGTGGACCCCTCCTCTTCACGTTGGGTTCCCAAGGGACCCCTTTGCAAAGTTTCAAATGATTTCTTGGCGTCCAAACTGAGGGCAGCCCGACTAGACCGGTTTTGCATCTTCGTGTCTAGTCCAATGGTAGCCCGAGTAGACTTCACTTTACATCATCACGTCTAGGTTGGGGGCAGCCTGACTAGACTTCATCTTTCAAATAGCGCATCCCTCGAGTGGACCCTCCTTCCTTTTGAAGGGTTCCTGAGGGAGCCCTTTGAAAGTCTTACAACTTAGCGATGGTTATGTGACTTTCCATTCACTGGACTACGCGGTCGCTTCTTGATGTGTTCTATCTGTAGGTAAACATGTCACCACATCTAACTTTGTGGAGTCTCTTTTCCTCGGTCTCTCTCATGTGAGAGTTCTTGGGGGATACCTTCCTTGTAGGCTTGTGGGTCTATAAAGTGCTTTTCCTGGTTTCCTTTATGTGAGAGTTCTTGAAAGGTAACCCCCCTTGTAGGACCGTGAGCTTGTAAGGTACTTTCATACTTCAACTTTGTAGTTCTGCAGAACTATGAAGTCCTCTCCTGCACTTCCTGGTTCACCAAACCATGCTCTGCTTCCTCACCGGTTCAGGTATACATCTCTTACTCTACTACTTACTTACTACTCTACTTTATCAAAACACTCATCAGTACTCCTACTCGCTAAAGTGGGGGAAAATGTAGTAACATGAATTTTCACCCCTATTGCAAATGTAACACCCCTCCATTTTGCTTTATGGATTGGACAGTGTGTCCTTGTTTTGTTTTGTTTATGTTACTGGATATTCAGATACTTTATTCTGTGTGTGTGTATTTGATCATCATTTATTGAACGATAGACTATTCTATGTGATGTGATTTGGTTTATCTGATGATTTGTTTTACATGCTTTAATGGTGTAATGATGTTAGTGATATAACATGTTAGTGCTTATGAGAATATTTGATGTATTGTGGAAGTGTCATTTTTTGTTGAGTGTATTGGTGAAGGGGATGGATTCACATCACTCACTTGTGAGTGCCCTGCAAATCTGAGATTTCTTCTTCGTGGTGTGTATTATATGTTGTTATATTTTATGATGTTGGTTATTACGTTTCAGGTTTGCAGGTACATGACACTAACTCCACCTGGTTTCATAGGTCTGAGCGTGTCGATCCAACGGTTAAGTTGAAGGGAGATAGTAGCTAGGTAACATGTGTCAAGTCTACACCCTAGCCATAGTATGTCGTTAGTCATCTGTGTTGAGTCGATGTTTGCCTTACTTTAATGTTATTTAATTTTGAAAGATTCTTGATTTGGAAATAGATGTTTAGAATAATTGCATTATATCATGTTGATGATTATTTAATTTAAATTATGCAATGTGGATAAAAGTTATATTTAAATTAATTAATTATATTTAATTTATTTAATTGATTAAATTTAATACAAGGGGTTGAATCTAGTTATTAAATAATTAAATTAATTAATTAAATGTGATGCAAGAAAATTAAAAGAAATAAAAGAATTAGAATTAAGTTGGAATTTAATTTCAAATTGTGGAAATTTAATTATTTTGAAATTTCATTTCAATTAAGTTGAAATTAATATAGAAATTGAAATTGGATTGGAAAAGCAAAGTTAGTTTTCAATTTTTGGAGATAATTGATATTTAGATATTTTAAGTTTCAGATTTGCATGCAAAATCAGATTTGGTTGTGCAAGATATTTTCAATTAGGCATGCATGTGTGAGTTGATTTTAGAAATTAAGGTTGGTTGCAAAATTCATGTAGAGAGAGAGAATTTTTGAGGAGGAAAAACTTCTTCTGGTGTAAAAAGGATAATTTTGGGAAAATTGCACAGAGGAAGGGTTGAAGCTATTTTTGGTTTTGGAAGTGATTTGAGGAAAGTCAGTTTCCATTTGTTGAAGCTTCTGGGATTGGATCCGTTGCACATTTAAGGAAAATACAGGGAATTCTTGAAGAAGGCTTGCATCAGAAATTTATTCTTTTCCCGTAGCTTCAAATTCTAGGTTTTGTTTTGTGGTTTTCTTGTTCTAGTTTGTTTAAAACAAATATTTATTGTTCATGAAATTTGTTTGTTGAATTCATTAAGAATTAGGATT
Source organism: Sequoiadendron giganteum (assembly GCA_007115665.2). Classification (NCBI taxonomy): domain Eukaryota; kingdom Viridiplantae; phylum Streptophyta; class Pinopsida; order Cupressales; family Cupressaceae; genus Sequoiadendron; species Sequoiadendron giganteum. The sequence continues at coordinate 400,972,303 of CM021103.1, forward strand.
TGATAATTGAAACTAGATTTAAATTAAACCAAAACTGTGGGGAAAATTTTGTAAATCTCTGTAGAAGTTAATTTAATTGAGAAAATGGATTGTTCTATTGTTTAAATTGAACTTTGAGGTTAAACAAAATATTAGATTGTTTTTAGAAAATTTAAACCTCTATGGAAAAACAAATTTGTTTTGGAAAACTCCTGATTTGCAATTTAGACCCATTTGATTTTATTATTCTTCTAATTGTTTAAGAATTCAAGCAATTAGTTAAAAGAATTAATTTTTATTAAACCTCTGTGGAAAATTGGATTTTCTGGAAAAATCTCTTCAATCTAACTTATAAATGAAATTATGGATAAATATATATATACATATGTATATATATATATTTTGTTAAATATACATATATACATATGATATATATATATATTTATTTATGCTGTTGAAAATTTATTTTTAATACCTGTGATGCCGTCCGTACAGCGCAATGACATATTCATTGCTGGGCGGAATTGTTTTGTTGTGATAAATTTTGGTATTATAAAAAAAAGGCTTTCATTTTGTGTTGGGGGAGACATGGGAAGTATTGCCTCCACAGCTGCCCCCATGAGGGGACGACTGTGGAGGGAGACCTCCGCAGCCCCTCCCCTCTTCCCTTATGGTCACACCCTTTGTTTGGGGTTCGGCTATGCCTTAGCACAACCGCCCCCCAAACATAGGGGATGGCTATATATTTCTTTTTATTGTGGATTCTTTAAACAAATTTTCCCTGTGAACTTAGTTTAATCGGCGAGTTCATTAGTCCAGTCGTGCCCCTCTCTCTTACATTTTATTTATTTTTTATTAAATAAAACATGGTAACCCTCGACTGTGTATTTCGCCTCGGCCTCGGATTGTGGAATTCGCTCGATCTCTGTGTATTTCTCCTCGGTTCGGGTGCTTTGAAAATTAGATTTTGGGTTAGATATATTTAATATATGTGTACATATATTTTATAAATGGATATATGTAATTATATTAAATATAAATATGTTATGATTATTTCATATTGCTTCAATATGACTAATTTGGTAAATAAAATATTTACATACCTGGGAATTAATAAAGTTTTAGTTTGTTTTGAATAAACAATTGAATAGTTTTGTATAAGATAGAAGATATAGTTAAATGTTTATATATAAGATTAAATATATCAATATATATTGAATGTATATATATTGTAGGAACATATATACATATATATTATTTTATATTTAATATCTTATCTTGTTTTAATTGATGTACTCTATTTAGTATTATTGGATGTTTAAAATAGAAATGATTACTTTGCATAATTCAAATTGATAGGGAAATGGCAATTGAATATAATGACTAAATTATAGGATATAAATGAAAAGTGAAAGAAATCCAGTTAGTAGAGGACATAAGTTGATGTTTAAGAAAACATTGAATTCAATTTAAATTGCTTAAATTGATATTTCTTATAATTGTTAATTGATGACACTCTGTCTAGGACAATTGTATGTTTGGTATTTTATGTTCTAGCTTCACTCATAGTCAAGTGCTAGTTGAGGCTTGGAATGAGTGGAAAGGCTTGGAATGGCATAGTCATCTATCTCGTCTGTACGAGAGGTATTTGATTCCGCATTAGCTAGTATGAGGGCCGAGGGTCAGTAGAGGCCACCAGGATTACTGAAGCCTATGAAGATCCGACGAGGGTAACTTATTATGAGCTATGCGATGATACTCTATCTAGGAAAATTGTCTGTTTGGTATTTTATGTTATGTGTATGGTTCTCTGAACATACTTGATCTATTATATGTCTGGAAGCAATGTGACCTATGTCAGTGATGTGAGAGTCGTACTTGTATTGTACTTATGTTGTACTTTTATTTGGTTGAGTCAGTATGAGTCTGCCTTTGGTTAGAGGTTGTAGATCTTTGTCCATGTTATGTTGTTACTATCTCCTAGCATGGGGGGTGGTCCTTCAGGTACCACTTGGTTGGGTGGAACATGCACCAAAACCGTTGGGTCCCCATTCTTCTTCAGTGCTTGGTGGTGAGACATCCAGTTGGATAGCTCGTGGTTCTTATGCTATTCTTGCATTGTGTTATATCAGGTTGTATATGTTATTTTATCCCTCTTATGTTTACGAGGTGGAATTCTGTAATTGTTATACTCTTGTACTATTGTCTCATTCTGGGAATGAGTGATGTAATTATTGGATTAAGTAAATGATTATGAGATGGTTTCTTGGATGTTTATCTTTTCATGTAATGTTGTATGATGCTTATTTTATAAAGTATTAAATGCTATGGTGTTATGTAATATGTTTGAGTGGGTTTAAGTAATCCCAACCTTGTATTCTTAAAGGTTGTTGTTAATTGTAAGTGAATGTGTATGTTAATTGCACTTTTAAAAAATAAAAATTGGTTCACTTAAGTCATTAATTACAACTTCTTTTAGGGTTACATGGTGGGGCATTACAGCAAATCCCCTTTTTTCCCCTCTAACACCTTAGAGAATCAAAAGTGGAGGTTTAATTCCACTTAAGCCCATTGCTTGCATTCCACTTGGCTCCTAGTTTGTGTGTTGGTTCGGGATTTTTTGTCAGGGATGCTCGCATGACAAGCAAATGTCTGCACGATGTGCTTACATCCCTGGAAGATTCCTGTGGCTAAGATTGTAGAGGCATTACATTTTTGATTGGAAGTCAAAACGTAACACCCATCTTCAGCTAGCCGACCCAAATATGGCCATTTTTCCCCTTCTCATTCATAATATTCACTCTTTGATCCATAGCTAGCTTCAGCAGAAGTTTGGGTAGAGTTTGGCAAGATATTGAATCCATAGCTTCACCATTTTCAAACATTTCCCAAGCTTTGTAGCAACATCCTTCACTCCATTACAATGACTCAATACTCCATCAGTCCAATAAGGTGAGTACAGGAAATGCATCATGGAAACAGAGGCTTGAGTCCCTCTCATTTTCTCCTCGACAAGCCTTGAGCACTTTGGATGGAGGCGGTAAAGCTCCTCCCTTCTTTTCTTTTTCTTTTGATCGAGTAAGCATTTACTGTTTTGTGGTGTTTCTTGCATACGTAGCTTGTAGTTCTTTCCTTTATCATTTCTCTATGCTATTCCAAACTTGGTTGTCCATGGAGGTGGAAACACCAAGATGGGGGTCTGACTGAGGTAGGCCCTTGTACAACCCCAACAATTTCCCCTTTCCTTGTGTGCAAGTGGAGAGTGTGTGGAGCAAGCTGACGAGGAAAGCATTCTATGATATTGTCTTCGTCACCTTGGTGGTAATATATTTCCTTTATCATATTCGCATTTTCTTTTCTTTCCTCTTAATCTCCTTCTATCACTCTAACCATTCCTAGACTAGGCTAGTGGTCTTCCTTTTTGAGTAATAACCTTGTCTCCTCAGTTCTTTGGCTGTACAGACGGTAGTGTTCTTGTGAAACACCAACACACCACACTATCATCATAGAACTATGCTTCCATCCTCAGATAAAGAGCTGCCTGAGACATGAATCCGACTCTAAAGGCCAACCCATTTGGTCCCCTTCCTACATTTAGATTGTAGAGTGATTGAAGGGTTCATAATCCTCATCATTCTCATCCTCATCATCCTAGCTTCCCTTTTAACTAAGGTGGGTTAGGGAAGCCTTTCCACTCTTGGCCTTTTGTGACCTGGGGCATTGCAGTGGGTGGTCCCCCTCTCTCACAAGACCATTATTAGGTATAGTATATAATTTTTCAATTGATTGTCAAACTCCAAATCCAAGAGATAACACCTACAATGGATAACACCATCATTCTATGCAACTAGACATATTTCCATAGAATAAAAAATATGAATCCAGACTTGCAAAACAAGAAAAATCATAAACTTAAAGGGAAGGTAGATATAGAAAATATTAGCAGGTTCCTAAATCCACAAGACAAGAAATAAAAATCCAAAAAAATGGGGAGCAATCTCATTTCTCACAGACAACCATCTATATAGGAAAAAATATTATCAAACACAACTTCATCTACCAAATGATCTAGAAATTGAAAATATGGATATAGAACCTATGAACTCCTCTGATCATCACAACCGAACCACACAAGCATATCTTCAACCATGAAGAAATGTGGAGCACAACATTGTTGCAAGTATGAATGTGTTTTGTGGTGTTGTCATTGATGCCAACATAGTTCAGAGTGATTGTAGGTGGTACATGTATGGTTGAGATATTGTAGTCGCATTGAGAGTACATGGATCTATTTTTGTGGTGTTGCAGGTGTGTTGATGTAAAGTGATTTTGAGAAAATTAATAAACAATGAAGACATTGTTGTGTGTGTGTTCTGAGTGTGCTCTACATTTATTTTGTTTTGATCCTATTCCTGTGCGGATTTGTAGTATTGTTTATCAGCTTTAATGGATAGTATATCCCGAGTTTTAGCTTCTAGGTTGATGGAGAGTGAAAGATGTGTGAACCAATTTGGTAGAGCTATTTGTTTATGGACTAGGAGAGATATCTCTACTCTATAGTCCCTGGTGGTTTGTCTCAGATCTTGCTGATCTAGAAGGTGAATATTGATGTTTTCTTTGTTTTTGAAAACATGCTCATGGTTTGGTCCTTCAAAAGACTTGTTCCAAAGCTACTATGTGTGTTTGCATGGTCTGGTTGAACTATTGAAGAGTGTTCTATGTATAAATATTGTTGCAATTTTTGTGGATGTGTCTAAAGGTTTATAAGAGGTGTTCCGGTGTCTAGTGAAGCGTGTTGTGTGATCCACATGTCATCATCTTTTTTTGGATGCATGTACTTCAAAGTTCATTGGTGTTTTCATTAGGTTTGGCCAACCTAGTGTTTACACATTACATGGAGAATAAAAATTGATTAAACAAGTGTGTGATTGATCCAAGTTTTCGTTTGGGTCCTAATTAAGTATGTAATTGGTCCACTCATTCTTATCCACCACAGGGATGTTGAGTCGCCGACCTAATTTGAATTTGCAAAATAAAGAATGTGTAGCTGACCTTGGAGAAAGTTTTCAAGATCAAAGATGGTATAAATATAAGTCAAGATGTTATGAATTGGAAGCATGAAGTGTGCAAAACAAGTGTGTAAAAGTGAATCAAGGCAATAACACTTGTATTTGTTAGATTCCTGAAAGGAGTAAGCTGACGGTGTTTGTAATCTTTTGATCAAGATGTGAATATTTGGAACCTTTTTGTGGTGGATTTTTTATTGTATTTATTTGTTTGTAGGTAGTGAACCTCCTTCTAGATAGTGAGTCCTATCTGTAGGTAGTGAGCCTTTGTATCTGGAAAGTGAGTCCTTTCTGGGTAGTGAGCCTTTGTATCTGGTTTTTGCATTACTATTATATTATGAGTTGATCCTCACTGTGGTTTTTCCCTCATTGGGTTTTCCATGTAAATTTGGTATCTCTAGTGTCTGCTTTTTGTTATCACCATTTCATGTTTATACTTAATAACAGATTAAAGTTAAAGTGGAATTGATTAAGGTCAGAAGTAAAAGTAAATTGGTACAACTAATTCACCCCCCTCTTAATTGTCTTGTGCATTTCAAAAATTGGTATCAGAGCTTTGGTTCCTTAGAGAAGGTCTTAACCACTTGAGGTAGATCAGATGGCACAAAAGTTGAAAATCCCTATATTTAATTGAGTTGACTATAGTGACTAGAAAGTGAAGATAAGAGGTTACTCGATCTCTCTTGGTTTCAAGACTTGGAAAGTTGTTGAGAAAAAATATGTTGAACCAGCTAGTGGTCTTCTTCTGCAAATGAAATTTTTGCCTATGAGGAGAATGAAAAAGCAAGGTATGCTATCTTTAGTGCCTTATCTAAGGCTGAACAAAAAAAAGTTATTTTGTTAGGCACTGCTTATGAAGTATGGGAAAATTTGAAAGATATCTATGAAGGAAATGATAGAGTCAAATTATAAAGGAAGCTAACAGCAAAGCACAGATTTGAGAACTTGATAATGGAAGAAGGTGAAGACATTGGAAGCTACTTTTAGAAATTTGTACTTGCAGCAAATGAAATAAAAAATCAAGGTGGTATCATGGCAAATGAATATGTAATAGAGAAGATCTTGATGACCCTACTAGAGAATTATAGTGACAAGGTCTTTGCTATTCAATAAATGTATGATCCAAAGAAATTCACTAAAGAACAACTATTTGGCACCTTGAATGCATTTGAGATGAGGAAGTTTGGAAGAGAAAAGGAGAAATCTGAAAAAACCTTCAAAGCAACTAAGATAGAAGATGATTCAGATAGTGATGGTTTAGAAGATTTGGAAGAAAAATTTACAAGGAAATTGAAGAAAGGTACCGGTAAGTACAAAGGTATGTTACCTTTTAAATGTTTCAGTTGTGGAAATATTGGCCACTATGCTTCAAGATGTCCAAATAGAGTTGTACACAAGAAGAAAAAATATAATAATAAATAAAAAAAGGATAGGAAGTTCAAGAAATTGTATTATGTTAGAGAAGATGTCGGAATTTCTGATGATGAGTTTGATTTTGAGGATGATAGAGATGAATGCTTGTTTCTAGCCCTAGAGAATAAATCTGTGTCTACTAACCATGGAAGATGTGCAAGGGAATATGGTCCAGAGTACAAGAAGGATGAGATGGAAGGTAGTCTAGTTACTTCCTTTCATGCTAGAAAAGATGAAGACTATTGGGTAATTGACAGTGGATGTTCAAATCATATGACTGGAGACAAAAGTAAGTTCACTAAACTTGAAAAGTATGATGGAGGATTAGTTATGTTTGGAGATGATTCTAGTGCTAATATTTTTGGAAAAGGAACAATTATTTTTGATGGAAAATATAGTAATGATGATGTCTATTATGTTAAGGCATAATATTTTGAGTGTTGGAAAAATGTGTAGCAAAGGATTTAAGCTTGTGTTTCAAGATAACACCTGTGAGATCGAAAAAGGGTCCAAAACTATGGTAGCTATAGGAAGAAGAACTTATGGAAACATCTACCAGCTTAAGAGTGGTGATGGTCAATGCTTTGTTTCTCAAGTTAATGAAATTTTGCTATGACACCGAAGGATGGGACATGCAAACTTTGACAATTTGATCAGGGTCAGTTCAAGAGAAGTTGTTAGGGATTTTCCTAGAATCACAAACCCTACCAATTTTGTTTGCAGACGTTGTCAGTTGGGAAAACAAACAAGATGCAGTTTTAAAGGAAAAGAACAATAATATATCGAAATGCTGGAATTGATTCATACAGACCTGTGTGGTCCCACAAGAACATGAAGCCTTAATGGTTACAATTATTTTATGATTTTGATTGATGATTACTCTAGAATGACATGTGTTACTTTTCTTAGGGAGAAAGCTAAAGCTCTAGATAGATTCAAAGTCTTCAAAGCAAGAGTAGAGAATGAAGTAAAATTGAGAATCAAATGTTTAAGGTTTGATAGAGGTGAAGAATTCACTTTTGGTGAGTTTAATGCATTTTGTGAAGAGCATGGTATAAAGAGACATTACTTTGCTCATAGAACTCCTCAACACAATGGAGTTGTGGAAAGGAAGAAAAAAATTGTTCAAGAGGCTGCAAGGACTATGATGAAAGAGGCAAATGTTATTGATGTATATTGGAGAGAAGCAATCCACACTGCTGTTTACATTTTAACAGAGTTCAGATTAGAGGTAACAACACAAAGACTCCTTATGAACTATGGACTGGTAAGATTCTTATTGTTAAGTACTTTAAGGTGTTTGGAAGCATATGTTACATTAAAATAGATGATAAGAACCTTGGAAAGTTTGATGCAATATGTGATGAAGGTATTTTTATTGGATATTCAATTAAAAATAAAGCATATAGATGCTTCAATAAAAGACTAAGGAAAATAGTTGAAATTACAAATGTAAAAGTTGATGAAGCTATGTACAAACTAGTTGAAATAAGTGAAGTTGAACCAGATGATCTTATCTATAGACAAATACAAGAAGAGGAAAAGGAAGAGAAAGAACAAAGTGAAGAAGAGGATATTCCAAAAATTGCTACTCAGACTCTTAAATATGTAAAGAAGAATCATCTAGAGGAATAGATAATTGGAGATATAAGTGAAGGTGGAAAGACAAGAAGTAAAGTGGTAGAGGTAAATTTGTGTTTACTTTCTAAGATAGAACCTAAGACTGTGAGTGAGGCATGCAAATATGAGAATTGGGTTAGAGCAATGAAAGAGGAATTGTAGAAGATAGAGAAGAATCAGACATGGGAACTGGTTCCTAGACCAGTAAACAAGAATGTAATTGGTACAAAATGGTTGTTCATGAATAAGCTAAATGAAGATGGTGAAGTAGTAAGAAATAAATTAAGACTTGTATGCAAAGGTTATTCATAGGTTGAAGGAATAGACTTTGAAGAGACATTTGCCCCGGTGGCAAGAATGGAGGTCATTCATATGTTCTTAGCATTTTCTTCTCATAAATATTTCAAAGTGTACTAGATGGATGTTCAATCTATATTCTTGAATGGAGAATTGGAAGAAGAGGTTTACATGGAGCAACCGAAAGGATTTCAGTTATGAGACAAACCATACATGGTCTACAAGTTGAAAAAGGCACTATATGGACTTAAACAGGCTCCTAGAGCATGGTATGCAAGGTTGGACAAATATTTGACACAACAAGGGTTCAAGAAAGGATATGGGGACAAAAATCTCTATTTCAAAGTTGAAAGAAATAGAATGTTGATAGTTTTGGTGTATGTTGATGATATTATCTTTGGAGGAAATGAAGGTATGTGCAAGAAATTTGCAAAGGAGATGCAAAAAGAGTTTGAGATGTCTATGATTGGTGAGTTGAATTTTTTCCTTGGACTTCAAGTGAATCAAACTGATAAGGGCATATTCATTTGAAAATCTAAGTATGTTAAAAAATTTATTAATAAGTTTGGAATGGTTGATTCCAAACAGGTCTGTACCCCTATGGTAACAAGGCACAAACTGAGTAAGGATGATGATTCTTCTAAAGTTGATTAGAGCATGTATAGATCTATGATTGGTGGAATACTATATCTTAATACTACTAGACTAGATATCATGCATGCAGTATGTTTGGTTGCTAGATTTCAAGCAAAACCTAAAGAAACACATGTTATGGTTGTGAAGAGGATATTCAGATATCTAAAGGGGAATTTGGATTATGGTCTATGGTATCCTAAGGATACTGATTTCACCTTGAATTCCTACACTAATGTAGATTGGGTGAGTTGTGTAGATGGACAAAAGAGTACAAGTGGTGGTGCATTCTTTCTTGGAGGAAGATTGGTCTCATGGTTAAGCAAGAAACATGATTCAGTTTCTTTGTCCACTGCAGAAGTTGAGTATATTGCAGTAGCATCCTACTATACACATGTAATTTGGATGAAGCAAATATTGAAGGATATAGGCGTGATGTGTGATGAGCCTATCCCTATCTTTGGTGCCAATACAAGTGCAATAAACATTTTAAATAATTCAGTGATGCATTCTAGGAAAAAGCATATATCTATTAGATATCATTTCTCAAGGGAGAAGGTATTAGAAAATGAAGTCAGACTTGAATATGTGTCTACTAAGGATCAAATTGTAGATATATTTACTAAGGATCTTCTGAAGGATACTTTTGAGTATCTCAGGGTGAAGTTATGGGTTATTGCCCCTCCTTCCTTAAAATAGGTGCACATGAAGGTGTATCGGTCTAGTGGTGTATAGATTCTTCATTTGTCTGGACTAATGATTGAGGTCTACTCCTCAGAGGGAGTAGGGAGTATCATTATTGTAGTATGAGATGTGGGTGCACTCCTAAGGGGGAGTGATTAGAGCTTTATATGGAAATTTTTTCATGCAAAAAGTTCCTTTTCCATTGATGTCAAAGGGGGAGAGAGAGTGATGTTAAAAATCATATTCAAATATGGGGAGAGAGAGTCATGTGAAAAAGTTGAAAGGGATAGAGAATCTTGCAAGCAGAAGAGAGTGCAAAAATGTTGTGCAGGTTGTCTAATCTAAAAAAGAAAGGGAAGAAGAAGTAGTAGACTTGTGTATGTTGTCTTTGATGGTTTTTCACATCATGTGTTGCCATTAATGACAAATGGGGAGATTGTTGCAAGTATGAATGTGTTTGGTGGTGTTGTCATTAATGTTGTCATTGATGTCAACACAATTCAAAGTGATTGTAGGTGGTACATGTATAGTTGAGATACTATAGAAGTGTTGAGAGTGCATGGAGCTATCCTTATGGTGTTGTAGGTGTGCTGATGTCAAGTGATTTTGAGAAAATTAATGAACAATGAAGACAATGTTGTGTGTGTGTTCTGAGTGTGCTTTGGTAATGTGCTCTGCATTTCTTTGTATTGATCCTATGCTTGTACAGATCTGTAGTATTTTTTATGGGCTTCAATGGATAATATATCTTGAGCTTTAGCTTTTGGGTTGATGGAGAGTGAAAGATGTGTTCATCGGTGTGTTAACCGATTTGGAAAAACTATTTATCTATGGATTGGGAGAGATGTCTTTGCTCTCCAGTTCCTTGGTGGTTTTTATTAAATATTTCATATTTGGAATAAGGTTAATATTGATGTTTTTTGTGTTCTGGCAAACATGCTCATGGTTTGGTGCTCTGAAAGACCTGTTCCTGAGCTACTGTGTGTGTCTACACGGTCTAGTAGGACTGTTGAAGAGTGTTTTGTGTATAAAGATTATTGCAGTTGTTGTAGATGTATCTAAAGGTTTCTAAGAGGTATTTTAGTATCTGGTGAATCATGTTGTGTGATCCACGTGTCATCATCTTGCTATGGATGTGCGTACTTCAAAGTTCATTAGTGTTTTCATTAGGTTTGTTTGACCTATTGTTTACATGTTACATGGAGAATAAGAATTGATTAAGGAAGCATGCAATTGATCCAAGATGTTGTTTGGGTCCTAATTAAGTATGTAATTGGTCCACTCTCATTCTTATCCACCACAAGGATGTTGAGTCACCGACCTAATTTGAATTTTTAAAATAAAGGATGTGTAGCCGACCTTGGAGAAAGTTTTCAAGATCAAAGGTGGTATAAATACAAGTCAAGATGTGAATTGGAAGCATGAAGTGTGAAGCATGCGAGACAAGTGTGAAAATTAGAGTGTGTGAAAGTGAATCAAGGAAAAAATACTTTGATGTGTTAGATTTTTGAAAGCAGTAAGCTGATGGCGTCTGCAATCCTTTGATCAGGTTGTGAATGTGTGGAACCTGTTGTGGTGGGTTTTCTATTGTATTTATTTATTTGTAGGCAGTGAGCCTCCTTTTCTACAGTGAGTCCTATCTGTAGGCAGTGAGTCTTTGTATTTGGTTTTTGCATTACAATTATATTATGAGTTGATCCTCACCGTGGTTTTTCCCTCATTGGATTTTCCATGTAAATCTGGTGTCTCTGGTGTCTTCTTTCTATTATCCGCATTTCACGTTTATACTTAATAACAAATAAAAGTTAAAGTGGAATTGATTAAGGTCATAAGTAAAAGTAATTTGGTACAATTGATTAACCCCCCCTCTTAGTTTTCTTGTGCATTTGAACAAACACTAAACACACCTCTATCACATTGCACACTCTTTTATTCAAAATTTCTCAAAAAAACTTGGAAGCCAAGTGAATTGGTTGCATCAACACCACAAACACCTTCTCAACATATCTACATCATCTAAAACACCAAAAATATCCAAAATAGGGGTTGAAATCAATTTGACATCAAACCAAAACATATCCACACTTGACAATAGCACTGACAACACTAATGACAATACCACCAACAAATCCAACACTAGAAATCTACAATAATCTCCACACCATTGACATCAATGATAACACTCAAAACATACTTGAAACACAACCTTCCATCCTTGGGTGCCTCAAATAATTTTTCACCTTTGGATACATCCTTTATCTTTCCTTTTTATATGTCTAAAGGTGACTTTTAGTTTTCAGCTAAAGACTTTGTTTTCTTTAGTTTTTCAATCTTGCGATTGGAAGATAGGATAGAATACCCGAAGTATGCAACAGTGTTGAAATCTATAGTGTAACCAACCTTATGATCCAAACTAGGTATACATTCTCTTAGCCCCATGAACTTAGCGATTTCTTCATCATTTTTGAAAATTTCCAAGCTTGGTGGACCTTGTTGATCCCAATCAATTAAATAAGGATGGACTAATGGCATGTTATCATCACTATTGGAAAAGCTTAAGGATAGAGCAAAAAGGGTATAGATTGAGGAATCATTGAGGTCCCAAAAGGTATCTATCCAAGCTTGGCCCTTAGTTGTTTGAATGGTAGGGGATTTAGGTACAACACTATGTTGCAAGTATGAATGAGTATGGTGGTGTTGTCATTAATTTTGTCATTGATGTCAACACAGTATAGGTTGTTGCAGTGAAAGGAATCAAGTGATTGAAGGTGGTGCATGTATAGTTGAGATATTGTAGAGATGTTGTGAGTACATGGAGCTATCTTTATGGTGTTTCAGGTGTGCTGATATGATGAGTTATCAAGTTCTTTTGAGAAAATTAATAAATAGTGAAGACAAAGTTGTGTGTGTGTTCAAAATGTGCTCCAGTAATGTGCTCTGTATTTCTTTTGTGTTGATTATATGCCTATGTATATATATAGTGTTTCTTATGGGAATCCTTGGGTAATATATCCTATATTATAGCTTTTGATTTGATGAAGCGTGAAAGTTGTGTTCATTGATGTGTGAACTGGTCTGGCAGAGTTATTTGTCTATGGACTGGGAAAAATGTTTCTTCTTTGTAGTCCTCTGCTGGATTGTTTTAGATCTTGTGGATCTAGAGGAAGGATTTTAATGCTATTATCTATGTTTTGGAAAAAGTGTTCATAGTTTGGTGCTCCGAAAGACTAGTTCCAGAGTTACTACGTGTGTCTATTCAGTTCGGTTGGATTGATGGAAAGTGTTCTTTGTATGAAAGTTGTTACAATTGCTACATATGAATTTGAAGGCATCTAAGAGGTATTCCAGTGTATGGTGAAGTGTGTTATGTGGTCCACATGTTATCCTCTTTTTGTGAATGCATGTAATTCAATGTTCATTGCTATTTTCATTAGGTTTGGCCGACCTGGTGTTTACATGTCATGTAAAAGATAAGTATCAATTAAGGAAGTGTGTGATTGATCCAAGATTTTTTTTTGGGTCTTGGTTAAGTATTAATTTGAGCCACTCTCATTCTTATCCACCATGGGAATGTTAATTCACTGACCTAATTTGAAATTATAAAATAAGGAGTGTGTATCCAACCTTGGAGAAAGTTTCTAAGATCAAAGATGGTATAAATACAAGGAAAGATGTTAAGATTTGCAAACCACAAATGTGAAGTGAAATATATGCAAAATATTGTGTGAAAGTGATATGATGTAGTGAGAACTTCAATGTGTTAGACTCCTGAAGGTAGTGAGATGATGGCATCTACAATTTTTTGATCAAGGTTGCGAATGTGTGCGAGTTGTGGTGGATTTTATGTTGCATTGAGATAATATTATTTGTGTAACATTCTTCTTTCTATGTTTCTGTATCTGTAGGTAGTGAGCCTCCATTTGGATAGTGAGTCCTATCTTGGGCAGTGAGCCTTTGTAATCAGTTTTGCAATTACTCTTATATTATGAGTTAACCCTCACCGTGGTTTTTCCCACATTGGGTTTTCCACGTAAATATGGTTTTTCTTGTTTTTTCTTTATGTTATTTGCACTTCATGCTTATACTTAATAAAAAATTAATGTGAATGTGGAATTGTTTAAGATTTGTGGCGAATGTAATTAGATACAACTGATTCACCCCCCTCTTAGTTGTCTTGTGCAACTCAATGCACTATTCCTAGAAGTCTCTACAACTTCAGAAGCATTAGCAGATTTCTTCAAAGATACCTTAGTACTAGGAGTGTTCACTTTTAGTGGTTGGTACCCAAGCCCTTTATTTCTCATCAGTCAATATCAGTTTAGTCATCCCTCATTTCTATGCTCCAAGGCCATTGTGACCAATGTATCCCTTTTTTTCATGATGTCGAAGCCTTTTCCATACTTAGGTAATTCAACATGTATCTCATCTTCTTCATATTTGCAAATGCATTTAGAGAGGTCTTCATTGATACATTGTTTTCCTAACTCACCCCACTTGGTGAAGGTCATAGGAGGGTGATACTGAATTGTTACTTTAGGATCCTTCTTGATATGACATGTTTTTCCATAGTGTTTAGGTGCATTTGATATATTTCCTATGTAAAACAGGTTTGCTGTATTATATTCTCCACACCCATCATCCTGGATCTGGACCTTTCTTTTAGGGTATGTCTTGGGTAAAGCCACATATTTTGATAAGGAAGCATGGCCAATATAATGTGAGGTGGAAGGTGATCCTTCTGTATGAATAGGTACTTGATGTTTAGGGGTACCCCTCAATTTTTTGCAGTATAGGAGAGGGTCAGGATCACCAAAAATAGTAATCTCTATTCAAATATATGGAAAATTCAGACATTGGTGATAGGTTGAAGGAATGACCTTCATGGCATGAATACATGGGCATCCAAGTAGAAGGTTATAAGGCAAGTCCAAGTCTAGAACCTGAAACATTGTATCTTGTATAGTTAGGCCGACTATGATTGGAAGGATGATAATTCCCTTTGGGGAGTGCTCAAAATTATCATATGCTCTTATCAAAATCCCTTTTGACTCATCTATACAAGCCTCAAAGAATCCCATGGTAGTAACCAGTTTTAAAGTATAAATGTTTATCCCAACTCCACCATCTATTAGAACTTGTCTGATTTTATGTTTATTGATGTATACTTCAAGACGTAAAGGTTTGTTGTGATTAGGATTCTATGAAATACAATCATTCTCTCTGAATGTTATGTGGTGGGTGGTAGCTAGGAAACCTACCATGGATTGAAATTGATTTATGTCTAGGTCAATTGGAATGGAAGAATATTGTAATGCTTTATCTAGGATTTCCTTATGCTCAAAAGAGATACATAGCAACTCAAGGATCAAAATTTGAGTAGGGTTTTTCCCTAGATGATCCAATAAGTTATAATCATGTGTTAGTTGGGACTTAGAAGGGGCTCCTCGCAGAGCCACCTTTGATCGTGAGGTAGTAACCACATATTCAAAAAAAAAAATTATTTATAGTGATGGTGGATATGTTGTTATTAGATGGTCGGATATTGTTCATGATATATTCTTGAGCTACATGGGTATAATTGGCTTGGTCCTTTGTATTAGTTCATGAACTGGAAGCTTTTACCAACCCATGACTCTATAGGAGATCTTTAAAAATGGTATGATAAGTATTTTAGGACCCTTATTAATTTTCTATGGATATGTCACCTTGGTCTATAGGATTTTGAATGATGTTTTTGATTTTGAAGCATGATGAGGCCTTATGTCCTTTGGTTCTATGGTACTCACAAAAGTCATTATCATTCCACAAGGCCAATTTCAAGGGTCCTGGTTCATAGTGCTTGACTTATGGGAGTTGGATGACATTTGATTGCAACAATTTATTTAAAACTTGATGGATTCTTTGAGGGGTTTGTATGTTCATATTTGAGGATTAGTCCTTTGAGGACCTCATTGTTGTGGATTGTTTTGGATTGTGTTTGTTGATTGTTCATGATTTTGTAGTTGAGGACCATAGTTTGATGTAGATGGTCCTTTAAGACTAATGGTGGGGTGTCCTTTTTTTACCACTTTTTCTTCTACTACCCCATCATTCATGACATTATTGTTTCTAGACTAGAATTCTCTTTTGTCACTAGAAGTATTCGGGTTGTTTCAATTTTCTCTAAATTTTTGGACTTATCCTTTTGCATGAAGATCCTTCTCAATGGAAACACCTTTCTCGATGACCTTGTCAAATGTATTGCAACAGAAAAATTGGAGTTAGTACATAATCTCTAAATTGATATTTTCCACAAAAACGTGTACCAACTACTTTTTCAGGTATGTGAAATGGGCATTTGCTAGCCATGCTTCTCCATATTTGGAGGAAAGAGGTGAATTATTCTCCTTTTTTTTCTTTTTGTTTAGCACAATTTTACTATGGTTATATCACTTTCAATATTATAGGAGAAGTATGTGAAAAAATTGTTAGCCAATTCACTCTATGTCCTTATACCAGGAGGTAGATATGTAAACCAATCGAGTGTTTGTCTCGTGAGACTTCATGGGAAAAGTCACATCAAGTATGTATGTTCATATGCAACATCCATGCAAGAGGTATGGAAATCTTGTACATGCTTGATAGGGTCTCCCTTTCCCTTGTGTTTTTTGAAGTTTACAACATTAAAGTGTTGGGGAAAGGGAGGCATGCATATACTCCAATCAAAATAATAAGGACATGAGTTGTCAATGGAGTAGGTCTTCTTTGTTCTTGTTACTTTCATGTTGGAGAATTGTCATTGCAAGGTTTGGATTTTTTGCACTAGTCTCCATAGGTGATGTTAATGTATTTGTGTTCATTTGAGTTTGTACAGTGTTCACATATGGATTAGTGTGTTGATAATTCATAGTCGATATAGAAGCATAGGTGCTTTTTTTGAATGTGTTAAAGTGATGCTGTAATGGAGGCTGATTTATTTGCTGAAAGTTTGATTTGAATGCAGGATTCAAATTGATTTGTTGTTGAGGTGGTTGTGAATTTGTGTTTTGAAACTATCGTAAGGGATTTGAATTAGAGTATGTTCATGTTTTGTGTGGGTTTTAATTACTTGTGATACTGAGAAGGAAATGAATGCCCTTCATGTTTTAGCAAGTATATTTTGATTTGGGGTGTTTTGTCTCGCCGATGTAGTATTGGTTTTTGGTGTTATAGTTTGTGATGAACTAGAAAATGGATTGGTTGATTGTGGACCTATAGTTTGAGATGTATGTGAGAATTGATTTGTGGATTGTGGACTTGGATTCTAAGATGTTGGTGATGTATTAAAAAGTGGATTCATGATCTTGTTTCCAAACATTGGTGTAGGAGGTGTTTTGACTATTGTTACGTTATGTGAGGTTCCTCCAAATGGCATACTCATGTGTAATTGTGATGAGATAGCATGTTGAGGTAGGGTTGTACCATTAAGGGCACCCTATTCTTGTTGTGTAACATCTAGTGGATTTCGTAATAGTGTACTTCATCAAAACCAAAAGGAAGTCTAGCCCCATTTTGTGTGAGTGACAAAAAATATCTATTGGGGTCTACAACTACGAGCTCATCTATAATTCACAATACCCAAGGATCTTGCAAGGCATTTCCAATTTATTCTTGGGTTAAGGATTGTTCCACCTCATTTAAGGTGTAATTTTCAAAAGGTGACACAATCTGAGGTTGTGACCTTTTTGGTTCATTTTAAGATGAACCAAAATGCATGGTGCTAGTGGGATTGAGGTTAGGGCTAGCTGAGTGATCCATGACTTTTATTTTCCTTTGTGACCTAGTGAGGACCATATAAGACTTGATACTATTTTTTTATTTTTTGTGTTTTTTGGATGTATGCAAGCTAGGAATAAAAATAAATTATGCTATATTTTTGGTTTTTGAATTTAAGGATGAAAAATGACGATAAGATTAAACTATGTTTTTGGGATTTTTGGGATTTTTGAATTTGGACTTTGAAAAGGATACTAGACAAAAAATGATGGACTAAGGTAATAGATTAGAATATCAGGACCTCAAAAAAGAACAAATTAGGATGATGCTTTAGTAAAAGTGAACCTAAACTAGACTTATGAATTTAAGGCTCAACTTGTAGATAAGATAGATAAAAGATTACAAGGTCAAGACACTCCAACAGATGACTTTGGTTTGATCAAGGTGTAGTAAGTTTACTATATTCAAAAGACAAAGGTGAGTATCTATGATGCTGGATGAAAAACTAAGCTAAGGGGTGCAACCTATGATAGGAAAATAGGAAAAGTGTTGAAAGTAAATGCCAGATTGGACAAGTCTTTGGTTTGTATGTGAGGTCACTATCTAAATTAGGACCGTAAATTAGATCCTCTAGAATTGTATCTAAATTTTTAGCATGGATATATGTGTCAAAAATAATTTGACATATGCAATTCAAGATTTGAAATTTTTTGTCTAGGATTTGACAAATGTGGTTCAAAATTTGACAATTGTAGTTTTCTAGTTTTGACCTAAAATTGGGGGTTTCTAAGTGATTTTTTTTGGTAGAAATATTTTAGTTTTGGATTGAAAACACTCATAAAACACTTAGAAAATAGATTTGGTTGTTTGAATATTCAACTCAACTCTTGGTAACATGGATAAAATTCCTTAAGGCCAAGTGGTATCACACATAAGAATAAACTCAAGACAATTAGAAGCAAGAAAAACTTAGTTAATCAAGAAGGCATGTAAAGTTTTAGTAGGCCTACCTCATAGTAAAGTGATAAATACTCCAAAATATTGGATAGTTAAACAATTATAAATAATTGTTCAATACCTTTCTATACAAGAGAGGATAGCTAGAAGTCATGGCGACATAGGCTCAATGGCATGGGCACACCTTCTTTCTCTCCTTGAGAGGCTATTGCTAGCAACCCAAAAAGATTCTATGTTGACTCAAGGGAGGAAATGGTGAGAAAATTTAGGCATTGATTATTGTACCTTGCACCACTACAAATCATGACCAAAAGGGACTTTAGGCTTCAAAAAATAAGGTTCATAGTGGAGGTATTCCGTAAACACCACCGCATACACAAACACAAGATCAAAATCTTAACTCCTCATGTCTGAAATCACCCGAGACCATGAAGGAACGCCTAAAATTTCATGAGTGGATTGAGCTCAGCTTTCACTCTCACCCCTTTATATAGCCCATCAAAAAAAATGCTTGAGGTTGAACCCTGTGGTGATGAACTCCTATGCATTGCCATCTACTAAAAATAAAAAATAAGATACTACGTATTATCATGCAGCCAAGATTGCAAAGTGTGCAAGGGGGGAGGATATGTACGCAACAGATTGGGTGACAAGACTAACTCACAAGCATGCAAGTGCACAAAACACAATAGACAGTTGTTCTTTTTAAGCCCCAATTCCAAAGGTTCCTATTTTTTTAAAATCACAAACACATAGGTTTATAGATTAATCTTCGACAATCGAACTAGTAGGAAATTATATTAGTAGTTTTGTTTCAAAGTCTTCTCCCAAATGATTGCTACATAGCTAAAAATTAGAGATTAGTAACCAAAACCCCTAGTCTACAGGAATCATATTTATTTGAAACACAAAAATCAAAATTTGATACCTTCTTTTTTATTCACAATCAGATGCAGCTCACAAAAGTTGTGGTGAAAATTTGAACAATTGTGGTGGAGTGATGCAGAGAAAAAAATCATGATTGTAGTGCAAGTCATGACAGTTGCGACATGCCAATTTAGGACCTACAAAAAAATCAACCAAAAAGCAAAAAATAACCCAAATAAGATGGATTCACTGCTAGAATATCAAAAGATGATTGTTAGCTCTGTGTGATGATCATAAACAACAATCATTAGAAAAATCTAAAAATTCCAAAACTATAGTTAGGTGGTGCTAAACACGAAAAATACAGTGCAAAAAGCCTCACATGTTTTACACTAAAGATGTTGTGCACCAGCACACAAATTTAGTGTAGAATCTCTCAGATGTGTTGTACTCCAAAACGATTGTGGTATTTCTTAGAACATATGCCATGGACTTCCTACACTTCAAAATTTATCTAAATTTTCATAAAAAATAATCAGTTCACATTAGGCTCACAAAAATGTCAAATGGAAAATGAGATTAATCATCATAGGTAATGAACTAAACACATTGACCACTGAACTATAATTCAATACAAATCTCGATCCAATTTAACCAATAGAGTACAATTAACACAATGAAATCAAAATAATAAAGCTATGCAATTACCTTCCAATGTGCCAACCATGATTTTTGTCCATTTTTCTTCTTTGTCTTTCTTTTCTCTCTATTATGTATGCACTACTTCACTTCAAGCTCAAATGTGAATGAGTGAGATCAATGTATGTACAACACCAAAGATTTGTGGCTCACCATCAATGAGATATGAGGACTTCTTTAATAGATTTATCTGATTTGAATGTCCACGATCAGGACTAAGAGGTGGATGATCAATATCAAGGGTCAAGAATCCTTGAGAGGAATTGATGAATGAATTAACTGATTGCAATTGGCTGTAAGATTTCAGTTAACTATTTGAATGAAGAATTGATTGAAGATTTGACTCTCACTGAGTGGGAGTGAACTGATTTGATTGATTAGTGGACTGACATTGATTATCCAGTCGACTGAAAGAGAGCATTCATTAAGAACAAGGTAGAAATGCATGAGATAATTATTTATTTGAGGAATGTGCAAGTTGGAGTTAGATATATAAATATATATTTTTATTTATTGCTAATAAATGGATAATGTTGAGAGAAAATAGGATAATTAAATAATTAAATAATTATTTAACTTAGAGAGGGGATAATTAAATAATTAGAATAATTAATTAATTTAGAAAGTGGGTGATTGTTAATTAAATAACTAATAATAATTATTTAATTAATTTAAAGGAATAAGATAATTAAAGACATAATTAAATAAACATGATTTATTTAATTAATCAGAGAGATTAATGATAAAGTGAATTAATTAAATAACATAAAGTCATTTAATTAATAATGGAAATTTGATATTAGATAATAATTAAATAATTAAACATTATTTAATCATTAAGGAAAGACAATAATTAGTGTTAAAATGTTACTTTGTAGACTAGGACAATTTCAGGTATCTACAACTACCAATTTGTTTAGTTAAGGCCTTGTACCTCCTAGTTAACCTACCCTTTGTACAAGTGTTCCTAAGTTAGGGATATTATTGGTGTTTTCTTGGAGTAGAAATGATGGTGCTCTCATTTTCATCCCTCTCCATGTGCTTGCAAGGAAACAATATATTTGACTCATGTCTAATCCTAATGATAAAAGAAGATCCATCTCCTTGCATGATTTTCATGGTGGCTTACTCCATGCTCATGAAGTCTTTATCTTGTGTCACCATTATTGGTGCATTTATGTTGGTTCTCGTGTGTATCATTTTTATTGTCACAAGACCTTGTGTGTGCATTAGTGTACAATGCAACATGTGAATGTCACACTTGTAACATGATTTATTTATTTATTTTTCATTTAGTTAATTCCTTGGGAAAAGGATTGGGGAATTATACATTCTCTTCTTACTTAATTCTAAAATACATAGTTCTTTCTTTTGGATACTATAAATAATAAAAACAATTCCTTCCCTAAAAGTTACATTTTTAAAATACATTGTTTTCAATGTTAATGGATTTTAAATATTATAACCTTTAGAATTTTCACCATAATCGAGAAAATGAATTTTTCTACTTTGAAATATAGCTTGGATCATTCTTCCTTAGGCTCAAAAGCATAAGTATCACAACCAAATACTTTCATATGTAAAAGAGAATTATTTTTACCTATCCAAACCTCCTATAGAGTTTTATAAAAAAGAGAAAATATAGGATATGTATTTACTAGATAACACATAGTACTAATAACCTGAACTATTTTTTTTGTTCCAAGTTATAATTACTGAGAATTATCCTAACTCTTTCCATTAATGTCTTATTATTTCTCTTGGAGAAACAAGTTTAATTTGTTCTAGTGTATATGGAAATTCTTTAACAATGTAATTTTGTTTAGAAAATTCCTCTAACACCTTAGAGTAATAGCCCCATTATTAATTCTTAAAACTCTTATATTCCTACCCTTTTTATTTTCAAAAAGTAATGTAGGTTCCTTAAACTTGCTAAAAAATTCAAATTTATGGCTTAGGAAGTAAACCCAAGTTATTATAGAGAAATAATCTATAAAGGAAACATAATAAAGATATTTTCCAAGAGATGGTCCATAAACCAAACCAAAAATATCACTATGTATTAACTATAAAATCTCCCTTGCTCTAGTGCACCTTATTTTATTCACAAAAATACTTTGATCACATAAATAAGAGTTGAGAGAAAATTTAACAAGACCCTCAACCATATATTCATTCTTAAAAAATTTCAAACCCTTCTCTCCTATATGATCTATCCTTTGATTCCACCATGAAAAAGAATAATGGAAAGATCGATCAAAGAAGTACAAACAAAAAGAGGGTTAGATCAAATCAATAATACCAAGAACCAAAATGATTGAATTATACCCATTACCAATGAAGTAATTTACCAAAGATAAAATGAAAAAAAGAAGAAGAGAAAGAACATAAATCAAATTAAGCCTACTTTTACCTCACCCAAAGAATGCTAAACCCTTACTTCATAGTTGAAAATGTGAGATTATGCCTATTTCTCATTCTTAGCATAACAAAATTATGCCAAAGATTGATGATGATGTGCCATGGAAGCTTGAATTCAAACTCTTGAGGAGATCTTGATCCCAATTTTGGAGAGGTTTGATTACCAAAAAATGAGGAGAAGATGAATGAGGAATGAATGTTTGTTTTATGGATTTTTAGGACTTAAGATCAATGGTTGAGGATGAATGAGATCCAAGAGGCCATGCATGTTGAGGAAGAGTTGAGTTAACTGAAGTTCCTTCCTTATTTTTAGGAGAGATATTTTCAAATGGAAAGATAATTTTGAATTTGAATTTGAAATATAAAGAAGGAATATTTCATTTTTGGAGGGAATGTGCAACTAAATAAATTAAAGAATTTATTTAATCTTGGAAGAGAAATTTGTTAATTAAATAATTAAAAAATATTTAATTATATGCATAAGAGGAATATTTGAAATTAATTAAATAATAAAAATTATTTAATTAAGGTGGATGAGAAAAAATGATTTATTTAATTAAATAATTAAAAATTATTTAATTAAAGGTGATGCAGGGAAATATGATGAATTAATCAAATAATTAAATTACTTAATTAACAGGTGATGAAAGGGGTGTGGTTTAGAAGAATGTGTGATGTGTTAGGCATTTCCAGGTGTCTACACTTTTCCCCTCTTTAAGACAATGTACTTGTTACGCCATTTCAAAGATATGTTACTTATTTGGAAAAAATATTAATAATGTTTCCCCATTGTGCCCCAATAGACAAAGGTATGATGGGATGATGGTTTCCCCCTTGAGAGTTTGGCCAAAAAATAGTTTTCAGGTTAGATCATGATAGGTAAACAAGATAAGTTTGGTGAAGAAAGGTATGAAAATTGGGTATAGATTGGCGAGGAAACTGATTGGGATAGGTTAGGTTAAGAATAAAATGAGATGCAGGGGGAATGGGGGGAATCTAGGGTTTGAAATTTCAACTCATTTTCACCCTCCTAGTTTAGAATTTCTAAAGCTCTGAGAGAGATTTTTGAGCAAAGCTACTGCAAAAATGATTGGTCTACCACATGCTATTCATCAAGTAGACAAAGTATGTCAGTTCTAGTGGCCAACTAAAGAACTTCAAATAGTATCTACTAAACCTTTTCATCAATAAATTTTATTTCAATAATATTAAATGCTAGGCAGATAGAGAGTCAATAACATGTGTTGATCTAGGGTTGATGCATTTGAAACCTGATGCGATGCAATTGATATTATCGAGTAAGTTTTGCAAAATTTTAACCATTGAAAAAGGTTCATATATGATTGGGATGTCGCGAGACCTTTGAAAAAGGGTTCACAAATGTTTTTTGTAAAGTGACACATTTAAAAAGGTTGCAAATGATTGGAGAAAAACTTGTCATGTCGCATTTAAAATAAAGAGTTGCAAAATTAGGTATTTTCCAAGTTTTGGACAAATTGATGTTGTGTGCATTATGTTCACAGGCTGTGTTAGATCCTATATTGTCAAAGGAGCATCATCCTTCTATGTTGCAGAGGATTACATATATTAACAAGCTAGATGCAAAGCTCCTATATGCTATCAGATTATATCACATAATGTTCATGCCCAAGATTCGAGTGCATAGAGTGTTCATGACCACCCTCATAGAGAGGTGGCATAGAGAGACATCTTCTTTCTGATTTTTTAATTAGAGAGGTGAGAATCACTCTTGAGGATGTTTAGAGGATCTCAAGGATCTCAATTGATGACAATCAAGTTGTCTATGATACAAACAGTGGAGAGGAGTCTTTGTAGCGTGTATTCCATAATGAGGAGCTTGATATTGAGGATGAAGAGATAGACCTGAGATGAGTGGTTAGAGCATATGATGATCTCCCCCTAGTTATGGGAGGCTTTATTTCAAGAGTTATAATACCTAATCAATGATTGTGATGATTCTCAATTGGATTGGGTGAAATTCTATATAGGATATTGAAAATGTAGTTTATATGCATGGGGTCCATATGTATTTCCCCACCTATATCATGACATGCACCAGGCAGTGTATAGATTGGCTACCAACTTATGAGTTGGTGTGAAACTGCTTCATATATGGGCATGGGAGCATATCAATATCACATAACCATTATGACAAGTTGATCAACATGCGGGAGATCCATATGTTTATTATTATGATACTCTTTTGACTCAATGATCTTTGGGTGACTTGGATCACTGGTGGAGGTGTATAGATGATATGGATGTTTTCATTTAAAGTCCATGGTTGCAGTGTGAGGCATGGGAGGATGATCTTGTGGAGCTTATATTTTACAAATAGACTAGATGGTTGATTGATAGAATCCTCATATTCTAGAGAGATGTCTTCTTGATAGGGTCAATATATAGTTTGGGGAGGCACTTGATGTCCCTCAGGAGCTAGTTGTGTTTGCTCATACCCAGTGAGATATTGGTGAAAAGTCGATGGCTAGCCCCCAAGTGGTTGTGGTAGAGTTTGTTGGGTTAGGATTTGTTCATTGGGCATGGGATTCAATAGTAGATAATGTAGGTACTACCCCATATTTTTATGCATGGTGGGTGGTACACAGACCCTTGAGATTCACACACCCAAATGGTGGGGTGATGAGGTGATGAAGGTGAGAGGTAGATCCAGTTAGGGCTCCCCGAGTGTGAAAATGGATGGAGGTAGATAGTGGTAGTTGAGGAGGTGGAGGAGGTCCTAACTAGGGTGAGGTTGGTGCCTGTGAAGGTGATGTAAAATAGGTGGTATTAGTGGTGGAATGAGGTAGCGATATGCGGCTTAGAGTTGTAATTTCAGAGAGAGACCAAGCCCAGAGGGAGAGGGATGGATATAGGATAGAGAGGGACAACCTCTCAGTTTAGCTAGCATAGAGGAAAACTAAGAGAGATGCTAAGATAGTTCGATGACAATAGGTTGAGGCATAGGTAGTGTAATTGACTACTAAGAGGGATACAAAGAGAGGATGCTGACAAATATTGGAGATAATGGGTGGGGGTGCAATGTTCCCAATAGATAGATATGTGAGTGAGATGAGGGAACTGATATAGGAGGCCACATACTATCATACATTATACGAGGTAGTAGTCTCTGTTGGGAGGAGAGCATCAGGTTCTCCATGGGGAGTGTGGTGGTGAGATCAGGTGGGAGATCAGATGGATCAGTGGGCTTTCTATCATTGGCTCCACTTTACTCAGTGTAGATGGTGCACAATAGGTAGTTGGGTAGTAGGTTGCTCCTCCTCCTCATCCTCCTTCTCCTAGTCAGGAGGAGGAGAGGGGATCTCTATGTAGATATATTATGCACATATATTTTGATGTAGACACATTTTTTATATGCATGCAGATAGATGTATATATATTCATGCCTCTTTGTAGTCCCTTTGTAAAGAAATTTGTATATGTAATTTGTATCATGAAATATTTTTTGATGTATATATGAGATGAGACTAGATTTTGATGCAATTATGATGTTGTTTATTTACATGTGATGGATATCCATATGATACAATGATATATGTATCTATTGATTTATATTTGATTTGATGATATTTGATGGATAGATCATGATGATGCTATGATGATGCAGGATGTATGATGCTATGATGGTACCAATGCTTTGTGGATGTAGGATATGATGGATTTTTTTTTTTTTTTTGATTGTCATGATACTTGGATAGAATAGTTAGTATGGTGAGTAGGATAAAATAAATTATTTTGGATAATTATGGATAAATGGATGGATGATTAGATAGATAGATGGAATAATGGATGATGTTGATCAAATATCAATGAAAGCTATAGTTAATGGTACAATTTGGATTTTATTGTAAAATATGATGGGAAAGATGATTTTTCTTTTACTTTTGGTTATGCTAAAGAATGTATAGAAATCCTTATTTTGATAGAGAAAGTAAACACTATGCACCAAGGTATGAAGAAATAGGGTGGTTGTATCTATTTTAAGAAAGTTTACTCCACAAACAAATAGGAGTATCCTTGTTCATACCTGATATACAAAAATCTTGTTTGATCATGTGAGAGAATGAAGCTCAAAGAAAGTTAGGACTATGCACAAAAGGTATAAATAACTTGCTATGCAAAGGTCATTGTATTGCCTAAAACTATCTCTATGCATACAACACAAGTATTCACCTTGGTAGTATTAAAAGAATGTCCCAAAAACACAACATACAAAAGAAATGACTATGCCCCATTATGTACTCTAGACACATAGAGATATTGAAGACCAATGTGGCTTTGAGTAAGCGATGGAATGAGACAAAAGATAAATCAAAAGAAATTATTGATTGATAAAACAAATCAAATCCATCATATCTCTTGTTAGAGAGATTGTACTTGTTGATATGTGATTGTGCCTATTGTAGGAATGATAGTTTTGTTAAGGTAAAGATGAAGGATGTTGAATTATATGTTGTAGATAATTGATATGTAGATAGTGGGTTTGTTTTGACAATGATCAATGCTTGTAATTTTTGATGAATATTCTTGTTTCAATAATTTACACATTTGATTTTAATTACTTTGTCAAAGATGAGTGTGATGAGATGTTTATAATGAGTGATGATTTTATTGTGGATGAGCAAGTTGCGTTGATTTTTTTGGTGAATTTTGGGGTTTTTTTAATACTTTTGAATTTTTTAGATGTATTTGAGGTTGCTTTTGAAATTTTGTGGATTTGTATAATATCTTAGATATTTTTTGAATTTTTGAATATTTGAGGTTGTTTTTTAGATTTTTGAATATAAGGATGTATTTAAATTTTTAACAATTTGGATGTTTTTAGATTTTTAGAACTATCTGGATGTTTTTTGGATTTTTGAACTATTTGGATGTTTTTGAATTTTTAGATTTAAGGTAATGAACAAGGACCCAATTCAACTACTAGGTTTAGGAAAAATGATCCTAGTTAGATGTAGGATTGTTTTATTATAGACTAGATGAGGTGACCCTAAGATAATACTAGGTGAGATGGGTAACACTAGATATTGGTAAATTACCAAGCCATGCTAGGTGTGTAGATGAAAATATGGTAGATGGATGAATGAATGTGGATGAGATGCTGAATTTATTATGGATAGAATGGAAAATAATTTTGATATATGGTGGATAGTTCTCATTATGCATGGTGCCCATTTTCCAAGTTTTCACGAAGGTAATTATCCAAATTTCCATCAAAGTGGTTTTCACTAGAGGCCAATACTAATCTTTACTTATTTTTTCCTTATTTTTGATTTTTGAATTTTTTTTTGATTTTTTGATTTTTAATTTTTTTATGGGATAACACAACAGGTCTAAGCATAGAACTACTTGAGATGACTATTGTTGATGGGATATTGTAAGGGATAACCTTCAAGCATAGCTAGTTGATAGGCTTCTAAGCCATAACTTGATGTGACTATAAATGGTCCCAACTAATTCGGCTCAAATTTTCCCTTGTTGTCTTGATCTAGTTGATTATTCTAAGTTTCTTTGAGGACTAGATCACCTACATGGAATTTTCCATTCTTGATCTTCTTGTTATAATTATGATGAAGACAATTTTGGTGATCTTAGAGATGATTAAGTTCACCGAGACATCTTTCATCTAGCAATTCTAGCTCATGTAATTCAAATATTATGTATTCTTCATTGTCGACAAGATGTGGAAAGGATACCCTTGATGAAGGAAGTTCGACCTCAATAGAAAAGATTGCCTTGGTGCCATAAAATAGGGAATATGGTGTAACACTAATAGGCATTCAAATACTAGTATGGTAAGCCCATAAGGATAGATTAAGCTAGAGGTTTTAGTCACAACCAACATCATTAACTATCATTTTGAGGATAGTTTTATTAGATGCTCTAGCTTGGTCATTTCCCAGGGGTAATATGGCATAGAAAAATGATGTTGGATATGGAATTGGGAACAAATATTGAAAACATCCTGATTTTTGAAGGGTGTTCTATTATCGGTGATGATGGTGTGGGGGACACCATACTAATAAATTATATAGTTTAGGATGAACTTGGATTTTTGTTTTTTGGTAATGTAAGTGAGGGGGATGAATTCTATCCAATTTGTAAAGTACTCCATGGAAATTATGATAAAATTGTGACCATTGGAGAATGTGAAAAGGGTCATGATGTAGTGATAGGCTATAACTCTTGTGTTGGTGCATGAATAAGATCACCATGTTGTTGACACTATAAAAACTTCTTAGAAAATTGGTGTGCCTCATGATCCATAATAGGTCAATAGTATCATTTTATCAATAAATTCTTAGTGAGGGTAGGGTCACTAGAATGCAACCCACAAACACCTTTGTGTACCTCATGTAGGGAAGTTGTAAATTCTTCCAAGTTAAGACATCTAAGTAATATACCATTGAGAATATTTTGGTATAGGGTATCACCAAGAATGGTGAAGTGAGATGATCGATGTATGGAAGTTTTCTTAAGGTTCATGGTAATGTTAGGTGGTATGGTACCATTTTGTAGATAGCTATACATGTCATGGTACCAAAGGGAATTGGGACCAACAATTTCACACATGAATTTGGATTCGAGAACCTCTAATATTGGTACCAATAATTTTTCCATGAGAAACCCACACTTTTAAGTATTATGTGGCATGCCAAGGAGAGACCCAATAGTTTCCATAGTGTCTGCAACCCTATTATTAACTCTAGGTATTTTCTCAAATGAAATAGTAGTGAAGTATTTTTTGACACTATCAACTATTATTTTATATGGAAGAAACTTGTTATCTTTTATCTAGTAGTCATAATTGACTTGTCTAACCACTAGCTATGAATCACCCTAGAATTTTCTCTTTGATTTTCCATTGTATGACCATATTTATTCCTATAATCAATACTTCATATTTGGCTATGTTTTTGATTAAGGTAACAATAGGTTTTGAAGGGGCCCCAAAACCATTTAACAATAGATAGAGATAGGATAAAGCATTAAAAGTTCAAAAAAAGATGAAAAGATGCCAACTAAGAAAAACTAGAGAACACAACAGACAACCCACAAAAAAAAAACCAGCAAAACACTTGCAGGAAACCAACCACTAGGCCATATTTCTTAGGATTTTAGTGACCTCCTTTTCCAGGTTGTCCATGTTAATATCAACTTTCTTCATGTCCTACATGTCCACAAGGGGCTTATCTGAATTCCTTTTCAGATTGGCTCTAGTTCATTTGCTTGGCCCAACCCCTTCAACCTGGCTTAGATCTTTAACCTCCTCCACATCCACCACATATTTAACCTAATGAGCCCTTTCCATATTTTTGACCATCATGTTCATGGTACTGGAAGTGGTCTTAATAATTTTGTGGCTCCTTTCCAAAACTTTCTAAATAGATTCTCTGACATTTTTTAGCTTCCCTTCCATATCAGAAAGTTTTCCATCGTGATAGTTCTTGAAATGCTCTAAATCCTCCACAGTTTTCTTCAGGAACTCAACCATATATTTATTTTCATCTTCCATCCATAGGTCCTTAGCTCTTCCTTTGTCCTTGCTCTTAGCCCCCTCCACCTTTTCCAACCTACTGTTATAACCCCTTTGATCAAGCTTTATCTCCTTTATCTCGAAGAAGGCCTACCTAATCAAACGAAAAAAATCAACAGAACCATTGTGAGCAATAGCAAGGATGTCAACAAGGTATTCATGCTCAACTTTGAAGTAGTGGTCATCTTCCTTAAGGTCACTAGGGTACCGTGGCCTATCATCCCTATCCATAGCTAGATAGTTGGATGTCTCAAAAGAATTAGTGTGCTGGGGTTCCTCTTGGTCAATCTGGTAGGAAGGGTCCTCCTCCAATTTTCTTTTACCCTTCCCCTGATGAGAAACACTGGGTGTACCTTTCAGTTTCAAATTGGAAATATCAGACCTAGGATAAATAGTTTTGGCCCTGCCAGTAGACGTCATTGCATTGGGTTTAGGGAGGGCACATGGATTAGCCTTGATTTTGAAATTTCCCTTCTTCTTAGCTTCCACAAGGTGCTCTTCCTCCCCATCCATTTTAGTATCCCACTCATCTTTGTCCATATAACTATGACCCAACTCCTCCTTATCAAAAATAGAGTGAGGGGAAGGGGTATGATGGATGGCCAACAAAGCTTTAAAGTGTTCATAGATGAGAACAAGTAAACCATAATGAATAATGGGATATCTAATCGGATTAGACACATGGTCTTGAAGATTTAAATTTAAAGAAGTAGAGAGGTAAAAAGGAAGGGAGACCCTGACCTGGTGCCTGAAATGGTTCAGGAGAACAAAGTGATACCCAAAATTTCTAGTGTATCTCCCATCCAACATGATATACTCTATGATAACCCTCAAAACCTCCCTCCAAAACAACTTGATTTTCGTAGCATCATAGCTACTCTTAGTAGCCCGTAGCAGGTCCTCCCTTTCCTTGTCAGTGCAAGGGAAATTCTTAACTGCCTGGTCGGAGAGCTTCCTATCTCTATGAAACTTGAGATCCTCCATCGACATCCCGGTTACCTCAGAAATTAATTGCTCATCAATCTTCACTTTCCTTCCAAACAGATTAATTTTTCCATTATTCTAGTCCTTTGTGAAAATCCTGGTAACCTCCTGATCCCTACCATGGAGCTTCTCCATATAGCTTGTAATTCCACCCTTCTCTAGGACCCTCCACAATTTTTTATTGGTCTTTAGCTCATTGCAATCAACTGGTTCCAACCTACAACGCTCACCGCCCATTCTGTTTGCAATGCAACCTCTCTTCAAAGACTCCATAATTCCTTTGTTCATGAGCACAAAAATGCCCAGAAATCATGTGAAGCACCAAGATTAATTAGACCATAAAATCCGCCGTACTCCACACCTTGAAGAAAAATGATGAAACAACAGTACCAAGACTGCTTAGGAAAACCCGCCTTCACCTTAATCATTATTCAGAGAGGGAAATTGAACCTTCCCATGGGTTCGATCATTCATTATTAAGTCTGTGATGTCAGCCTCAAGACCATCACTCATCTACCACGTCACTTTATTATTCACCTTCACCCCTATGTTAGCGAAATAATTTGCCACCGTATTGATCTCCCTATAGAAATGGGTGAAAAAGTAGTTCTCAAAGGAATTAATAATTTCCTTAGATAAATTAACCTAATTCTCTATAGTCCAGGATGGATTTTGAGACCCTTTAATACATTGGATTATATTGTTAGAATCTCCTTCAACCCACACATTTCTAAACTTCAAATTCCTAGCAAGGTTAAGGACTTGGTAAGCCCCTATGGCTTCAGAAAGGTGGTTAGTCTGGGTGCCCAAGGGGAGCGCCATTGTTGAAATAAAATTTCCATTATCATCCCTAATCACTCTCCCACACCCAGCAGGCCTAGAGCTCTGATAATATTCTCAAAGACCACCTCCTCTAAGAGGGAAGAGTCCCTAAATATTCTATTGTTGCACTCCTTCCAGATTCCCCACGCAATGTGTGGGAAAATATATTTCCAGAGTAGATCCAACACTTGATTTTTTGAGAGCACTTTCCACTGACTGTAGAAATCCATAATAGAACTAGGAAAAACCCAATTGAGATTCCACATCTACAAAATCCTGCACCAAATGTTATAGACAAAGGAATAATGAAGAAATAGATGTGAAGCACTTTCAACATCCGCACAACAAAGATAACATTGATTAGGAAAGGAAAAACCACGCTTACAAAGATTATCATTAGTCAAGATTTTATTCTGGAGCATAATCCACAAAAAGATATTGATTTTAGGAGTAAGGTTATGCAACCATGCCTTCACCCAGATAGGAGGGGGAGAAATATAGTAGCAAGAAGCAATGGCCAAAGAGATAAAAAATATCCCCGAGGGAGATAATTTCCAAATCAAATGATCCCCCTGGCCCCTTGGAAATTGACCAATAGAGTTAAGAATGGTATGCAAGGGTGATAGCTCCAGACTAAGAAGAGAAACACACACCCACTAGTCTGACCTTCAGTAGTCCCCAACAAAACTACCAAATCTGGCTTTGCACTCCCCCATGTGGTTCCTGAAGGCTGAAATGTCACAAAATGGTTCATTTCCCACCCACTTATCTTCCCAAAAAAGGATTTTTTTACCATCTCCAAGCTTCCACATAGCTCCCTTTCTAGCAAGATCCCTAGCCTTGATAACATTATTCCACAGAGAAGAACTCAGAGGGAGAGAAGGAGAGTATAGGAATTCATTAAGAGAAGCAACACCTTGTAGATATTTACGGTGCCAAATAGAGTTCCACTCACGAACTTCAGAGAAAGTTTGCCACACCTACTTCGCCAAAAAGGGCTTTGTTGAAAACTTTCAAGCTTCACAGGCCCAGACCCCCACAATTTTTGGGCTTGCAAACTCTCCTAAGAAACAAAAGAAACACGCTTCTTATCTTCAACTCTTAAACATAGAAAGCGTTTCTACATTCTTTCAATAATTTTAGCGTATTTAGAAGGAATCTTAAACAGGCTCAAGGCATAAACTAACAAATTTTGCAAAGAATATTTAAGCAAAATGACTTTTCTAGCTTGACTAAGGAGGGAACCTTTCCATCCGGCCAACTTATGATTAAACCAGTCAACCAAAGAATTCCAAAAAGAATTAGGAGGTTTAGATCCCAAAGGAAGACCCAGGTAAGTGGAAGGAAGAGGTTTAATAGCACAACGAAGAATCTCAACAATCTTCCTTTACCTCCGTTTTGGGGTGTTAAAGAAGAAAATGGATCTTTTTTCCCTATTGATTTTTTTGGCCAAAAGCAACTTCATACAAAAATAGGCAGTTCTTTAGGAACCTGGCTTCAAAAACAATGGCACAACCCATGAGGAGGGTGTCATAAACAAATTTTTGTTGAGAACACACAAAGTTAGCTAAAGACGGTCTTAGTCCTTTCAAGCAGACATCACCAACCTTTCTAAGCAATAGCCTGACAAGAATTTCTGCTAAAAGGGTAAAGAGAATAGGTGAAACGAGATCTCCCTATCTAACACCTCTAGTGAATTTAAAAAATCTAGAAGGAGATCCATTAACAATAAAAACAATGTTGGTAGTAGAGATCATTTCCTTAATCAATTGAACAGATCTTTCAGAAAACCCAAAAGCTCTTAAGATCTTTAGTAAAAGATCCCAATCCACTCTATCATAAGCCTTAGAAATATCCACCTTGAGAAGAAAACCTTGATTCTTGGACACCTCAAGCGAGTGGATGTTCTCATGAACAGTAATTATGGAGTCCACAATCTGTCTTCCAGGGATGAACCCATTTTGCTAAGGGGAAATGAGCAATGGGAGGATACCTAGCATCCTGGTAGTCACCACTTTAGATATAATTTTATAAATAGAATTGCATAGGCTAATAGGTAAAAAACGCTCAAAAGCATCCGCACTTGGGATCCTAGGGATGAGCACAATAAAGGTGGAGTTAAGGTCCTTCAACAATCTTCGGGATCCAAAAAATTATTTGATGACATTCACAACATCCTCACCCACAATCTCCCAGAAAACTTGAAAGAAAAACATAGGGAAGCCATCAGGCCTTGAGGATTTATTACCTTTAAACGAGAACACGACCTTTATGACTTCATCCAAAGAAGGGATGGCGATCACAAATTTGTTATGATCCTCATTCAAAATATTAGGGATAACATCAATAAGGATGTTTTGAGCATCCACATCCAACCTACCATCACTAGATAATAGATTCCCAAAAAACTGAATAGATTCACTCCTTATCTCATCCTCCTCAATTCTTATACCATTCTTCAAAATATGAGTTATTCGATTAGTCGCTCTATGCTTCATAGTAGTCATGTGGAAAAATCTGGTATTTTTATCCCCAAAAGACAACCAGACTGACCTAGATCTCTGTTTCTAGAATTCTTCTTCCTTGGAGATAATGGCATGATACTTAGTAATAATTTCATTCTCTTTAGGTAAAATATCTACCTCATAGCCATCCTTCCAAATCCTATCCTAAATTTCCTTAAGCTCCATCTGGATAGTAGCCTTGGAAGCAAAAATGTCACCAAAGACTTCTCTATTCCAATGCCTAACATTCATTTTAATGACCCCCAAATTCTTGGCCACACGAAACATAGCAGTACCACTAAAATTTATATTCCACCAATCAAAGATGTAACTAGAAAAATGAGGGTGATACATCCACATTTTTTCAAATCTAAAGGGAAAATTTCTCTTACCTAAGACAGAATCAGCCACAAAGCTAATAGGATAATGGTATGAACCAATCCTTGAGAGAGCAGTAAGAGAACACAAGGAAGCCTTCAACCAATTATCCAAAATAAGCACCCTATCAAGCCGCACTTGGATGAGATCAGAACTAGCCCTCCTATTGGTCCACGTGAACATAGCTCCCTCAAGATCGACATCATGTAATTACTAAGAGTTGACAAAGTCCATAAAATCCAATTTACTATCCATTTGAATCTGAGACCCACCAAAATTTTCAGATTCAATAAATGGAGTGTTGAAATCTCCTATAACAATCCAGTTCTCATCAGGGAAGCTACTCCTAAAAGCTTCAAGTCTTTTCCAAAAATTTCTTCTGGCAGTCCTATTATTGGGGGCGTATATATTAGAAAAAATCCAACTAAAACCATCCCTAATGTGCCTAAATTTCGTTGCTACATGGTTGGCATCATCCCAAAGCGGGGTACCTTGGGATATATTTTGGTTCCAAAATGTTGCAAGCCCACCAAAGGCCCCCTTTGAGCTCCTACCCTGAACACGATTATTCTTAAATATTTTCAATTTCTCCACCCTTTCCTTAGGCATTTTGGTTTCTTGAATGATAAGAATATCTGGCTTCTGATCCCAAGCAAAATTATGCAAAATTTCTTGTTTGTGGGAGCTGTTTAGCCCCCTGATATTCTAGGACATGAACTTCATTTTCTTGATGGGGTTCTGATCTAACAGATCTTCGGGATGGGTGTTTGGGTCCCATATGCAATGTTTTGGTTGCATTCGTGCTCCCTGTGCCATCTTGTTGATTTTCTACCCGAACTTCTCTGGGTTCCACAATCCGCTTTTGATCTGTTTCTAATGGAAACTCCCAAAGTATTACCCCCTTTCTTGTTGTTTTTCTTCTCTTCATTTGTGTATGAGCTATCCTCGTCAACTTCAAGGTCCTCAAGACCCATAAATTCTTTCCCATCCATGAAATCATCTATTGGAGCATCATTAACCATCGGGGAAAACTTCGAGGCATTCCTTGAC
Source organism: Sequoiadendron giganteum (assembly GCA_007115665.2). NCBI lineage: Eukaryota > Viridiplantae > Streptophyta > Pinopsida > Cupressales > Cupressaceae > Sequoiadendron > Sequoiadendron giganteum. Next base: position 401,007,987 of record CM021103.1, read on the forward strand.
TTGCTATTTTCCTCTAGGCTTCCAAAAGTATCATTCACAACTACTAGGAATGATGAGAGTTGTCCCTAGGTGAAGAGAAAGAAACCTTATCATTTCTTACCCTACTTCCCTCCTCTTGACCACTGCAAGAAATCTTCTCCAATTTTCACATAAATTGTCTTGGAGCTTCATTTCAGCCTTCAAGCTATCATCCAACTTTCGTATGCTCTCAACCTCTTCCTTTTCTTCCTTTTCCTGGGCACCTTTGGTACCCAAAAAATTTGGTTCCTTGTTATGAATACAAACAATATTGACCACAAAATTATCATGTAAAGGGGTTCCATCATTTTTTTCCTCCAAATTGGAGTTCTTATCCTCCTTATTCTTGTCCTGACCCAGCTCTGATATATTCGCCTCATCCCAATTCTCTTCCTTTGAGGGTTTTTCCATTACCTTCACCTTCCATATTTTTATCTCTTTAGTACTTGACTTAGCTTCAGGTTTGGAGACACTAAGTGGGAATTTCCTAGCCCAATGCCCAGATTTTTTGCAGTTAAAACACACAAAGGGGAGAGATTCAAACTCAATAGATTGAACCCACTTCCCAAGCTTCAAAACTATTTCAATGGAAGATGGTAAATCAATAGATTGAGTGATACCCAAACAAATCCTAGCATAGACCAAACTTTTCCTTGTTGAGTTCATGGTGTCTATGGATAGAAGTTCTCCAAAGGAGTTCACTAGTCCTCTAAAACCATCTTCATTCCAAAACTCCATTGGAAGGCCTAGAAATCGAACCCATACCAGCATGGCTTCAAAAGAAGACTCTGAGAAGTTCATTTTCGGGGACCATTTCTTGATAGCTAAAGAAGACTTATCAATGACCTAGGGGCCACCACACAACACAGTGATCTTATCCTCTTCATAGGAAAAAGCAAAAGAGAAAAAACCTTTGGGTAAGGCCGCTACCTCAATGTGACCTTTTTCTCTCCATTTCATTCTGAAAAAGTCCCTCACCACTTCAATGTTGGTCTTAGACCCATAAATTTTCCCACCAAAGAAGAAGCCATCAAAGAAATGTTTTGGTCTATGACTAGGTCAAGGACAAGGATAGCAAACATCCCACTCGACAGGATCGAAATATTACTGACCGGAGGGAGGGAGGACTTACCAACAGGCTTGGTGCCAACTAGCGAAGACCATATTTTTGATTCCTCCCAAGCCTTCCCCCTACCTCCTTCTCCACTTCCAGGTTTCCAAAGGCTCTCGTCCCACCATCACCACCATTCAAATTAGGGCCAAAAAACACTTAACTTTTGGGTCCCACCTATATCCTGGGTCCCCCCGCTTCCCCTGATCCGAGTCCTCGGAAACAACTCCCCCATGTTCCTCACCTGCCACCCCCCCTGCCGCTACCACATAAGAAACTCCCACTAGTGAAAAACCAGTTGCCTTCGAACCAAACACTCGTTGCTGACCAGGATAAAATTCAAATCCTCTTTCCTGCTCTCACATCACCGCTCACATAGGGTATAGATTGTTAATACAATTCATATTTGGCTATGTTTTTGAAATGTTAAGCAACATTTTTAGGTCATTGTACCCTTCACAGTGAGCCACAAGGGCCAAAAAAGATCAAGTCTAAAAAAAAACATTAAGAAAAAACTAGAGACAACACACTGGCAGCACATAGACCACAAAGAAACAACCAAAAGATAGGACACCAACACAGGTAGCAGCTAACTGGCGTTGTGCCAGTTTTTGAGTAGGAGGTCCACAACCTCATCAACCACCCAGTCTTTGTTCTCCTGACTGTTATTTCCCTCCAAATCCTCCTTGATAGCATTAGCTAATGTGCTAGTGACAAAATGGCCCAAATTCATGGTGAAGTGGGTCAACCCATGAAACCTTTTGTCGAGCGTGTCCATTCTCTTCTCCAAATCATAGGGCTCCTCCCCAATGTCCATGGTCCTTGGGACCTCACCAGGCTCTTTGACCATTGGATGTAGAGAGTGAGAGGCAGAGCCAACTTTAGGATCCTTACTACCTTGGGAGTAAACTTGGGCCCCTCCACCATCTCATCCTCATCATCTTCAGTTTCCTCTTCCTTGTATCCTTTGCTGTTAGACTGCTCCTCCTCCGAATCCTCAATAATCAACCTCTCTTTTTTGTTCTTTGTAAGCCTCCTGGATCTCCTTCTAGCATTTTCCCCACTAGTCATCTTAGTAGTCCCCACAATAGTGTCTCGTTTGGAGTCCTTTCATATTATGTTCCTGCTTTTTCCTTCCCTAACAATCAAGTCCGACGTACCTTTCTCATTCCCTTTTTTAGCAGTAGTGGCCTTGTGGGCCGAATCTTCCAAAGTGTATTTCAATTCATAGAGACCCTCCTCCACACTAGCATGAGCCTTACCCAAACCACCCTTAAGTTTCTTGGTGGCTATCTTGGCTTTGGGATTCCCCGCAATTCCTGTATTGGATTTCCAGGGAGGGATTTTAGACTCAACTAGGGAAATATTCATAGTTGACAGGGGTTCAATATCCTCAATGTGAACAACCGTAATAGTTTTAGGAGGAAAAAGGGCTAGGTGGAAGTGATAAAGTCTTAGAATGAGCCCCTGATGGAGTGGGAGTGGCAGGAGATCACTGGGTTAAGGCTGGTAGACTCTTTGCATTTTTCGACCGATTTTTCCAAATCCATTAGAAGAAAAAATAGAAAACTAAGCAACATCTTGTGTCTAAGATGATTTAATAGGGGGAAGTGATAAAAAAAGAAGGTTTTAAACCTATCTTCCAAGGTGACGTACTTCATCAGTGCCAGGCACACCTGATCCCAGGGCTTCGGGAGGGCTTCTCTCTCAAACCCCGTCTGGTTCCACATCGAGGCCTCATCTCCCCTAAAAAAATCTTTCAAGCTTTCATGGTCTGGTTTGTTGGTGTGCTTGGGGTATTTTTTCCCTAGACATTGTAAACCCGTGGCTTGTGCTATGACTTCCTCACTAATTTCAAATGAAATTCCTCTGATAGATACCCTACGATCCTTCCACGAGTTGGAAAATTGGCTCGACAAGACAGGGTCATGGCCGACCAAAATCTCCATAAGCGGAGCAATGCCACCTTCCCCACATCTGTGCCAAACTAAAGGACTATTCTAAAACTCATCGCAATTATCTGGCTCAGTCCTCACCCGCTCGCCACCCATTTTACCAACCTGCATAGGAAGCCCAAGAGTTTGCAAAAATACCAAATGTAGACACCATAGATAATTACCACATTGTATTCATTTAGGCAAGGTATATAGTGAAGGTTAATTACGCCAGCGTACCGGTCGCATGTGCGAAAGGGAAAATAACCATAGGGTGACTTGACAATGAATTTAATGAGGATCTTGGGATGATTGCGGCCAACAAAGCAGGAAATGGCGGGCCTATAGGGTTCCTCCTTTTTGGATAAAATGCGCATAAAATGAGGCAGATTGGCCATGTGACTAAAAATAGAAACCATCCTAAAGGTGCCATTGGAGACACACGCTAAACTAGCTAGCCTGAAGACACTAGAAGGAGGAATAATTTCATTATGAGGAGTCAAATCATTATAAAAACTCTCAAACAAACTGATGTAAGGATGAGATAAAATGAGATATCTCATGATCCCCGAGATAAGAGATCATACAGTACGGCTCCTCAGATTCATTGAAGTCACATCCTTCCATCTTTCCTTCATCAAGCCACCAATCTTATTTGTGTTACCATCCTTCAACTTCAAACCCCACCACCTTTCCATGAGAGCTAATAGATATGAATTTAGTATGAAATCACCTTGAGGGGTGATAAACATGACTCCTACCCATGGACCATGTTGGGTATGTGATCCATCAAAGTATAAATTTCATTGACTTGAGCGAGTGATAGTAAAGATTGAATCATCTAGAAAATATAATATGAGAGGATTCTCATCATATAATGGTGCCTCCGCTAACTAATCTTCAATGAGTTTCCATTTGATTTCCTTATTGTCTATATATTTTATGTCAAATTCATTAAGTATCATGAGCCATTTAGCCATGTGGCCTATGAGAGTTGCTTTTGATAGTAGGAAAATTTAATGAGTCTACCTTGGAGATGAGCTTAACTTGGTGGTTGAACATGTAGTGACTAAGCTTTTGTGAAGCAAAGACAATTTCTAGGAATGCTCACTCAATGGGAGTATAGTTAAGCTCATAGCCTACTAATGTTTGGATGATGTAGTAGACCACTTTCTTTTTCTTAGAGTCATCATGTTGTCCCAAGAGAGCACCTAATGCTACAGATTTAGTCAAGAAATATAAGATTGGGGGTCTATCTAGATCTGGAGGCATTAATACTGAAAGTGATGATAGGTAATCCTTAAGTTTCGAGAAATATTGTTGAAATTTCTCATCCCATTTGAATGTAACATCGTTGCATAGGAGATGAGTAAATGGGTGGTACTTAGCTACTAGTTGTGCTATGAATCTTTTTATGGATTGTAGTTTCCATTAGAGACTACGAAGTTGCTTTAGAGTTTTTGGAGGAGGAATATCAATAATTGTATACACTCAAATCCGGTCTGGAGTATTAATTAAATATAAGTTATTTAAATAATAAATCTTTAATTCTTCTACTTATAAATAAATTGAATAATTTATTTATATAGTTCATTTTCTCTAATTCTTTCTATTCTAAATCAGTTTCTTCACATCTTAATTAAATGAACAAATTTAATTAGTTTGTTTTATTTAATTCATAGTAATGAGACTCAGACTCGGCTCAAACTCAGCTAGGGTGACTCAACTTGGGACTCGGGACTCGGACTCAGTGCAGACTCGGCAAAATGAAAAAAACCTGAAAAAACCCTACAAATTTAGAGATTTTTAAGGATTTGAAACTTGTTTCAAGCACCCTTTATTGAATAAAACACAAATAAAAGAAAATTTGATCACATACACAAGTATACAATGATCACATAAGTATAAAGTACACAAATTGTAGTTGCGCCGTTGAAGGAAATAACATACTTAGATATATAAATTTAGTCAAATGTATACAAAACTCATGGAATATGAAATCCATAACATCAAATGTTCCATACAAATATGAAATATCAAAACAATAGCTATAAGTCTATCACTCTATGGCATAGTGGAGCCAACATCCTTCCTACGAAGGTGTCTAAGGATCCTGGATGATGAAAACTTACTTACATAAGTATTGTAAAATGAAAAGTTTTAAGTTTGTAACTTTAAGTTTGAATTCAATAATGAAATACATCTAGATTCTAAAATAATAAAATATAAATATAAATTTTAGAACAATTAAATGAATAAGAATTACCTAGTTACATGGAAGGGAATGGTGCAGTAGTACCAAAAGTCTACAATTGTCTTTTTTGCTGCATCATGTGCATCCTTGTTCCAACCCATGCTCTTAAGGGATGGTTGGGAACTAGGAGTAGTGCGTGGTACAAAATATGAGTCCATGACATCAAATGTTCCAAACAAATATGAAATATCAAAACAATAACTACAAGTCTATGGATCAAAGGAGTTTGCATCCTTCCTACAAAGGCATCTAAGGTGGGTCCTAGATGATGTAGCAATTACAGCCATAGTCTCTGCTTGTGACCCCATGCCACCCTCACCAACATTAGTTTTGGATGTGTTTGCTCATGCTTTAGCCTCCTCCTCTACCATGGCTATAGCCTCAACCTATCTATCCACCCAGTCAACCCAATCAAAGTCCTCATCACTAGCACAAGTATACATCGATCATATAAGTATAACTATAAACACAAATTGTAGTTGAGTTGCTCAAGCAAATAGCACACTTAGATATATAGTCAAAGACTGAAATGTATACAAAACTCATGGAATATGAAATCCATGACATCAAATGTTCCAAAAAAATATGACAATAGCACACTTAGATATATAGTCAAAGACTCAAATGTATACAAAAATCATGGAATATGAAATCTATGACATATCAAAAGATTCAAAACAATAACTAGAAGTCTATGGCTCAAAAGAGCTTGCATCTTTCCTATGAATGTGTCTAAGATAGGTCCTGGATGATGTAGTAGCCATAATCTCAAGTATTAGGGAAATTTCTCTAATGGGGTTGAGAGGTAGTGCCCTTTGTGGGGGTTTAGGTGCACTGCCTCTAGTGGGGTCAAGGGTCAATGCCCCTTGTGGGGGTTTGGGGGAAGTTTCCCCAATGGGGTCAAGGGGCAATGCCCCTTGTGGGGGTTTGGGGACAGTTCCCCCAATGGGGTCAAGGGGCAATGCTCCTTGCAGGGGTTTGGGGGCAGCGCCCCTAGTGGGGTTAAGGGGTAGTGCCCCCAGTGGGGTCAAGGGGAAACGCCCCTTGCGGGGGTCTGGGGGTAGCGCCCCCAGCGGGGTCAAGGGGAAATGCCCCTTGCGGGGGTCTGGGGGCAATGCCCCTCACAGGGTCTCGGGGTAGCATCATTTTGCATTCACAATAAGTAAATAAACTATTTTTTTGTTTTCAAATTTCATGTGTTTTTTTGCACTTTCAAACACTGCCTATTGTCAAGTCCTGCTGATAGGACGCGCCTGGACTTGACAAGTTTGGTGAGTCTACCAGACTCGGCAAGTCCAGCCAAGACTCGGTAGGACTCAAATGAGTCTGAGTCTGAGCCCCTAGGACTCAGCCATGGTGACTCGACTTGGGACTCGCCGAGTCCTAACGAGTCTGGACGAGTCTTGTAACTATGATTTAATTAACCTCCTCTCATTAAATTTGAATTTAAGCACATTTCTACTAACTTCTTCCCACCTTCCACCTCATCATGTGTCTCAAGAAAATAAATATTTCTAATATTTAATTTGGCATTTATCATCAAAAAATTCTAACTAATTTGAGACACTTGGCCTTCATCTCCATTTGATTCCTCCTCACACTTGGTAGTTTGTTCTTATGCAAGGAACGCACTTCCCCTTTCTCTCTAACCTCTTCATCTTCAATCGTCCATCTCTCTAGATTGAATCAAGACTGTTGATTCCTACCACCTAGGCTCATGCCTTGGGAAATCTATAAATAGGCTCTCATTTACAACAAAAAGAGAGCTGAGCATTTGTAGCAATTACACTTTACAAAATTTTAGTTAAGAATTATCATTTTAGTGAGAATTTTAGCATTAGTATTTTAGCATCAAGTAGTTTAATCATGGAATTTTCATTAGCAACATGTTAGTTACAGTATTTTCATCATATCATTCTCATATAGCAATATCATAGCAACATCCTTATCTTTGCATATCATCTACAACTAATTTCATCATCATATAATGTAGGAAACATCTCTTGTATTTCCATCTCTCATTCTTTAGGTTGTCATTTGGAAAGTCATGTGCACATAAAATATAAGAGAAAAAATGACTTAAAGAATCCTTGGAGATGGAGGACAATGGGATGACATTGAGGAATTGGTGTCTTAATTTGATTAGTTATTTGAATTCCTTGATATAATGTTTCATTGGTGTGCTATATATTTTTACTTTTATTTTTCATGTTATTTATAGACACCACATAAATTGGTGCCCACCATGGGGCCTAGCCCCATTTTAAACATTTTTTTGGCAAGTTTCATCAATAGGTCTGATCATGAATTCCTATGTAGCACATCTGCAATATGTTTTGGTGCATTGGTGGTGACTTTTGGCACATCAAGCTCAGTTATTGTGCATACACATCCTAGAATAGTGCATCTACCTCCCATTTCTATGTATATATAGGATTTGGTTTCCCTTTTCTATTTTCTAGAATAGAGCATTGAATGTGTTTAATAGCACATATATTGAATCTTCTAGCACATATGCTCTCTGTTTTAGCGCATACACCTTTATTTGTAGAAATTTAAAATTCTAGAGGATTGATCTATATTTTTTTGTTTTGTAGGTACTCTATATGCTATCAAAGACATATATGAAACTACTAACGATGTTTATAGGGACTGGATTTATTTGCCTTTGATTAAATTAGGCATCTAGTTTAATTACAAGGTTAAAGAACACCATGTATGTTGTGTTTTCAAAATGATAGGCCTATGCTCTCCCCTTTACTGAGTGACCAAAACACCAGACTCACTCTTTCAGTTTATTTTAATAGCACTTTTAGTAGGCCTACCTCCCTGCTTTGAAAGGAGGGAATGAACTAAGTGGGAACAACTATATCCAAGCATTCCAACCCACTATAATCAAACTTAAATCATGATGAAAATTACTTTCAATGGTAGTTTGAATTGATAGCCATCCCCAAAGCCTTTGTTCTAAAGGTTAGGAAGCCTCCTGAGGGAGTTTATCATTTTTTGCACCAAACGAAAGCCCTTACTAAAAAAATTAAGTGTAGTAGACAAGCTAAGTCAGTTTTCGAACATTATAATATTCACAGTGCAAGGGGAGGGAAGAATCTGCACCCAAGATACTCACCATATAACTACCAGGGATTTCTAGGCAATAGTGGAGAAATCTACTTTGGTTAAGACCTGGAAAAGGAAAAAAAAAGGGGCACCCTCTAGGGGGTGACAGGGCTATGTGAGCTGGCGTAGTTCTAAGATGTGGGTTGTGATGTTATTAAAAATTAGAAGAGTCTAAATGATCAATTTTCTATTGTTTAATACCAGTGGAAATCAAAAGGATTGGACCAGATCCTAGAACATACACTTGATGTTTAAATCATAGGGTGAAACAAATATTTTAGTACTTGCTTCTATGTTTGTAAACCATTATTCAAATTATCATCCATAAAAACACTTAATTCACTAAATCAAAAATAGAAAACCAGACAAACTTTCAAAAATAGTGACCACTTCCAATTTAGCGCATAAACTTTCTGTTCTGGCGCATATACCCCATCCTTCAATGCATAAACTTTAAATTCTGGCATATATACCCCATCCTTCAATGCATAAGCTTTCTGTTCTGGTACATTCAACTAAAAAAATAGTGCATCCAAGGTCTGTTCTGGTGTATTGATCCCATCTTTTAGTGTATATACAACCTATTCTAGCGCATTCACTTGATACTCAAACAAAGAGTAAAATTGAACTTTTGTCCAACAACTAGAATCAAATTTAGGGATCCTTTTCAGAGTAGATATCCTTTCTCATCAAAAAAATTCTTTAAACTTGAAGAAATTGGCTTTTGCAAGTACAATCCCTTAGGCTAAACTTAGATCAAATATCTTAAAGTGCCTAATCATCAATATCATCTCTGATTGTTATGCTGAGTTTCATCATCAGGATCTATCATCCTTTATCACGAAATAAATGTTGTACATCAGATCTAACTTGGTCTCATCAATAGGATCTATCATCCTATTTGACTTAGGTATTTCATTGGCACTCCCAAATAAAATATCAATGTATAGAAAAACTCTATCACTTGCATGCATTTTTTAACAAGAGCTCAAAAGCAGAAACTCAGAGAAAAAGAAGTAGAAACCCAAACCATCATGGCAAAATTAGAAGAAAACCATTTTCACAGATTTCACCAACTTGACATAGATGAGATATATAATGAGGACATTCAACAAGCCTAAGAAGACCCTAAATTTCACAAGTTCATGGAGAAAATTCTAGAAAAAGATGGAGAGAAATACTTTATGATGCTGGAAAATCAAGGTGTGAAACTACCCAATGATTTTGATATCAACCAGTTGAAAGAAGCTCCCAAGAAAATAGAAGCTAACTCAAAAATCAAAGATCCATTGAATGCTTTAACTCAAAAAATACAATTTCTTCAACAATAAGTCCAAAACATGCAAATAGGAACAAGAAAGAGATATTTGCTGCAAGATATCTGTCCTTATCCTTTTGACAAAAGGGTGAACATGATACCTTTTCCACCAAACTACGAATTTCCAAGATATGACAAATACAATGGAAAAACTGATCCTCAAGATCATGTAAGAGAATTTTGCACCATGAGTTTAGAATTTGCACATGAAGAAACCTATCTAATGAGATTATTTCCAAGAAGTTTGGGTGGTCAATGCATGTAATGGTTTTCAAAACTCCCACCAAGTATTAGATCATTTGAGGAGTTGGTAAATAAATTTATCTCCCAATATTCATACAACATTCAACATGAAATAACCATGAAGGATCTTTGTAACATAAAACAAAAAAAATGGTGAACCATTCTTACATTCTTGCAAAGATGGAGGCGATTATTTTCTAGATATGCTCGTCCTATACCTGAGAAAGAAAATATGGAGATATTTATTGATAATCTCAACAATGAGCTGAGTTATAGACTTCAATTGCAAAGTCTAGTTCCACCCAGCTTTGAAAAGATGATTGAAAATAGACTTAAGATTGAGGAAGCCTTGGTTAAAATTGGAGTATTGAAAATCTACAATGAAGGAGAAAACTCTTCTAATCATCATAACAAAAATTAAAAATCTAAATTTTGGACAAGAAATAAGAATGTTGGTAATGATGATTTAGCTGACACACATAACACAAAATCGGTCCTCAATTTATCAGGTGCTGCACCCAAAAACAATCATAACAACAATGAATTGAAGCCATCTCCACCCCCACAACGCAAAAAAATTACACCTTTGGGACAATCACTTGAATCAACATTAAAAGAGCTTCTTGCTAGCAAACTTATAACATTACCACATACACGAGATTTTGAACCAAGAGTCAAACCATCATGGTGGAACGATGCATATTACTATGATTTTCATAGAAGTAAAGGTCATAAAACAAATTATTGTATGAAATTAAACAAATTGGTGCAAGACTTGATAGATAGATAGGAGATATCAACATAAGGACATAAAACAAATGATGATCATGGAGCATTTAAAAACCCTCTACCCAACTATGAAAAAGGAGAACCTTCTTCAAAAAACAACAATGGGAAGAATGTGAATTATGTCTATGATACTACCATCCATCACATTTCTACAGTTGACAATCAAATCAATGTCATCAAAATCAAGGATAAGCAAGAAATTTCTACAGCGGATAATCAAATCATGGATAAACAAGACAATGTTGCAACTGACAATCAAATCAATGTTATCAAAATCAATGATAAACAAGATAACCTACCTATCAATGTGACCACAAGAGGGAAATAAAAGTTCATATTGAAAGGAAATACATCTAACACACCTGTTGCCTCTTCAAATTGATAAAATATAGTTGATCAATTGCAAAATATTCTAGTGCAGATATCCATTCTAGAACTTCTTAAAATTTCACCAGCCCATAAGGACATTCTAGAAAAAGCTATAGTGTACACCATAGTACAAACCAATTTGGAAGTTTTTCAATTCTAATCCATGGTGGGACATTTGAATGTACCTCACTGTTAATCATTATCAGAAAATGATGATGTATCCCTCACTCATCCACACAACTCTCCACTCCATATCGAAGTTTTAATCCATAAAAATTAGGTCAAACACATTTTAATAGATGGAGGAGATAGTATAAATATATGTAATTTAAAGCTTATCCATGCTTTGGGATTTTCATAAAATGCAATATATTCTAGAAGAAAGATCACCATAAAAGCTTATGATGATGAAGAAAGATCCTCTCAAGGACTGATATTGTTGCCAATTTAAGTGAACCAATTCAAAAGGATGTATTTTACCAAGTTTTAGACAAGGAATTGACCTACAACATACTCTTGGGTTGACCTTGGATCCATGAAATGAAAGCAATACCATCAACATACCATCAATGCCTAAAATTCCCTTACAATGGATAAGAGATCACAATTTCAGCATATTCTCATAAGCCCCAATATTGCAACACTCTCAAGACAATCCAAGATGTCTTTGTACCACACAACAGAGAAGCTCTCATTTCTACTTCCTCAAATAATGAGAGCCAACATCCTTATACTTCCTCAAGTAATGAAAGAAAACTCAATTCTCTATCAAAATAGTTTGAGAAAAAGGTTCAGTTGAAAGATAAAGGCATGGGTGAGTATTCTTTTGAGGAGTCCTTATGTCTCTCACATCTGTTACCTTCTCCAAAATTGTATGGACAACCATCAACATCTAAACAAAAATATTCACAACCCATCACTATCTTTGATGGAAAATTTGTAATAGAAGGTACTTTGTCGATGAAACAGAGAATAAAGACATTCTAAATCGGCTTTAAAAAGATGAAGAATCCCAAGCAAAAAATTCCAATATACCAATAGAGCAATATGGTAAAGGGTCTCAAATCTTAGAAAAGATGGGATATGAAGGAAAAGGTCCTATTGGAAAATGAAAAGAAGGTATTGTGGAACCAATCCAACCTATCATAATCAATGAAAAAGACAAGAAAAGATTAGGATACAAAGAAGAGACAAAAGAAGAAGTCACACAAAAGGTTTGTGAACAAATCCTCCAGCTACAAGCTAGCTCTAAAATAGACTCAAATGAATATGAATGGGATTCATTATCTTAAGAATCTTGTCAAGACAAGGAAATCGATGTAATAAAGAGGTATGCACCCATACGTATGGAGGGAGAGAGCTCAGGATCTAGACCATTTGAATTTGGATCACTACATATTGATGGCTCTAGTGAGGATGATAATAAATTGAGCGAGATAGATGATTTGAAGGAGAGTAACATTATAGACCTTGACGTTGCTATAGAACAACTTGAAAACATTTCCATCATGACCTTCACCATCTTGGATTTTGACCAATATGATGATTCCTTACCTTTGATACATCCCAAACTCATTGACTGGGAACAAACCGAGCCTCTTGATATCCCTATATTCTCATATGATAATGCCATTGTCAATTTACTTTATTCTGCAAATCTAGAAACAAGTTCCACCAATGAATTTCATAACGAAACTTCACACTAGGGGAGTGCCAAATCTCTTAGCTGCAAAATAAAGAATACAAAAAGTTGATCTAATCGTGAAAACCATGCAATGACAGTATTAGATCATGAAAAAGTAAAAAGAAAGAGTGTATCCAATAGTGAAAACTTCCCCGAGGCTCTGAAGGATGAGAGATTTGACACTCTTCCTGAACATTATCAAGAAAGATCTTTAGTATTGGTTGAGCCTATGCAATCCATAAACATTGGTACTGCAGAAACAACAGAGACCATACACCTAGCAACATCAATGATAGAACAAGAAAAGCCCAATTTCACTAAATTCTTTGAAGAAAGACAAATAAATTTTTCTTGGTAGTGAAGCTAGTAAAGCATAAATTGATAAAAATGCATCCACACAATGCCCTACTAGTGAAAGAAAAATTTAAAAAATTATTAGATGTGGGGTTCATCCAACCAATCGACTATGCATAATGGATTTCAAACATTGTACCAGTCTCCAAAATAGAAAACAATATTGGAATATGCACAGATTTTAGGGATCTTAACAAGGATTTTCCAAATCATGACTTTCCTTTACCCAATATAGACATCATTGTGGATTTAATAGCTGGACATGCTATGCTATCACTCATGGATGGTTTTTCAGGCTATAATCAGATCAAGATTGCACTAGAAGATCAAGACAAAATATATTTCACATGCCCATGGAGTACATTTTGTTGGAATGTCATGCCCTTTGTTTTAAAGAATACAAGAGCCGCCTATCAACGTGCAATGACAACAATATTTCATGACATGATGCACACATTCATGGAGGACTATGTCGATGACCTGTTAGCAAAACATTTCACCAGGGAAGGACATCTAGAAATCTTGGATAAACTCTTTAACCGATTGAAAAAGCTCAATGTGCGATTAAATCCAAAGAAGTGTGTGTTTGGAGTAACATCACCAAAACTCTTAGGATACATAGTCTCAGCCAAGTGCATTGAAGTGGATCCCGCTAAAGTCAAAGAAATGATGGAAAATACACCTCCTAAGAACATTAGCCAACTAAGATCTTTACAAGGAAGTTTCCAATCGGTCAAAATATTTATCGCGCAACTGGTGGACAAGTCTCATCCCTTTACTCATTTTTTACACAAGAATGTTTCTTTCAGATGGGATGAAAAATATGAAGCTTCCTTTAATCAATTGAAACAATATCTAATAAATCGACATGTATTGGTACCACCAATAGAGGGAAAAACACTTCTACTCTACATAGCAACTACTGAGGTATCTTTGGGAGCTTTTCTAACACAATAAGAATCTACAGGAAAAGAAAATACCATCTACTACATCAATAGAACATTGAATGGATATGAAATTAACTATACATTTATTGAAAAGTCTTGTTTGGAAGTGGTGTTTTCTACTCAACAATTACGACACTATATATTAACACATACCATCAAAATTATAGCCAAGATAGATCTATTAAAATATCTACTCAGCAAAGCCAATCTAACAGGAAGACTAGCAAAGTGGGTGATGATATTGAGTGAATTTGGTATTTAGTATGCGGATAGAAGAGAAATCAATGACCAATCAATAGAAAATTATCTAGATAAAGCATTGTTACAAGATGACCATCCTACACACATTGAATTCCCAGATGCGGATGTCCTCACAATGACAACACAACATTGGATATTATACTTTGATGGGTCTTACACTCAACATGGATCAGGTGCTGGAATCCTATTTGTTACTCCTCAAGGACACACTATCCCAAAATCTTATAGGTTGATGTTCCCTTGAAAAAACAACATGGCTGAATATGAAGCATTAATCATTGGTATCAAGGTAGCAGTGAAATGGAAAATCATAGAATTACAAGTTGATGGAGACCCAATTAGTCATTAATTAGGTTAATGATGACTATCAAACAAAAGATGACAAGCTAATGTCATACAATATAATGATAGATGACTTCAAGAAATAATTTTTTGAGATCAAGTTTGAACAAATTCTAAGAGTGGAAAACAAAGCTATAGATTCCATGGCAACCATTTCTTCTCTTTTACAAATACCAGGAAAATGAATTCGTTATGAATTCATGGTGGAACAGTTGTTTACTCCCGCTTATGACAATCCTGAATCCTAAGTCATCTTCTAGTTGATGTTGATTCTTCAATCTATGGGAAGAATTACACCTATCTGAGAGACAATATCCTCCCACCTAATCTATCCCAGAACCAAAAACACAACTTTATCCATCAAGCAACCTGATACACCCTAGTAGCTAATACACTTTATAGATGAGGTCTCGATGGTACTCTCCTCCGATGTCTTGAACGTGACGAATCTGAAACTGCTTTATGAGAAGTTCATGAAGGTGTTTGTGGTACTCATTCAAGTGGTCCTAATCTAGCTAAGAAATTCCTATACTTGGGATATCATTAGTCAAACATGAAGAAATAATCTCTTCAATTTCTTAAGAAGTGCAAGAAGTGTCAAGTCCATGGAAATCTCATACATGCACTGGCGTAGGAGCTGCAACCATTCACATCGACCTGGCCTTTCTATCAATGGGGACTTGATATTATGGGTAAGATTCATCCATCTTCCTCTAATAAACATAAATTCATATTCACAACCACTGAGTATTTCACAAAGTGGATTGAAGTTGTCCCATTAACCATGATCACTGGTAAACAAATTGTCTCCTTCATCCTGAATTACATTGTTTGTCGGTATGGTATCCCTACCTCCATTGCCAACGACAATGGTACACCCTTCAAAAATCAAGATGTGCAAGAGCTTTGTGACAAATTCCATATCCAACACCGATTTTCCACACCCTATTATCCTCAAGGGACTGGCCAAGCAGAAGCCTCAAATAAGACCATTTTGAAAATATTGAAGAAAACTATCAACGATGCTAGACATGATTGGCCTGTCCAACTAAACCTTGCCTTGTGGGAATACTATACTATCATCCACACCCCTATAGGAGACACACTATATGCCCTTGTGTATGGATCAAAATCCATATTACCCATTGAGAATGAGTTACCTTCACTTTAGGTATCATTGAAAGGAATCATTTCAAAGGAAGACTATCGAGTATCGAGACTACAAGAGTTGGAACCGTTAGATGAATGCCGCTAGCATGTTGTGGATCATCTAAAAAATTATTAAAAAATAATGTTAAGGAGCTGTAACCACAAGGTAAGACCAATAAAATTTTAGGTCGGTGACTTGGTACTCAAAGAGAATCATCGCAATCAACAAGATCATGAAAAGAAGGGAAAATTTGAACCTAATTGGCTAGGTCCTTTTGTCATTGTATTAGTATATGGATATGGAGCTTATCAATTATCTAAACCCAAAGGGGACTTGTTTGAATAACCTATCAACAAAATTCATGTCAAGAATTTTTACACATAACTCATCCAGTGCAAGGTGAAAAAGGAGAAAAATCCAAAAAAAGGTGAAAAAGCATAAAAATCCCAAAAACGGTGAAAAAGTAGAAAAATCCAAAAAAAGGTGAAACAGCAAAAAAATCCAAAAAAAGGTGAAAAAAGAAAAAAAGAGAAAAAAGTCAAAAAAATCATAAAATCAGAAAAAGTGCAATAAAAACAAGTAGTGAAAACCTAGCAATAGGTGCTATTTTTGATAGATTAGCTTTTCCATCTATTGGAACGTGTTTCGGTCATTTGATTTTCACCATCATTATGCCTATCCATCATGGGAACCTCATGTACATATCTGAACATTGTGGTCGTATCTCACCCTGGCTTGGCGATCATTGTGCATATCAATAAATTGGTTTGTTTCTCACTGGGGGGAAAATCCTAAACTCATTGGGGGCAATCTACTTTGAGCTTAAAACAACAAACAAGCAATAGTTAGACAACATAGCAAACATAACATTGAACATCAATCACAATCAATTTAAAAATAGAACCAACCATCCAAATCAACAACAAGATCAATAAAACAAATCTCACTAGATATTCTTCTGAATCATGGTTTAATCACTTAAGCATGAATGCTCAACTATTGTATCTTGATTTTTGGTTCTCATTTCTCTGGAGCAACTCAAGGATGTCATGGACTAGAGAGGCTATGATGGAGTATGGTATTTTTCTTTGTCTGTTGTTTGTGATTTGATCATTACTACTATGTAAATTTGTTGTAAGACATGATATATAAAGTATCATTAATGACATTCCGGATTTTCATAGGAAAATGGTTAACTCTTGTCTATTTTATGCAAGTAATACTCAGGTCATCTCGGTTCAATTATACCTAGATGCTTGTATAACCTTGCAATATCAAAAATCCATGGATGTTGTACTCAAGTCATCATGGTTTACTTATACCATCAGTGTTTGTACTAAATTTCAACATATAAAAAGCTCAATGATGAAACAAGCACAACAAATCAGCTAATACGATGATAACATTGCATAATTAGATTTGCATGGTTACGATAGATTACATTCATATTAGTTTTTGTATGTGCATTTTAGGTTTTCCAAGGCTAGAAAATTTCAAAATTATTTTATCTCTCTCATTAAAGGATTGAGTACATTTGACATTGGAAAAACAAAAACATCATTCACATTTAATTGCATAATCATTATCATATCATACATACATTAGAAAGTATTATCATAGGCCATCCATCCATGCATTATATCATATATTTGCATTAGAAAAATAAAAAAAGTAAGGTTCATCACATCTTATCTACATATCATAAAGCATCATCCATAAAGCCATATAACATCATAATGCACACATCATCATTTCATCATTGCATCCATACATAACCATCATTGCACAATCATATAAACATTGCATAACATATAGAATGAAAATAAAATGCATCCATCATAAAAGCATATAGAAAACATATAGATCAATAGTCTCCGATGTATCTCATATAATCTCAAAATAATCAATGTCAAGTGTACAATGATATCACAACATGTTGAGAGATACATCAAAAAAATGGTAGGAAATCATAAAGTCCCTAACTAAACAAGTGTCACTACATCAAATATGAGTATATCAAGGCTATGTGTTGCTCCCCCCAGATGTTGTAGGCCTTGTTGTGCCTGTTGCTGCACCACCTGATGGACCTGTGTCTAGGTCTCTACCTATTGAATCTCTGGGAGGTGGCCCAGTCACACCCCTGCTCATCGTCTGTGACTAGCTCTTACTTGACCTGGCACTGAGATATTGAGCATAGCTAGGGACACGCCGCTCTACCAGAACTAGCTGATAATAATGTGATCTATAATACTTTTCCTCTTGGGTTGAATGTCTAACCTCTCTAAGAATATCCCCTTCTATAGTTCCCTCATAAATTCTCTGCATTCTCTCGACTAGAGCTTCTACATGCTCACATATCTACCTCACAACATCTCTCTTTGTTGTCAGAGGAAATCTATGCCTGTTCCTGCACTAACTATCCCTATAGGCCCTCCACCTGTAACTATAAAGCATCAATTTGTGCCTGCTTCTAATGAGAGGGTACACAAATATAAATCTATGATGGTCCTGCCTACTTCTATCCTAAGGGAACCATGGATCTCCTCCTTCGAGGTACTCTGAAGTCCAAAATCTCTCTACCACCTGCATCCCCACCATCTTTGCCATCATCTCTTCCATCTCCACCACTTCCCTCCTCTTCATCCCCATATCTACCACCCTCCTCCATCTCGGTGTTGGTGCTCTCTCATCATCATCAAATGCCGACACTGGTTCATCAGGATTGGCTATCCTTGGTATGACATGTGTGTAAAAATTCTTAGTGTAGTCATATGTCATCACACCAACTATGATCTCTGGATAGTAATCCCACACTTGTGCCTATAATCCAAAGTATTCCTTGCATGTTGCATCATAAGATAGGGTGGGTCCCCACTCATGAATGTCTTGTTGTCTCTGAGCATATAATGCAACTCCTTGTGGCATCCCCTAAACTCGACCAGATTGATGAAGCTCACTCATGAGCATGAATCTCTTAATGATGAATCAAGTCCGTCCAATCAAGTATCTCAAAGTAAAAACATAAGGCATCTCCATATCATCCTCGGGCCACTGTTCACAATCTAAATTTGGCCGCCATGTCACTGCCTCCAAATCATCGAGCACTCATCGCTAATACTCTAATTTACCCAAACTTACGTTGGACATGAATACCTATGTATGCAAATACATATGATCTACCAACTGGATGATCTCTATCCCCCAAAGGATGAGTAACAACTATATGCTACCATGCCCAAATGTAAAGTAATATCACTCTAGTTGATAAACTAGCAACTCCAAGATATACCACCTAATGCAGATCATGATATAAATATGCTAACATACAAGAACCCCATGCATATCATATCCTTTGAGTGATAATCCTCTCTATCAATCTGCCCTAGCCAACGAACAACCCCTTTAACCTACGGTCGAGACATAAGAAACCTCCAACAAGCCCAACTAAAACCGATGGTAGTGGTGCATAAGAATCTTCCATATCCTACCACGGGATCTCATAAGCACTAATCCCGTCATCAACAAAAATCCTCCTCGGTGCCTCAGTACCTCCCTGCTCTATCTGATCGTACATAACTATCTCTCCAACCATGAGAATCCCTAATATCTGATACACATCCTCCAAAGTAACCATCATCTCACCGACAACTAGATGGAAACTGTTGTGGTTACTATGCCACCTCTTAGCTAATGCGGTCAATAGTTCCCTATTTATCCTATACTGGGGCATATCAAGCAATGAATATAAACCACATCACTCTATAACATCCAAATCCACCTACACCAGATGTGGAATCATATCCCAAGTCTTTGGGTAGTGCTCCTAATACTGAAGAACTCCTAAGTCCTAAAATCATTACGTATCACAAATTGACATTTTATCAATCAATCTAATCAGCTTGCATGAGATTTCAGTCAAATCTCATACAACACCTATCATTGACTCTCATCTATCATGAGGTCAATTATCATCTATCCTATCATTGAATCTCATCTATCATGAGGTCAATCATCATCTATCCTATCAAATATCATCAAATTATCGGCTGATGCAATCATTAAAAATCAAAAGCTAGGAGAAAAAAATCAACATTTCATCAATTCTGGTGTCAATGTGCCAAAACATCACGCCTATGCACTGAAACAATGTATGCGCTACAAAAACTCATCAATGCGCCAAAAAATCAATCTATGTGCCAAAATTTCAAATGCACTACAATAGTCATCAAATGCGCTACTTCGCAAAATCTATGTGCTAAAATAGTCACCATATGTGCCATTCTGTGACATAAATGTGCTAAATCTATCATTGCGCTAAAACATTCTAAGTGCTAAATCGGGTCCTAAATGTGCTAAAACGCTATCATAGATTTTTAAAAACATAAAAAATGTGTGAAAATCAAATTTAAATCTCAAAAAGTGGTTTCTCAGGGTATGTACCAGAGGTCCATATGTGGCAGGGCAGTGGTGTCATCAAACTCGCTCAAATCCATGAGTGTGGAAAGCGATCCCCATTTTTCTAACTCTCTCAATCAACTCAATCTCTCAAGTGCAAATGAATTCAAATGACCTCCTTTTTCACCTTTTTACCTTTTAAAGGGGTAAATGGAAGGTATTTAGGTGGGATTTCTTTTTGATTTTTTTTTTCAAAAAGGGCATTAATCAATCTATTGGCAGGGTCATTTTTCTTTATTGGGAGATAAATCATTGCAAAATCTTGATTTTTTTTGAATATCCTCATAAAATCATAAAAAATTCAAAAAATCTTTAAAAGAATTCAAAAATTTCCCCGATTTATCTCCCGAGGGGGCATGCATGTATTATCACTCAAAAATTAGCGTCTCAGGCATATCGTTTTTTTTTATCAGCACTATCAATAAATTTTTCTTTGAAGCAATGTGTCGCAAACACATCACTTCAAAGAGGGGAAAAATATATACACTCAAATTCGGTCTGGAGTATTAATTAAATACAAGTTATTTAATTAATTAATCTTTAATTCTTCTACTTATAAATAAACTGAATAATTTATTTATATAGTTCATTTTCTCTAATTACTTCTATTATAAATCATTTTCTTCACATCTTAATTAAATGAACAAATTTAATTAGTTTGTTTTATTTAATTAACCTCCTCTTATTAAATTTAAATTTTAAATTCGAATTTAAGAACATTTATACTAACTTCTTCCCACCTTCCACCTCATCATGTGTCTCAAGGAATTAAATATTTTTAATAAATTTGGCATTTATCATCAAAAAATTCTGACTAATTTGAGACACTTTGCCTTCATCTATGTTTGATTCCTCCTCACACTTGATAGTTTGTTCTTGTGCAAGGAACACACTTCCCCTTTTCTCTCTAACCTCTTTATCTTCAACTGTCCATCTCTCCAAATCGAATCTAGACCATTGATTCCTGCCACCTAGAGTCATGCCTTGGGAAATCTATAAATAGGCCCTCATTTACAACAAAAAGAGAGTTGAGCATTTGTAGCAATTACACTGGAGAATTTTAGTTAAGCATTGTCATTTTAGTGAGTATTTTAGCATCAAGTAGTTTAATCGTGGAATTTTTATTAGCAACATCTTATTTACAGTATTTCATCATATCATATAAATATCCTTATCTTTGCATATCATCTACAACTAATTGCATTATCATATAATGTAGGAAACATCTCTTGCATTTCCAACATCTCTCATTCTTCAGGTTGTCATTTGGAAAGTCACGTGCACATACAATCTGAGAGAAAAAGTGACTTAAAGAATCCTTGGAGATAGAGGACAATGGGATGAAATTGAGGAATTGGTGTCTTAATTTTATTAGTTATTTTAATTCCTTGATATAATGTTTCATTGGTGTGTGGTATAGTTTTACTTTTATTTTTCATGTTATTTATAGACATCACATAAAATGCTTTGAATTTTGTGGGGTCCACTTCAATACCTTTGTGAGACACTATGTAACCCAATAGTTTTCATAATGTGACACCAAATACACATTTATTTGGATTAAGCCACACTTGATACTTCTCTAGTCTATTAAATATATGTCCTAGAACCTCTAGGTGTCTTTTCCTTGTGACTGATTTTGCTAGGATGTCATCTACATTTTCCTTTATAATGTTATGAAACATGTTGTGAAAGATCATTTTCATAGCTCATTGATATATTGCACCTGCATTCTTCAAACCAAATGGCATGATATTCCATCAGTATGTACCCCAAGGGTATGTAAAATATATCTTATGTTGTTCCTCTTGTGCTATGAATATTTGATTATATCTTGAAAAACTATCCATGAGGGAAAGAAATTCATGACCTTCTATTAAATATACTATGATATCTATCTTAGGCAATGGAAATTCATCCTTAGGACAAGCATTGTTTAGATCCCTATGTTGCAAGTATGGATGTGTTTGGTGGTTTTGTCATTGATGTCAACACAGATCTGTGTATTTGCCAACTGCTTTTGAGAAAAATTGAGAAATAATGAAAGCAGAATTAAAAGTGTGTTATGAGTGTGCTATGATATTGTGGTCTACATTTCTCCTATGTTGATCCTATGCCTATGCAGATCTATAGGTGTGTTTATAAGCTTTAATTAATCATATATACTGAGTTTCAACTTTTGGTTTGATGAAGCATAGAAGATATGTTCACCGGTGTGTGAACTAGTTTGCCAAAACTATTTGTTTGTGGATTGGGAGAAATTCTTTTGCTCCGTAGTGCTCTAATATTTGGTTTCAGATCTTGCGGATATGGGAGATGACTATCTTTGATGGTCTCTATGTCCTGAATTTTTTTCTTCTGATTTGGCACTCTGGAAGACCTGCTCCAAAGCTCCAATGTTTTATTGGATGGTCTGGTTTGATTGGTGAAGAGTTCTTTGAAATAAAGTTGGTTGTAACTATTACGGATGTATCTGATATTTTCTTAAAGATGGTGAAATGAATGGTGAAGCATATTGAGTGATCCATGTGTGATTATCTTATTTTAGATGCATGTACTTCAAAGATCATTGGTGTTTTCATTATGTTTGGCTGACTTGGTGTTTACACATTACATTTGGCTTTTGCATTGATTTGAGAAAGCATGTGTGAGCTTCAAGATGTTATTTGGGTCCTAGATTAAATATGTAATTGGTTCTCTCTCATTCATATCCACTGCGAGAATGTTGAGTAGCTAACCTAGTTTGAATTTGTAAATTAAATTGTATAGCCAACCTTGGAGAATGTTCCCGAGGTTGAAGATGATATAAAAGCAAGTCAAGTTGTAAAAAAATTGATATCCATCCATTCATGAATCAAACAAGTGAGTGAAGTGTGCAAACAAGTGTGAAAAACAAAGAGTGGAAGAAAAAATTAAGGCAACAATACTTTAAGGTGTTAGATTCTTGAAAGCAGTGAGTTGATGGCATCTACAATCTTCTGATCTAGTTGTGAAAGTGTGGAACCCTAGTGGTGGATCTTCATTTATATTTTTTTGTTTTTCTATAGGCAGTGAGCCTCCTTTCTAGATAGTGAGTCCTTCTCAAGGCAATGAGCCCTTAATCGGGGTAGTGAGCCTATGTATTTGGGCAGTGAGCCTTTGTATCCGGTATTGCATTAATACTATATTGTGAGTTAATCCTCACTGTGGTTTTTCCCTCATTGGTTTTTCCATGTAAATTTGGTGTCTTTGGTGTTCTCTTTCTTTTATTTACATTTCGTGTTTACATTTAATAACAGATTGAAGTTAAGGTGAAAAGACTAAGTTTAAAAGTAAAGAGATTTGATATAATTGATTCATCCCCCCCTCTAAGTTGTCTTGTGCATTTCAACAATTGGTATCAGAGCTCTGGTTCCTTGGTGAAAAATCTTAACCTCTTGAGGTAGATCAGATGGTGCACAAGTTACAACTTCCTATGTTTGATGGAGTTGATTACAGTGACTGGAAAGAGAAGATGAGAAGTTATCTGATTGCACTTAATTTAAACACCTAGAAAGTTTCGAAGACAAAGTATGTGATACCAATAGCTAGTCCTTCCTCTGCTGATGAGGTTGCAGCTTATGAAGAAAATGAAAGAGAAAGGTTTTCTATATTCAGTGCTTTATCTAAAATGAAAGAAAAAAAGTTATTTCTCTTCCTACTGCTCATGAAGTATGGACAAAGTTGAAAGACATTTATGAAGGGAATGATAAAGTAAAATTGTCAAGGAAACTAACTACTAAGTGAAAACTTGAGAACTTGAGAATGGAAGATGGAGAAAACATTGCAATCTATTATTAGAGAGTTGAACTTATAGCAACAAAAATCAAGAATCAAGGTGGTACCATGTCAGATGAAGATATAATTGAAAATATCTTGATGACCTTACCAAACAATTATATTGATAAAGTATCTACACTTGAAGAACAGTATGATCTGAAGACATTTATAAGGAGCATCTATTTGGAGTCTTGACTAAATTTGAGATGAGAAAATTTGCAAGAGATAAGGAGAAGACTGAAACAACCTTTAAAGCAATGAAGATAGAAGATGATTTGGATGATGACTATTCAAAAGACTTGGAAGAAAATTTCACAAGGAGATTGAAGAAAGGTACTGGTAAATACAAAGGTAAGTTTCCCTTTAAGTGTTTTAGTTGTTGAAATATTGGTCACTATGCATCAAGATGTCCTAATAGATATACACAAAATAAGAATAAGGATAATAACAATAATTACAAGGATAAAAAGGATAGGAAGTTCAAGAAGTTGTATTATGTTAAGGAAGATGCAATAATTTTTTATGATGAATCTGACCTTGAGGAAGATAAAGATGAATGCTTTTTTTTATCCTTGGAAAAGAAATTTGTACCTACTAACCATGGAATATGTGCAAAATAACTTGGTCTGGAGTGTAAGAAGGATGAATCAGAAGGCACTCTGGTAACTTCTTTTCATGCTAGACAGGATGAAGAATTTTGGGTGATTAACAGTGGATGTTCAAATCATATGACTGGAGATAAGAGTAAGTTTACTAAACTTGAGAAGTATGATGGAGGAATAGTTATGTTTGGGGATGATTCTGGTGCTAAGATTGTTGGAAAAGGAACAATTAGATTTGATTGAAAACATAATACTGATGATGTCTATTATGTAAAGGGTTTAAGGCATAATCTCTTAAGTGTTGGATAAATATGCAACAAAGGTTTTAAGCTTGTGTTTCAGGATAGCATGTGTGAGATCAAGAAAGGATCCAAAACTATGGCTGTAGCTGGAAAAATAACTCATGGAAACATCTATCAACTTAAAAGTGGAGATGGTTAATGTTTTGTTTCTCAAATTAATGAGAGTTGGCTTTGGCATCAGAGAATGGGACATGTGAATTTTGACAATCTGGTTAGGATCAGTTCTAGGGAATTTGTCAGAGATCTTCTTAGAATCATAAAGCCTTCAAATTCAATCTATAGAAGTTGTCAAATAGGAAAACAAACAAGAAATAATTTTAAAGGAAATGGTAAATCATCTACTAAAATGCTAGAATTAATCCATACAGACCTTTGTGGTCCTACAAGAACATGAAGCCTAAGTGGTGATAGGTACTTTATGCTCTTGATTGATGATTACTCTAGAATGATGTGGGTTACATTTCTTAGAGAAAAGGCTCGGGCTCTTGATAGATTCAAAGTGTTTAAGGCAAGAGTAGAAAATGAGGCAAACTTGAAAATAAAATGCTTAAGGTCTGATAGAGGTGGAGAATTTACATCTGGGGATTTCAATTCATTCTATGAAGAATATGGTATAAAAGGATATTATTCTGCTCCTAGAACCCCTCAATAGAATGGAGTTGTGGAAAGAAAGAATTAGACTGTTCAAAAGGCTGCCAAAACTATGATGAAAGAAGCCAATGCTCCTAATATATATTGGAGAGAATCAATACACACTCTTGTTTACATTCTTAACATAGTTCAAATAAGAGGTAATAGTACTAAGACCCCTTATGAATTATGGATTGGTAAGAAACCTACTATAAAATACTTTAAGGTATTTGGAAGTAGATGTTATATCAGAAGAGATGAAGAAAATCTTGGAAAGTTTGATGTTAGATGTGATGAAGGAATTTTCCTTGAATATTCAAATAATAGTAAGGCTTACAAATGTTTTAATAAGAGGCAGAGGAAAATAATTGAAAGTACTAATGTAAAGGTTGATGAAGCTATGTATAGACTAGTGGAAATAATTGAAGCTGAACCTGATGATCCAATCTATGTGCAAATACAAGAAGAAGAAAATGAAGAGAAAGAATAAAGTGATGAGCAGGAAGAAACTTCAGAACCTACACCTAAGACTCCTAAATATGTTTAGAAAAATCATCTGAAGGAACAGATAATTGGAGACAGAAGTCAAGGAGTGAAGACAAGAAGAAAAGTGGATGAGGTAAATTTGTGTCTACTTTCTAAGATAGAACCTAAGACTGTAAATGAAGCATGTGATGATGAAAGTTGGGTTAGAGAAATGAAAGAGGAACTACATTAGATAGAGAAGAATGAGACATGGGAACTAGTCCCTAGACCTGCAAACAAGAATGTAATTGGTTCAAAATGGGTATTCAGAAAAAAAAGTTGAATGAAGATGGTGAAGTGGTAAGGAATAAAGCAAGACTTATATGTAAAGGATATTCATAGGTTGAAGGAATAGATTTTGAAGAAACCTTTGCACCTATAGCTATAATGGAATCCATTTGGATGTTCTTGGAATTTGCAGCTCATAAAACTTCAAAGTATATTAGATGGATGTAAAATCTATATTTCTGAATGGAGAATTGGAAGAAGTGTATATGGAACAACCAGAAGGTTTTCAATTGTCAGACAAACCTAACATGGTTTGTAAACTAAAGAAGGCACTATATGGACTAAAGCAAGTTACCAGAGCTTGGTATGTAAGACTAGATAAATACTTGACAAAGAAAGGATTCAACAAAGGGTCTGCAGACAACAATCTTTACTTCAAGGTTGAGAAAGAGAAGATTTTGATAGTTGTAGTGTATGGTGATGACACCATCTTTGGAGGAAATGAAGTTATGTGTAAGATGTTTTTTGAAGAGATGCAAAAATAATTTGAAATTTTCATGATTGGTGCACTGAATTTCTTCCTTGGACTTCAAGTAAATCAAATTGACAAAGGGATATTCATTTCACAATCTAAGTATGTTAAGGAATTGTTAAAGAAGTTTGGAATGGACATGCCTCCAAACCAGTTTGTACCCTTTTGGTAACTGGATGTAAGCTGAGTAAGGATGATGAATCTGCTAAAGTTGGTCAGAGCATGTATAGATCCATGATTGGTGGACTGTTGTATCTTACTGCTACTAGACCTGATATCATGCATGCAGTATGTTTAGTTGCAATATTTCAAGCATAACCGAAGGAAGCACATGTTATAGTTGTGAAGAGGATATTCAGATATCTTAGAGGAACTCTAGACTATGGATTATGATATTTGAAGGACAATGATTTTACTCTAAATTCCTACACTGATTCAGACTGGGCTGGTTGTGTAGATGACCGGAAGAGCACTAGTGGTGGTGCACTCTTTCTTGGAGGGAGATTAGTTTCATGGTTGATCAAGAAACATGATTCGGTTTCTTTATCCACTGTAGAAGTAGAGTATATTCCAGCAACATCTTGTTGTACATAGGTACTTTGGATGAAGAAAACCTTAATGGGCATAGGTATGGTAAATGATTAACCTATCTCTATATTTTGTGATAATACAAGTACTATAAACATTTCAAAGAATCGAGTGATGCATTCCAAAACAAATCATATATCCATCAAGTATCACTTCTTGAGGGAGAAGGTATTGAGGAATGAAGTTAGACTTGAATATGTACCTACAAAAGAAAAATTTGCATACATATTCACTAAGGACCTTCTGAAGGGTACTTTTGAGTATCTCAGAGGGAAGTTAGGGGTTACTGCCCCTCCTTCTTTGAACTAAGTGCACATGAAGGTTCATCAGCCCAGTGGATTCACAGACTCTTTATTCTAGACTGATGATTGTGGTCTACTCCTTAGGGGGAGTAGTGAATTGCATTGTTGCAGTATGTGATGTGGGTTTACTCCTTAGGGGGAGTGAACAAAGCTTTATATGGCAATAATTTCCTTTTCCATTGATGTCAAAGGGGGAGAGAGAATTATGTGAAAATTTTATGCTTGGTAGGTTGACAAAATCATGTATGTTGTCTTTGATGGTTTTTCACATCATGTGTTTCCATCAATGAAAAAGGGGGAGATTGTTGCAAGTATGGATGTGTTTGGTGGTGTTGTCATTAATGTTGTCATTGATGTCAACATAGATCTGTGTACTTTCCAATTTCTTTTGAGAAAATTTGAGAAATAATGAAAGCATAATTAAAAGTGTGTTCTGAGTGTGCTCCGATATTGTGGTTTGCATTTATCTTATGTTGATCCTATTCCTATGTAGATCTGTAGGTGTGTTTATAAGATTTAATGAATCATATATACTTAGTTTCAACTTTTGGCTTGATGAAGAGTAGAAGATATGTTCACCGATGTGTGAACTGGTTTGCCATAAATATTTGTTTTTGGATATTTGGTTTTAGATCTTGTGGATTTGGGAGATGCCTATCTTTGATGGTATTTGTTTCTTGAATTTTTTTCTTATGATTTAGTGCTCCAGAAGACTTGCTCCAGAGCTCCTGTGTTTTACTGGCTAGTCCGGTTGGATTGGTGAAGAGTTCTCTGAAAATGAAGTTGGTTGTACTTGTTGCAGATGTATCTGAGATATTCTCAAAGATGGTGAAATGAATGGTGAAGTGTGTTGAGTGATCCATGTGTGACTATCTTGTTGGAAATGCATGTACTTAAAAGATCATTGGTGTTTTCATTAGGTTTGGCCGACTTGGTGTTTACACATTACATTTGGCTTTTGCATCTATTTGAGAAAGAGTGTGCAATCTTCAAGATGTTATTTGGGTCCTAGATTAAATATGCAATTGGTCCTCTCTCATTCTTATCCATTGCAAGAATGTTGAGTAGGTGACCTAGTTTAAATTTTTAAATGAAATTGTATAGCCAACCTTGGAGAATGTTCCTGAGGTTGAAGATGATATAAAATCAAGTCAAGTTGTAGTGAAATTGATATCCATCCATCCATGAATTGAACAAGTGAGTGAAGTGTGTGAACATGTGTGAAAAACAAAGAGTGGAAGAGTGAATTAAGGCAATAGTACTTTAAGGTGTTAGATTCCTAAAAGCAGTGAGTTGATGGCATCTACAATCTTCTGATCTGGTTGCGAATGTGTGGAACCCTAGTGGTGGATCTTCATTTATATGTTTTTGTTTTTTTGTAGGCAGTAAGCCTCCTTTCTGGACAGTGAGTCCTTCTCAAGGCAGTGAGCCCTTAATTAGGGTAGTGAGCCTTTGTATTTGGGTAGTGAGCCTTTGTATCCGGTATTGCATTACTACTATATTGTGAGTTAATCCTCATCGTGGTTTTTCCCTCATTGGGATTTCCACGTAAATCTAGTATCTTTGGTGTTCTGTTTCTATTATTTACATCTCATGTTTACATTTAATAATAGATTGAAGTTAAGGTGAAAATACTAAATTTAAAAGTAAAGAGATTTGATACAACTGATTCACCCCCCCTCTCAATTGTCTTGTGCATTTCAACACCCTAAAATATATGTAGATGTGTATTCCCCCATTGGGATTATAAATAGGTACTAGATTGGACATCCATTTTTGGATAATCAATTGGTTGTATGAAACCAACATCCAAAATTTTATGTATCTCAACTTTGACAAGTAGTGCAATTTGTGGATGCATTTTAAATAGTTTTTGTATAACTAGTTTTGCCTCTAGATAAACCATCAAGTGATGAACCAATAATTCCATTTCTAATCCATGCATCTTAACATAATACCAATAAAAAATTATTTTTCTTTCCTCTAGGAATGATGCAAAATTGTGTTTCTCATCAAAATCTAAAGATGTTGTATAGAATGTGATCTTAGGAGTGTCATTGAATCCAAAATTGATTTTCTTTGAGTCTTCTACTAGTTTTTTTTATTTCTCTTGATGATTAGTGATACTAGGGAGGTTGAATCCTTCATCCTTAGGAATTTCAAAGAGGTTTTCACACTTGGATACATCCTTTATTTTTATTTTTTCATGATCCAAAAGCACCACATTATGGTTTTCACTAGGGAATCTATTTTTTATTTTAATATTTTCACTTTTGTGACTAAAGGATCCAATTTCCCCCCATAGTATTCTTTCACTTAAAGACTTATCTCAAACCCTTCTTTATGATCTCTAGGAGGTATGCCATCTCTAACTCCCTTAAACTCAACAATAGCATCATCATTTTTGAATGTCCAAAATTGGTGCTTGTTGTTGGTCCCAATCGATGAGTTAAAGGTCATTATCTTGAGAAGGTGATATAAATGATATGGTTGTAATGGTATTGATAGATTAATTCTTAGATAGGTACATGATGCACATTGGAGAGTCCTTGATGATATCATCATTAAAATTATTAACTGCAAGAGAAACTCCAACTACCTCACTAGGAGTACTCTCAATGTTATAAGTAGATTGTTTTGTAGAGAACCATACTCAAGCCCTGACATTTCTGCTATTTCTCTAGAAAAATGGATTTTATTATTCCTTGCTAATGTAGACCAAGGCCACCATGTTCTTAATGATTTGAAAAAAATTTCTATTTTGATCCATTGGTAGAGTAGCTTGTTTTCTCATCTTCGTACAATCATTTGGATATATCTTCCTCTATGAACTCTTTGTTGAGCTCTCCCCACTTGGAGAAAATAGTAGGTTAAAATTTGATACTAGAAGAGGTTTTTTATATGTGTTGTGGTTTTCCATACGTCTTAGGAGAAGATGAAAAAATTCATATGTAAAAGGATCATTTAAGGTCATAATCTCCACAACCATTGTCTTGTACTTGAACCTTGATTTATGGAAGGGGTTTGTGAATAGTGGGTGATGAGGCTAATGTTGATGGATCAATGTAAGATTTTAAATGTGAGGCAATATAATTGTTAGGTACTTGGAATAATTTTTGATATTTTCTTCCAAGTTCTTACAATAATGGAAAGGTTGAGGGTCCCCATAAATGGTGACTTTGGTTTCACTGTAAGGGAATTTAATGCATTAATGATTGGTTGAAGGGATATCATGTATGAAATGTATCCATGGGCATCCTAGGAGGATGCTATATGTTAAATCAAGGTCCAAGACTTGGCATGTTTGTGTAATAGTTGGACCGATCTGAATAGGAAGTCTAATAGTTCCTTTTTACTCACATTCATTTTCATCATATTCTCTAATAGTAATTCCCTTTTTGCATTTAGAGTATCCCAATAGTTTGACAAGTTTCAAAGTAAAAATGTTCAATACCTCTCCACCATCTACCATAAATCTTTTAATTTTGTTTTTGTGGATGAATACTTCTAGATAGAGAGCTTGGTTATGATATGCATTAGAAGGGATATCTATTTTGATGAATACTAGATGATAAGAAAATGTGATATGTCCTACCAATGCCCAAAATTGATTAGTATCTATGTTTGTAGGGATGGATGATTCTAAGAGTGCTTTTTCTAAGACTTATTTATGCACTGGAGAGATCCTAAGAAGCTCCAAAATGTATATTTGAGTTGGAGTTTTCTTACGATGATCTATAAGATTGTATTCAGTTGGTAACAACCTGGTTAAGCTTTTAGATTGGGATGGAGCTCCTTGAATGGTGACTTTTCCTCATTGTGTGGTGACTCCACACTCAATATTTTTACTAGGTATAATAACAACATAAATATTATTTTTTAATTCTTGTATATGGCCTAATATGTTATCAAGGAATAATTAACTTTGTTATAATCATTTGCTTTACCATGTTTTTGAATTAAATCCTTGTAAATTCCTAGGTCATTTTTTCCAAATTCTTTAAGATGTTCAATTTCAACTCCTCCTTGGTCAATGAGGTGTTGTATAAGATTCTTGAGTCTCATGAAATTTAGTATTTTGTGACCTTTTATCCTATGGTATTCATAATAATCATTATCATTACACCATGAGGGTTTTAATTGGGGTTCATCATAATGTCTAAGATCTAGAAGCTTGATAATATTGGTTTGAATTAGCTTTCTCAGAATTATCTTGATTATCTCACCTAAGGGAGTGTACTTATGTCTAGTGATGTTGTGTTATCCTCAAATTTAGCTATTCTCAATTCGTGGGATAACCCCTACAAAACTTGTTTGTTTTGTAGCCTACATACTCTAAGCATGCAAAATGGGGAAAATATTACTTTCCATCATGCATGGTCAAAGTCCTCGAAAAGTCATTTCAAGTGTTTCCCCTTTTCACCTTTGAAATAATTGCAAAAGGTTAAAATTGCAAATTTTTAGTTTTTGGAGTTAGTTGTTTTTCCTGCATACGTAGGAGCGCTGAATTTCAGTGCCCTTGCATACTTTTGGCAAAAAAATTGAACATGTAGAAGCGCTAAATTTTAGTGCCTATACATGTCTTTTGTATATTGTTTAAATATGTAAAGGAACTAAATTTTTGCACCATTTTATTTTCTCCTTCACACAAGTTGCATTTATGATAATGTTAAATGCATTCTAAGTGGGTTTTAAATTGGTTTTTGATTTGTTTTATTTTCATTATCTTTGATCCAAGTGGATTTTTACCAAAAAATAAATTTTTCCAGACGCTCTAAGAGTCAACACCATGTTAAAGAGCTCTCCAATACAAACCCAACACAACTTGAATCATCTCAAACGGAGTTTGTATGCCCAAGCTATGCTTAGTCAAAGTTTTATCAAAATATGGGTACTAGATGAAGATTCTTGGTTGAAAAATGATCATTTAAAAAGTGGACAAGGATGGCATGAAATTGAAGGGCTCATGAAGATGATTCTAGTACCACTTGAATCATGTTGGTTGGAGTCTGTATGTACAAGATATGGACGATCAAGGTTGTGTGGTAAAAGAGTTGACCATGCTAACATCAACATGATGACATGGAAGTACAATGATGATGTCAACATGGAATCACTAGGCTGACATGGCACAAGTAGCTAAGGTGGACCAACTAGATAGCGACACATGGCAAGATGTGACAATGACATGGACCGGTTGTAGAATGACACGTGACAGCTGCGAGCAAATAAAATTTAACCACATGGCCCAATGGCTGGGTGCCACATGGCAGTTAGGGATGTGGACAAGTTTGTTAGTTCATTCAAAATTGGGGGGGGAGGCTCGAACCCAAGACCTCCCCATTCCTACTCCTCTGCACCATCATTGGACCACAAATTATCTACATGTTTCTATATATAGCCGGTCTTATTTAAAGAGTATCAAATGCTATTTGGAGGGGCAATGGTTTGAATTTCCAAGCCCCCTCTCCTAACTGATGCAACCTACCATTGTGCTATGTGCATTCTTTGAGAAACTATCAGAGGCAGATTTGTTTTCAATAGTATGGAAGCCAATTATTATATTAAAATGGGAGTTGGTGGTTTGAATTGTCGACCACCAATATACAACCAACTAAAATTACCATCGCACCACACATTTGGTGAATGGCATATGATAGGTTAAAATTGGTTTTATTATCTAACAACAAGAATAGTCTTAAGAAAGACATTAAAAGCTTTAGCCTGAATATGTAAAGATTTAATTGTTTGTTTTAAGGGATTTAAGAGATTTTAAAGGGATTTAATTAGATTTTTAAAGCATAGTTTAGGGGATATAGGAATATTTGGAAAATGTGATGGTTAAACCCATTATAGCATATAAAATTGTATTTAAAGAGGGAGTTTTTGTACTTAAGACAATGGTGAGGAAATCAGAATTTGATTGTGAGTTCATTCTACTATGTACAATCAAGGGTTTAAGCCAAGATAATTTGAACTTGAAGAAGGGGGAATGTTCTTCACTTCATCATCATCTGAAGAAACTTTGTAAAGAATTTGGAGGAGATTGAAGGTGTCTTGTAATTAAGCAATTAGAGCATAATCAAGGACCAATCACCCCATTGGAGAGGGACCCAAAGTAGCCATTTGGTGAACTTCATTATCAATTTGTTGTCTTCGTCTTCTCTTTTATGTTCCCATATTTCTATTGTTCTAATAATTTTAATGTTTTTTAAAAGCATTTGAAATTAAGATAAAGAACTTTAATTTTGTTTACATAAATTTAACATTCACTAAGCATCAGTCATAGATCCTAACAGATCAAGTTGGTATCAGAGCTATGT
This sequence comes from Sequoiadendron giganteum, assembly GCA_007115665.2. Classification (NCBI taxonomy): domain Eukaryota; kingdom Viridiplantae; phylum Streptophyta; class Pinopsida; order Cupressales; family Cupressaceae; genus Sequoiadendron; species Sequoiadendron giganteum. The sequence goes on from CM021103.1 coordinate 401,042,163, forward strand.
TTGACTAGTATTTGTAGAATTTGATGTTAACGTGATCCAGGAGCCAGGAAGGTGAAGACACACTTGCAGAGTTCAATCCTGAGATCGGTAAACATAGAAATTTTCCACCACCAAAGATGGAAGAAACAAAAATTGGAATTTTTTTTGAGCTCGATGAGAAAAGTTTTCAATGAGCCTTTATTGACATGAAGGCTATGGTGGAAGAGATCTATCAAGAAAATAAAGAATGGAAGAAGCAAGAAAAAGGAGGATCATTGAAGTGAGAGAATAATGAGGACAATGAAGATCATAAGGACATAGGGAAAAGAGAAGAAGATGATGATGAGCCTCCAAAAACTCCTCCATCTCCATATTCTCCATCTTCTCCATCTTCTTCTTTTGCTAATCCTTTCAAAAGTACACATAAGCCTGTAATCAAATTGGATGTAAAGTTTGAACTACCTAAATATTGTGGAGAGTTAAATAGTGAGAAATTAGATGATTAGGTTCAACAAGTAGAGGTATATTGTAGGATTCAAGGCCTTTTAGATGATGCTTCTAAAATCCAATTAGCTACCTTTAGTTGGGTGGAACCACTCTCACCTAGTGGGAGATTAAAACTCAAGCAAAAATTGCTCGACATGGTAGTGTCAATTTAAATTGGATGGAGTTTAAAGTTTCCCTTAAAAAATAGTTTTATCCCTTAGGCCACATGCAACAGTTAACTATGAACTAGAAAACCTTTAGGTAGGGTAAGGGACAATCTGTCCAAGACTATACTCATGAATTTAGGAAGCGAGCTATTTCACTTAATGTTCCATTATACACCCAGGACACATTGCTCACGTATATAGGTGGTCTTCACTCTTAATATATACCATTTTGGTTTTAAATCCTAATAATCTAGATGAAGTATGTGTACAAGCCACACATTTGGAGTCAAGAGGTAAGAGTGGTTTCTATGACAATTGTGTCAAGAATCCATCTAAGCCTGAAGGTAAACCCAAGGGAAAAGGAAAGGAGAAAAAGAAAACTATCATCAAGAAGGAGGGTGATAAGCCCATATGATCCCATTTTAGGAAGGAGGGGCACGATGATTCAAAGTGTTGGAAGTTGCATCTAGAACTAAGGCCGAAGAAGTATGGAGGAAACAAAGGAAAAAAAAAGACTATTGTTGTAGTACAACATAATCTTGGATCTGACTCCGGGGATGAGATGAAGATTGTTGTTGTTGGGATCCAAGGTAAATGAAAAGGTATATCTCTTACTTATGATACAAGTTTTTCAAGTGCAAGTGCAAGTGCAAGTAAATAATCTTCTCCACCTAAGGTTGATAAGCTTCGAAATGAGTTATTCCACATTCGAGTTGTAACAAAGCATATTAAGGTTGGTAGTTTGTTTGATATGAGATCTCATGTAAATCTAATATCTGAATAATTTGTTAAGAAACTTAACTTGCCTACAACACCTCATCCAAAGCCATATCCACTTGGATGGGTTTGTAATGATGCATAGTTACAGGTAACAAAGCAATGTAAGTTAAGATTTTCTATCACTTCAAACTTTATAGATGAGGTAGAAATTGATGTGGTTTCTTTAGATAGTTTTGGACTTGTGCTAGGGAGTCCTTATTTTTATGACCAAAAAGCAATATTTTATAGGGGAGAAAAAAAATATCACCTTTTTAAGGATGGTAAATAATTCATATTACAGGTACATAAGATTAAGACTAATCTAACATTAGTGAACACTGGAATAATGAAGAGGTTAGTCAATGCTAGTAAGAACTTTATATTGATTATTGTAAAAGAAAAAGAGAATGATAATATGAGGCATTCAAAGGGTTTGATCCAAAGCACAAAGCTAAATTGGTCAAAGTAGTTTCCTCCTATGATGGCTTATTTCAGGAGCCAAAGGGATTGCCACCAAAGAGAGAGATACAAAATGAAATTCAGTTACAACAAGATGTGCCTCTTCCAAACATCAACATGTAGCATTTATCAGTTATGAAAAATAAGGAAATAAAGAAGCAAGATTAGGAGTTGGTTGAGAAAGGAGTTATTCATCCAAGTACCTCTCCTTGTGGTTCTCCAATTGTTTTGGTACCAAAGAAGGATAGGTCATGGAGAATTTGCATTGACTACAGAGCCCTAAACAAAATAATGGTAAAAAACATGTATCCTCTTCCCCAAATAGATGATTTACTTGATCAATTGAAACATGAAATTTATTTTACTAATTTGGACTTGTGTAGTGTATATCACCAAATAAGAATTGTAGATAATGATATATAAAAAATTGCATTTAAGACAAATAGGGAATGTATGAGTGGTTAGTCATGCCCTTTGGGATTTGTAACACACCATCTACCTTTATGAGAGTAATGAATAATGCCTTATGTCCATTCATAGATGATTTTTTCATAGTTTATTTGAATGATATACTTGTATTTAGTCAAACTTGGGAAGAGCATGTAGAACATGTGAAAAAAGTACTGGATGTATTGAGAAAAGAAAAATTGTATGTAAAGATGTAAAAGTGTGAATTTTCTAAGACATCACTAGTGTAATTAGGCTATATTATAGGAGGAGGTCACTTGAAAGTGGATCTTGCAAAGGTTGAAGTCATTGTAAATTGGGCTAGGCCAAGTACAGTTACAAAAGTAAAAAAATTCCTAGGTGCAGTATAGTATTGGAGAAAGTTAATAGCTAACTTCTCTTACATAGAATCTCCATTGCATGCAATGACAAGTATGAAGAATTATTTCCAGTGGGGAGGTTTGTAGCAAAAGGCCTTTGATACTTTAAAGGAAAATCTCAACATTGTACCAGTTTTGGCTCTACCAGATCTACAACAACTGTTCGAAATTGAGACAGATGCTAGTGGGTTTTCCTTGGGAGCAGTACTCATGCAAGAAGGTAAACCTATCTACTTTTGTTGAATAAACCATATACTAAGATAGGGGGTGAATCCATATCCACATAAAATTATTGAGCAAATACTTAAAACTTTATTCCAACACAAAACAAATTAAAGTAATAGTCTAACATTAAGTTCCACGACACATGAACACCATATTTTATGTGGAAAACCCAGAGAGGGAAAAACCATGGTGAGGATTAACTCACAATATATAAAGTTATATCAATACCAGAAATAAGAGGCTCACTGCCACATACATAAGCTCAATGCTTACAAGGACTTACTGTAAAAAAATAGGCTCATTGCCTACAGAAAAATAAACATAAAATGGCTAACGACTAGAGTTGAACTGAGAAGATACACCACATGTGCAAGTCCAGTTCCTTTGATGCTCAATGTATTCGCTAATCTTCAATCATTGTTCAAACACTTCGTTCATACATAAACTTCTTCTTCCCTTCGTATTCACATTCACTTCTCTTCATCACTTCCTCACTTCGTCGCCTTCTGATCTTCTAATCATCTTGTATATAGCTGATGTAACCACATACATTGATTTGGTCGGCCTGATCGATACAAAAAATATTTTCCAAGATGATAACTTGTCAGCTTCATAATGAAAGTATTTCACCAGTTTCAGCCAAGATTAGCTTAATACCGAAATACAATCTCAAGAACCGATGCCAACACATTACCTGATCATATGAACATATGAAAATACATACATATGTGCTTCCAACCATTATAAGCATTTTTCTGAAACCTTAGATCATACAGATTACCAAAGGAGATATCTAGACCAACATACTAGAGATACCAGATCAGATACTAGATAGAATAAGCGTGATCTTCACACTGGTACTCAGTACTGGACCAACATGGTGACATCAATGACAATATATGAAAAAACTTCCAAAAATCCCCCCCTTTGTTATTGATGGCAACATGAGCAAAAATTTCGATTCAAAATTCTCCTTATTCTCCTCCTTTCTAGAAAAATTCCCAAAATTCTCCAAGTTTTCTCCAAATCTCTCCCCCTTTGACATCAATGGAAAAGGGTGCCAAAAAGAAGATAAAAACATGGTGATATCCAACATTTAAGTTTTTTCATTCAAAATTTCAAAACTTTAAAACTTTCAAGTATCTAATTTCTCAAACCAAAAAGACTATTTTCACTTGGAACACCTTTTTGTACCTTTCTTTGATCACAAGAAGCAATGTCTTCCATTCCAGTGCTGTTGAATCCATTCTTGCACACACACTATCCAATACAACCAATAGTGTGAAGGAGGATGACCAATATTTGGATAGACATTGTTTCTCATAGTCTTTTGCATCAGAGAGTATTTTGAAAAGATGGTCTAACCGGACCTCAACCACTTCCTTAAGAAGCCAAAAAGTCTTTACTACGCCATCCCTTTTTCTCTGCACAATGATAATTTCAGCTTGAAGCTCACCAATTCTCAATCTTTGATTCCCTTCTTTTTCCTCAAAAATATCAAATTTATTTCCAATGTTGTTCACTTTAGCTTCTATTGCTTCAATTTCTACTTCGAAAGTTGTCAACTATAGTAGGCCACCAGAGACAATACTTGTATATGTCTGTCATTTCTTTCATGCATTTCTTTGTCTCTACAATCATTTCAGATAAATTTTTCTTTTCCTTTGAACACCTATTTTCATCTAAAGCTTCCAATTTACATCCTCTCGGACCTTCAATCAACATTCTCTCTTCAATTATTTCAACTAAATTTTTAGGTAATAATTCAGAAACAGTAGATACATCAATACCTTTATGAAGTAGATATTCAACTAAAGCATCATCGATTTTAAGTCTGTCAATGAGTGAGGTCATACTCCATACATCACCAACTTTCTTCATTTTAATTTTATTATCATGGACCGGATGCCTTCTGGATCGAAAGATTTAGATCTAGCCAAATATTCTTCTTCTTTCTTTTCTTCGGAGATAGTAATGACATTTTCAGAGACATTTTCTTTTCTTTGATTCTAGAGGGGAATCGCGAGTGACCGCTTCTAATTCCTTCATCTCAGAGGAAGAACCTTCCTCAAATCGACTCACCATGACTTCACCGGAGCTCATCACATTTTGCAATGATAAGAAAAAGTTTTTTCATGCATTTTCTTTATCTTCCAAACTTTCCAAGTGCCTGAGTATCTATTTTGCAACGGGAATTCTAGATTCCCACTCAACATCTTTCTTTCCCAGTAGAAATTTTAGAAAATAAATCACCAAACATGTAAGAAAGGACCCAAATGAAATGGGTATCCTTCTCCTAGTGTCATTTGTATATTCTCGGTAAGATTTTCAAGAATTAGCTTACATAGATCAAATTGTACATTCTCTTTTACCATTTTATGTGCCAGATAAACTGCAATGGCCAAAGTAGAGCCTTCACGATTTCTAAAAATATTTGATAGGAAATGTCATATGCAACATACCTAAATGAGGCATCATCGATAGTGTCGATCAACAGTGCTCAGAGGTCCTTTTCGACTCCCATCATTTCTTCCACTTCCTTGTATTTTATTGTTTTTCGTCTAGGAAGTTCTCTGACACTGCACAGTCTGGTAACCACTTCGATTGCTTCTTTCAAAATGAGATAAGGCTTGTCCAATATAATGCTTCCATCCTTGAGTTTTCTTACAAGGAACAAGATGAACTCTTTTTAAGAAAACCAAGGGAATTCTCCCCATATATCCAAAACTAGGGTTTGTTTGTTCCGTAGATTGTTCGGTTCCAACCCTAATTTCAACCTCTTTATTTTCTGACAATCAAATTAATCCATTTCAACTCCTTTTAACGTCAGAGGGGTATTTATTTTAGAAATTTCCATTCTCTCAAAATTTTAACAAGAGAAATTCTTCAGTTACCTTTCCTTTGTTGTTGTGAGATGGGAAATTTGCGTCACCTATATTGAGTATCCACAATGATTTCTTCGAGGGTCTTCAAATCACTTAAGAGATGCTTCAAGAAGGTTCCAAGCACTCTACAAATTCTTTGAATTCATTTGATGATCAAAATGATTTGCGAGATTTCCTTTATATTTCATCATTTTTCCCTAATTCAAATTAATTGCAAAAATTTGACAAACTTCTCTTCCATCTACACTGAGAAACCCTAATTTACTCTACAAAAGAACATGCTTGCATCTTTTCTTTTGGTTTCTTTTGCATCATTTCTATCTTGACATTCTTTACAACATATCCACATGCTAGTACCTGACACACTGTATGTCTGTGGGTTTAATTGATTTTTTGATAAAGCTCCCCCTAAGACCATGTTAGGTCTAGTTCTCGGAGGATTCATCTACACTGAATGAGGATAAAAATGTATTAGTAGACTTTGATCCTTCTTTCTTTTCCCAAATATTTCTCATTTCCTTCTTAACTTCTTCCTTATCAATCTTTTCAACCAGTTTATCATCTTCCACTGGACTAGACTACTCCCTTTTTCTATTTCTACATACCTTTGAGATATGTCTTGGTTCCTTGCAATAGTAGCAGACTATATTTCTCTGACTTGTCTGATTTCCATTCGTCCTTGTTCTGCATTGATTTTATTTATTTCCAAACATGTTATAGGTATAATAATAACCATTGAATGATCGATTCATCCTTTTATCATTGAACCTATTCATCATTACTCGACTAACTGAAGATCTACACTCAGTAGCTTTATGTCCTATTTTCTTGCATGTATAACATTGTCCGGAGAAGGGACCAAAAAATTGATTCACCCTACTCCTACATTTTGTTGCCTTATGACCAAACTTATTACAAGAAAAACAAACACCATTAAATGAAGAGTATCTTTTTGCATTTGGTTGTCTGACAAGTGGTTTCCTTCCAAAATATCTTTTCTGCTTTCCTTTGTCTATTGTACTTGAATTCTGCATTTTTTCATTAGCTTCATTTCTTAGGCCACTTTTGTCTTTAGAAGGTTTTTGTCTTTCTATCAATTCATCAAGCTTGGTGGAGCTTGTCTTGAAATCCTCTTCACAGAGTTTTGCTTTTTCAAAATTTTCCTTTAGATTCATCACTTCTTGTTCAAGCATACAACAAACATCAACTTTTCTTTGTATCACTATTTTCAAACATTCCTCAACTTTCTTCTTTTCATCTATCTTCAATTTCAGTCTGGTATTCTCATCATTTTCTTGCTTCAACTCCTCACTCACTTCTTTGTATCTTTCCTTGAATTTCTTTAACTGTCCTTTTAATTTCTGGATACAATCATTTTCTTCATCAAGATTTTTCTTCAGGTCTCTATTTTCAATTTCAACCTTGTCAAGATCTTCAAGGGAAGTTCAAAATTATTCTTTATCCATTTGTTCAACCTATAGGATCTCCCTCAAGTTGTTAAACTTCTCCAAAGGAACCAAAGCTTTGTTACCAATTTTTGAATAAACTAGATACTGAGAGGGGGGAGGTGAATCCGTATCCACACAAAATTATTGAGCAAATAATTAAAACTTTATTCCAACATAGAAAAAATTAAAGTAATAGTCTAACATTAAGTTCTATAACACATGGACACCATATTTTACATGGAAAACCTAGATAGGGAAAAACCACAGTGAGGATTAACTCACAGTATATAAATTTATATCAATACTAGAAATAAGAGGCTCACTGCCACATATAGAAGCTTGCTGCTTACAAGGACTTACTATCCAAAAGGAGGCTCACTACCTAAAAAAAAATATACATAAAATGGCTAACCACTAGAGTTGAACTGAGAAGATACACCACATGCACAAGTTCAGTTCCTTTGATGCTCAATCTATTCACTGATCTTCAATCATTGTTCAAACACTTCGTTCATACATACACTTCTTCTTCCCTTCACATTCACATTCACTACTCTTCATCACTTCCTCACTTTGTTGCCTTCTCATCTTCTAACCATCTTGTATATATACCTGATGTAACCGCATGCATTGATTAGGTCGACCTAATCGATGCAAAACATATTTTTCAAGATGATAAATTTTTGACTTCATAACAAAAGTATTTCATCTATGTTGGCCAGGATTAGCTTAATACCAAAATGCAATCTCAAGAATTGATGCCAATGCATTACCTGCTCATATGAACATCTGAAAATACATACATACATGCTTCCAACCGTTATAAGTCTTTTTCCAAAACCTCAGATCATACAGATTACTGGAGGAGATATCTGAACCAACATACCAAAGATACCGAATCAAATATCAGATAGAATAAGTGTGATCTTCACACTGGTACTTAGTACCAAACCAACATGGTGACATCAATGACAATATATGACAAACTTCCAACACTTTCACTCTAAAAATTTCATGACTGTGGTAACTAACTATCCCACATATGATAAAGAACTGTATGTATTAGTTCAAAGTGTAAAGAAGTGGAAACATTATCTAAAGGGTAAAGAAACAATAATACACACATATCATCAACCACTTCAATATTTGCACTCACAATCTAAATTACAACAAAGTAGGCACTTTAGGTGGATGGGTTTTATACAATAGTTTCATTTGTTATAAAATATAAGAAAGGGGTTCAAAATAAAGTAGTGGATTTGTTATCTAGGCCTCCTAAAAATGCTACAATTATTCTTCAAAGTATTTCAATGGAACATGAAAGTTATCAAGAACAATACGCTAAGGACAAAGACTTTAATGATATATGTGCAACATTAATTCAAGGAAAACATGTAGAAGAGAAAGAATACTATGTGCAAGACAAGTCATTGTATCACTTGGGAAAGTTATGTATTCCACAAGATGAACAAGCACGGGTAATCAAAGAAGCACACACATCATTGATTGTTGGATACTTTAGGGTAAGAAAAATAATGTCATAACTATAGAAATATTGTTATTGGCCTCACATGCAAGAAATTGTATCCAATTACATTAGAGGATGTGTAATGTGTGCAACAATAAATCCTATCAATAGGAGATTAGGGTTGTACACACCTCTACCTGTACCATCCCGACCATGGGAAAGTGTCTCAATGGATTTTATCAGGGGAATACCCATGTCTAGGAAGGGACATGATTATCTATTTGTGGTAGTGGATAGGTTTAGTAAAATGTGCATTCTAGTGCCTTGTAAAAATTAAGTCACAAATGAATTGACAACACATTTATACTTCCATTTTGTATGGGTTCATTTTCGGCTTCCTACTTCTATGTATCAGATGAAAATTCTTGATTCTTGGGGGATTTTTGGTCAGCATTGTGGGAACTCATGGACACTAGACTAACGAAGAATACAAATTTCCATCTGCAGACTGATGGATAGACAAATGTAGTAAATAAGGCATTTGTGCATCTTCTTAGAGGTTACTATAGTAAACATCCTAAGTTGTGGGATGAGAGTCTACATTATGTACAACATGCTTACAACCATGCAACACACTCATCTACTCGAAGATCTATTTTGAGACTTGTTTCAGTTATCTGCCAAGGACACCTATGGATTTTTATTTTAGGAAGGAATATGTTAAAGATAGACATCATGATGTATAAAAGGCCTTGAATTTCATCCAAAATATTTAAGCAGTTCATCAGGTAGTTGAAGCACAACTAGAGAAGAGCCAAGAAAAGTACAAAGCTCGACAACATAAGTATTGTGTTAATCATCAATTTTAGGTTGGTGATAGAGTTTGGTTACACATCAATAAGGAAAAAATGAGAGGTGAAGGTAAGAAGCTCAAGACGATCAGGTATGGTCCCTTTGAGATCTTAGAAAAAATTGGTACCAGTGCCTTTCACCTAGATCTACCTCCTTATATGCATATCTACTCAGTGGTTAATGTGGAGAATTTGAAGTTGTATGAACCTCCAATGATACTAGATGAGGAGGGTGATGTCTAAATTCCTTTAGTTGATGATCTATCACCTGAGTACATAAACAATTTGCAGGAAGATGTCATCCTAGATAGGAATGTCAAAACTTCATGAAGAGGAGTCATTGAGTACCTTAGAGTGGGACTAAAAGGGATGAATCCTAATAAATAAAAGTGGATGGAGGTTAAAAAATTGAGAGTTGTACCCTCACTTACTTTCTGTGTAATCAAGCTTTTAGAGGTTCAAAAGCTATCCAGTGGGGAGGACTAATCCAGGTGGATTTTCACCAAAAATTTAATTGTTCTAGATTATCCAAGAGTCAATACCATGTTAAAGAGATCTCCAATATGAACCTAATGCAACTTGAATCGTCTCGAAAGGAGTTTGTATGCCCAAGTTATGCTCGGTCAAAGTTTGGTCAAAATAGGGGTACCAGATGAAGATTCTTGATCAAAAAATGATCGTTTCAAAATTGGACAAGGATAGTGTCAAATCAAAGGGCTCGTTGAGATGATTTCGATGCCACTTGAATCACGTCGATCAGAGTCCGTACGTGTAAGATATGGTTGGTCAAAGTTGTTTGGTAAAAGGGTTGACCATGTTGACATCAACATGATGACATGCAAGTATAGTGATGATGCTAGTAAGCTGATGTGGCATGAGTAGCTAAGGTGGACCAACTAGATAGTGACATGTGGCAATATGTGGCAATGACATGGACCAATTATAGATTGACACATGGCAACTGTGAGCGAAAAAATTTAGCCATGTGGCCCAATGATTGGGTGCCATGTGATAGTCAGGGATGTAGACCAATTTTTTTAGTTCATTCAAAATTGGTGGGGGAGGCTCAAACCCAAGAACTCCCCCTTCCTACTCCTTTGCACCACCATTGGACCATAGATTATCCACAATTTTCTATGTATAGCCAGTCTTATTTAAAGAGTATCAAATGCTATTTGGAGGGGTGATGGTTTGAACTGCTAACCCCCCTCTCCTAACTAATGCCACCTACCATTGCGCTATGTGCATACTTTGAGAAAAAATTTAGAGGTAGATTAGTTTTGAATAGTATGGAATCCTATTATTATATAAAAATGGGAGTCGACGGTTTGAACCACTGACCCCCAAGATACAACCAACTAAAATTACCATCGCACCACATGTTTGGTGTGTGACATATTATAGGTTAAAATTGCTTTTATTATTCTAAAACAATCTTAAAAAAGACACTAAAATATTTAGCCCGAATATGTAAAGATTTAATTGTTTTTTTAAGGGATTTAATTAGATTTGTAAAGCCTAGTTTAGGGGATATAGGAATATTTGGAAAATATGATGGTTAAACCCAATATAGCATATAAAATTGTATTTAAAGAGGGAGTTTTTTTACTTGAGACAATGGTAAAGAAATTGGGAATTTCATTGTGAGGTTATTCTACTATGTACAATCAAGGCTTTAAGCCAAGACAATTTGTACTTGAACAAGGGGGGATGTTCTCCACTTCATCATCATCCGAGGAGACTTTGTAAAGACTTTGGATCAAATTGAAGGTGCCTTGTAATTAAGCAATTGGAGCATAATAAAAAATGAGTCACCCCGTTGGAGAGGGACCCAGAGACGTAGCCATTTGGTGAACTCAATTATTAATTTTTCATCTTCATCTTCTCTTTTATGTTCTCATATTTCTATTTTTATGCCGAAGGTGTTTCCTTATTTGAAGTTTGCATAGCTTCATTTATCTACCAACAACTAGATCTATTGGAGAAAGCAAGTAAGGAGGTTGAAACATTTTCATCTATCAATCAGTTTCTACTTTTTTGGGGTCTTCAAATCATCTCAACCATTTGTATTTTTAATATGTGTAAAACCTGCTTCAAAATGGCGAAAGCTAACTACTAGAAAAAATTCACCTGTGTATATGATAGAATATGCACTCATACCGCATGGAGAAAAGAGCCGTGATGGAAGAGGTGGGATCCGCAGTGACAGAAAAGGTTGTTGGATGGAAGGAAAGACATGACAACCGGACATCTCATCCCCCATGTCGTTTGTTGTCCCGTCACCTAAAAATCGTGTCAGCACCGATGCTTTTTCAAAATAATCATTCGACGTGGACGAACAAAAAGCCAAAAACGTGGCCATATGAAATGATTATTAGCAAATAATAAAAAGGGCTGACAAGGTCCAATTTTTTCCATTTTGGACGATGACGGTTTGGTGGATAGCGAGGGCAAGAGTAGCACTGGAGTAGCAGCCATGCGGAGCTCCTTCAGGTATGTATATCTGCTCTATGTATGTGCCATCTTGCCATTATGCCATGAATAGCAAAGAAATGAATAGGAATTCATTGCTCCATTAAGGGTTTGTTATTTTCAGTTGAGGGTTTTAGTTTTTCGTCTCCTCCCGTTTGTGTTTTTAAAATTTTGGGGTTGCCGAAGAATCTATTTAGTTGAAAGGGTTTTTTTTCTGTCGAGGGTTTTGAAATTTTTTGTTCGTTTCCTCCCCGTTTGCTAGTTATTGAATTTTTCCCTTTTTGAATGAAAAAAGCGACAACCCATTATACAAATATGAGTGAAATTACTAAATAGTGTTTGTAGAAAGCATAATCTGTGGGTTCTGCAATCAAATGCTATATTTTGAAAATCATGTAAAACCCGCAATGTCACCATTGTTCGCATAGTTTTTTAGAATGCATAGAAAAGGGCATAACATGGCAATTCGAAATCATAATTGGGAAAAATAGCAAAAATCCCACATCCAATCCCATTTTTGCCACCATTTTATACACTGTTGTTTTGGAAAACACAACGTCTCCTAAAACTCGGACTATTGTAAAACCCACTATTTCACTACGATGTCTCTTCATGCTATGTATGTATCCATGTAAGTTCATGTGTATGTTTTTCATGCATTTTTTCAATGTGCATAGGTGAATTTTGTCTAGCATTTTTCCGGCTCCCACCCATTTGGTGAAAGCTAATTGGGAAATAGCAAAAAGCCCACTAAAATACTCCACATTATGTTTCCCAAATTTCAAATTAAAACATCTTGTAAAACCCTTTGCTTGCAACAAAATTACCCCTCACCTCGATGTCGTCTGTATTCTGCTCCAAATCCTCCATGTTCACTCCACACTTCAGCTTATTTGGTCGGTATTCTCCTCGAAGTCATCCACGTGCTCTCAGACCTTCACCTTTCCCTTTCAATGTGCACACATGAAACAAATCAAATAGTATTTTTGCCTTGCTTTCTCCAAACAGAAAAGGCACACATAATTCCCTTCCACTTTTCCCGCGCCACACAAAAGAAATAGGCAAAAGCCCACATCTAATTGCCACCATTTTATACATTGTTATTTTGGAAAACACACTGTCTCCTAAAACTTAGACTATTGTAAAACCCATTGTTTCACTATAGAGTCTCCTCATGTTATGTATGTTCATGTGTATGTTTTTCATGAGTTTTTTCAATGTGCATAGGTGAATTTTGTCTAGCAGCTAGCCGACTCCTGCCCATTTGGCGAAAGCTAATTGGGAAATAGCAAAAATCCCACATCCAATCCCATTTTTGCCACCATTTTATACACTGTTGTTTTTGAAAACACAATGTCTCCTCAAATTTAGACTATTGTAAAACCCACTGATTCACTACGACGTCTCCTCATGTTATATATGTATCCATGTATGTTCTTATGTATTTTTTTCATGCGTTTTTTGATGTACATAGGTGAATTTTGTCTAGGATTTAGTTGAAATGCAAGTCTGATAATGTTTTTTTATCGAGGGTTTTGAAAAACACACTGTCTTCTAAAACTCATAATTGGTAATTGGCAAAAGGCCCACATCCAATCCCTTTTTTTCCACCATTTTATACATTGTTGTTTTGGAAAACACATTGTCTCCTAAAACTCGAACTGTTGTAAAACCCACTGTTTCACTACGACGTCTCCTCACATTATGTATGTATCCATGTATGTTCATGTGTATGTTTTTCATCCTTTTTTTCAATGTGCATAGGTGAATTTTCTCTAGGATTTTGAAATTGGCATATCCTATGTTATATACATATTTGAATTTATTCCTGAAACTGGCATATCGTATGTTATATATGTATGTGAATTTTGTGCAGGAGTTAGCTTGCTCCCTCCTTAACTCCTGGAGAAAATTCAGTTATGTATATAACATAGGATATACCCCCCATAATGCATGGGGAAAAGAGTCGCAATGGAAGAGGTGGGATTGGCGAGGTAAAAGGTTGTTGGACGAGAAGGAAAGACTTGAGGGTGGGACGTCTCATCCCATGTGCCATTTGTTGTCCCATTGTCGGGAAATCGTGTCAACACCGATGGGTTTTCAAAGTAATTGTTCGGCGTGGATGGACAAAGGGCCAAAAACATGGCATTCGAAACCATTATTAGCAAATATCTTGTTTAATGACAATAGTTAGTGTTATGCACACAGTAAGAAGACAATGTATTGAATTTGAGCTTCATAATTTTTAACAACCCTTACTCTCAGCAAAACACTCTTCTTCAATATCTACCCAACACATTATTCACATAACAGTTGCATCATGGAAAACACAGTGGGTTGTGGCTCACTTATTATTGTATACAGGCTGTGAGAAATGAATTTTTTGAAGTTCACGTTGTACTTTTTTAACAACACCTACTTTGAGAAAAACACTCTTTTTCAATATCTGCCCATATGTTTCCAGCACAAAATTTACATAATAGTAGCATCATGGAAAACACAGTGGGTTGTGGCTCACTTCTTATTTTTTTCAATCTCCTTGTTTAAATGTACATGGAAAGCTTAAGGTCTAAGTGCATGTGGAGCAGTTGGAGTAGAATACCGATGAAATGGAGGTGAGGGGTAATTTAAAATTTGGGAAACACAATGTGGAGTATTTCAGTTTCTTGAATGTCTTCCAAATCACACATTCCATTGTTGTGTTTAAATTTAAGTCGATTGATAATAAAACTGCACAAAATAATTCTAAATGGGAAGCACAGTGTTGGGTTTCATTTATTTGAATCTCCTTGTTTTAATGTAGAGGGTTTTACAAGTTCTTTGTGTTTGAAATTTGGGAAACAGAATGTGGAGTATTTCAGTTGCTTGAATGTCTTCAAAATCACACATTCCATTGTTGTGTTTAAATTTCGCACCATTGAAAAAAGAAACTGCAAAAAAGAATTCTGAATGGGAAACACAGTGTTGGGTTTCAATAAAAAAATTGTACAAAATTATTCTTAATGGGAAACACAGTGTTGGGTTTCAGTTATTTGAATCTCCTTGTTTAAATGTAATGGTTTGTCTCATGGTGGGTTGCTTGCTTCTTAACACCCATGGGTTTTCAACGTGGAATGTTACTTGAATGTCTTCCAAATCACACATTCCATTATTGTGTTTAAATTTTGCAACATTGAAAAAAAAAGTGCAGAAAAGAATTCTAAATGGGAAACACAATGTTGGGTTTCAGTTATTTTAATCATCCACTTGAGATGTAAAGGGTCGTCTCATGCTGGGTTGCTTGGTTCTGAACACCCATGGTTTTGTAAGATGGAATGTTACAAAACAGTATGAAAGTCTTCCAGATCACACCTTCCATTATTTTGTTTAAGTTTGAAGTATGTAACAAATTGCATGCTTCATAACACATTGCATTTTTCAACCTCCACATCACAACATACCCTAGCCCTTTCTAGTTTTTAGACCAGTATATCTAGGTGTGCATATTATGTAGTGCATGTCAGAAAATACAATGTGTTTTGAAGTCTGCCTTCACTTCATTCTGTTTTGCAACAATTCATGTTGGAAAACCATTGGTATTAAGAAAGAAGCAGCCCAAATAGTGTTGTAAAACCCTCTGCAACACTATTGGATAGTACGTGTCACCTGAATTTGGTTTGATTTCTCCTCCAACTTGTCCATGTGCATTGAAATGTTTAGCTTTCCCTTTCAATGTGTGGAGTGGAAAGAAATAGTATTTTCACCTTTCTTTCTCAAAACAGAAAAGGGCCAATACCTGCAACTATTGCCAAGAAAACATGTCAGTGCTGGCGGGATTTCAAAATAATTTATCAGCATGGACAAAAAGCCTAAAACATGGCATTCAAAACCATTATTAGCAAACAATAAAAAGGGCTGATAAGGTCCCATTTTTGCCATTTTTGGACGGCGACGTTTTGGTGGATAGCGAGGGAAAGAGTAGCAGAAGAGTAGCAGCCATGTGGAGCTCCTTCAAGTATGTATATCCACTCTGTGTATGTGCCATCTTGCCATTATGCAATGAACAACGAAGAAAGGAACGGCTATTTGTTGCTAGAAAACAGTATTTTCACCTTTCTTTCTTGAAACAAAAAAGTCCCAAGAGCAAGAAACAAATAGTATTTTCATCTTTCTTTCTTGAAATAGAAAAGGCCCATGTCATTCTCTTCAACTTTTTCTGCGCCAGACAAAAGAAACTTGTCCACAAAGCTAACCCGCCCACTTTTTTTCCTAGCAACAAGCGGGAAAACCCACCTGATGGCACCGTTAACTCCCACTTTACCATCGCCTGGATGTTTTGTTTCGTCTGTCGGTTTTGTGTTGATCGCCATTCTGGCAGGCCCTGCACTACGATGTCTCGTCATGCTATGTATGTTTCCATGTATGTTCTCATGTATTTTTTTCATGCGCTTTTGAACAACTCTTTGCTACAGCCGAATTTCATTTCACTTTCTTTATCTAATTGGAACAAATTTTTACAACACTATATGGGTTGCTCATTTTTGAACACCTTGTATCAACATAGTGTGTTTTCCAAATGTGCAGATAATGTGAGCATTTATTTGGTTGAATCAGATCAGGAAAATAAAATGCCATTTTGATCTCATGTTACATGAATAGGCGCTTTTTGTTTATGGGTTAGCTTTCTCCTGATTGGAACAAATTTATTGCTCTCATTATTTGCATAGGGTGATCCCACAATAGTGGTTTACAATTTTTGGCCAAACTGGACACTGCAATTATTGTTTTTAACTAAATCTTCATATTTGGGCACCTATAGCTGCTAAACCGTGAGGAATTTGAAGATGATGAAAACTAGAGTCTCATCACATTTTGTTTGTAGATTCTAAAAATATTTTATTCAAAATTTTTGGAATCAGATTGCACTTTTTTTTCCATCTCCCACGAAAACTGGTTTTTTTCAGAAAACAACATTTTTAAAAAGTGATGCTCACCGTATACAACATAAATTTTTTTGTATAAAGGATAAAATTCTATTTTTTTAAAATTCAGATTTGTAACTATGATATATAGCACTTGCATTTGGTCTCACAGTTTTTTATTGAATATTTTTTCCTTAATCAAGTTTCGAAGTCAAACCAATTGCAATTCAGACATAGGCAGACTGTATACAACATAACTTTTTTTGTATGTATCAAAATTCATTTTTTTTTTTTTTTTTATGGATCAAGGACATCAATACCCAGCCTCAAGATATTTTTTAAAATTTTATTTTGATAATCTTCTATTTTTCTACATGTGCAAAACAAAGAGTTTGACTTTTGGTGAAAAACCTATGTTTAATAAAACTAATAAAACACATACATAATAAACCAAAACATATTAAAATTTAATTCGTTGGATAGCTCATTCTGAGAACTACCATCTTCCAATTGGGTTTGTAAAGTATCCTCTATTTTCATCCTCAACCCGAGCTTCGAAGGGCAGAATTCTGCTAAAATTTGGTGGAAGAGGGGGAGAAGGGCAAAAAAGGGGGGTTCGAGCGAACCCCCCTTCGTTCGAAAGGGTGAAGGGGGGTTCGTTTGAAGGGGGGTTTGCTTGAACCCACCTTTTTTTTGAATTCCCCATAGGGAACGTGGCATCATAGGGTTCGAACGAACCCACCATGCAAAAGGGGGTTCGCTTGAACTAGGGGTTCAACTAAACCCCTCTTTTGGGTTCGTGCGAACCCCCTAGTTCAAACGAACCCTTTAAAATATGAAATTTTCAATGCCTGAGAAATTTCTCAAATTTCCTTCCTCATAAAAATCGTACACCACTATTATGGGTTTAGCCATAGTTGGAAATCACATTGCCTCCTCTCTATTGCAAAGGGTTTTACAACACTATTTGGGTTGCTTGTTTCTCCTAAGGAGCCTGCTAACTCCTAGACAAAATTCACCTATGTACATCGAAAAATGCATGAAAAAAATACATGGATACATACATAACATGAGGAGACGTCATAGTTGGAAAACACACTGTCTCCTCTCTATCACAAAGGGTTTTACAATACTATTTGGGTTGCTTGTTTGTTAAGGAGCCAGCTAACTCCTAGACATACAATTACACCTATGTACATCAAAAAATGCATGAAAAAAATACATGGATACATACACAAAATGAGGAGACGTCATAGTTGGAAAACACATTATCTCCTCTCTATTGCAGAGGGTTTTACAACACTATTTGTGTTGCTTGTTTCTTAAGGATCCACATAAATCCTAGAAAAAATTCACCAATGTACATGTTGATGGTGAAGATGACACAAACAACGTTAAAACAAAATATTTCTACTCTATTTCTCCTGAAAAAGAAAGACAACATATAGTAGCCTAACTCCCAAGGTCCTGGTAGTTGGTTCTCAACTGTCTGGTGTCACTCAATCGGTTCATGCAACTGTAATATTCAAGGGGCTTGTGTTGGTAACAAAAGATTCAAGCAATGACTCATTTTACTGTCTGCTTTAGTAAATCAATGGGGTTTTCAAATAAAAGAAGAAGATAGGACAAAGGGGTAAATCAATAAGTATGAATCAAATTTATCTAGTATCTGGACATATACCTTCAACAATGAATGTTTCCTAACAGATCATAAAACCATAAGATGACACAATCTATAGCATAATTTATACCACTGCATACATTTTAGGTGCTTAATTAACTTCGCAATTACTCTTCACAAATATTTCAAGGATTTTCACAACAACACACATTCATTCATCATAAAGATTATAGATCAACAGAATTTTAATAACTTCAACTCAATGATAATCTAATAAGATAATCCTTAAATCTGATTCCTTCAAATGACTTTCATCATTCAAGAAACTCTTATGTTCAGCACAATCACTACATACAGATAGATTATAACTCATCAGCCTTATCGAACAAACAATTTAATTCTAAATACCATATTTCGAGAAAAACTGTAATTCTATTAACTGTAAAAGATCAAGTACAATGTATCTCTATAAAATCACTACAAAATTCTATCTCCTAGCATTAGGTAAGCCAATCCAATTCTCAATTAGCTGACCTTTACAATATGATACCCATCAGGTATTTATAGATATACAAAAAGTTTGAATTTCACTTCTATTTTAAGCTATCCACCTTTTTAGGAACAACTTTCTTGGAAACTCATATCCATTTGATCTTGAGTTCTTACATTAGACATTCAGTTTAACTAAAAATAGAAGATAGAAGAAAAGAAAAGAAGTCATGCGCCCCCAAGACTGTCAGTGTTGTATGCATGCATGATTTTTATCTTCCTTGCATGTTGCATGCATACAGGACTAACAGTCTTGGGGGCACATGACTTCTTTTCTTTTATTCTATCTTCTATTTTTAGTTAAACTGAACGTCTAATGTAAGAACTCAAGATCAAATGGATCTGAGTTTCCAAGAAATTTTTTGTTCCTAAAAAGGTGGATAGCCTAAAATAGAAGTGAAGTTCGAACTTTTTGTATATCTATTAATACCTGATGGGTATCATATTGTAAAGGTCGGCTAATTGAGAATTGGGTTGGCTTACCTAATGCTAGGAGATAGAATTTTGTAGTGATTTTACAGAGATACATTGTACTTGATCTTTTATAGTTAATAGAATTATAGGTTTTCTCAAAATATGGTATTTAGAATTAAATTGTTTGTTCGATAAGGCTGATAAGCTATAATCTATCTATATGCAGTGATTGTGCTGAACATAAGAGTTTCTTGAATGATGAAAGTCATTTGAAGGAATTAGATTTAAGGATTATCTTATTAGATTATCATTGAGTTGAAGTTATTAAAAGTTTTTTGATCTATAATCTTGATGATGAATGAATGTGTGTTGTTGTGAAAATCCTTGAAATATTTGTGAAGAGTAATTGCGAAGTTAATTAAGCACCTAAAATGTATGTAGTGGTATAGATTATGCTATAGATTGTGTCATCTTATGGTTTTATGATCTATTATGAAAAATTCATTGTTGAAGGTATATGTCCAGATACTAGATAAATTTGATTCATACTTATTGATTTACCCCTTTGTCCTATCTTTTTCTTTTATTTGAAAACCCCATTGATTTACTAAAGCAGTCGGTAAAATGAGTCATTCCTTGAATCTCTTGTTACCAGCATAGGCCCCTTGAATATTACAGTTGCATGAACCGATTGAGTGACACCAGACAGTTGAGAACCAACTACCAAGACCTTGGGAGTTAGGCTACTATATGTTATCTTTCTTTTTCAGGAGAAATAGAGTAGAAATATTCTATTTTAACATTGTTTGTGTCATCTTCACCATCAACAGTACATCGAAAAATGCATGAAAAAAATACATGGATACATACATAACATGACGAGACGTCATAGTTGGAAAACACATTGTTTCCTCTCTATTACAGAGGGTTTTACAACACTATTTGGGTTGCTTATTTCTTAACACCTTATATGGGGACATTGTATTTTCCAACACTGCAAACAGTGCAAGAATTTATTTGGTTGAATCAGATGACGAAAATGAAATGACTTTTTTATCTCATGTTACATACATAGGTGCTTTTTATTTATGAGTTAGCTTTCTCCTGATTGCTTATTGAAAGAAATGAATTTATCCAACATAATGAACATTCATTGCTTCACAGTTCTAGCAGAATGGAAAAATGGCACATATGATTGCTGATATATATACTAGTGTTAGCGATAGGTTAAATTGGAAATTATATTCTCAATGTACAGTTTAATATGTTCATTTATTGTCTATGCAAGTTGTCATTTTGCACTAAGCAGAACATATAAATTTTATATTGGGGAAATTTGGAAGAAATACAATTATCTCTAGCACCAATTGTCTTTAATTTTCCAATTTAATCTATCGCTAACACTTGTCTTTCTTCCAAGTGGTTTATATAGGCCATGGAAGAAGATTCAACAAAACAAGGACAGGTCAATTGACAAGGATGCTTGAGGAGATGTGAACCTTCTGCAATAAATACAGGTGATTCTATCTTCCATAGCTTGAATCACAATTGTAGTGGATGCATAGTAATGTTAATAATAATAAATGTAAGAAAATAAATTGACATTTTATTGTAAACTGTATCCTAACAGGGTTAGTATAGAGCAGAATTCTATAGCATATAAACAAAAGTTCAACAAGGTTTTGTTGTAAAATGATTTAGTGAAAAAATATTCCTCAGAAGATAAAGAAAAATAACACACCTACCAGTTGAACAAGGCTTTAGAATAATAAGTTTCTATAGGATACCTACCAGAGTTGAACAAGGCTTTCTTTGTTGCAGAGTTTATTTTAGTAAAACATATTTTATAACAACATAAAGAAAAAGAAAAGTTTCCATAGCATTATCTACCAGTTGAATGAAGGTTTCCATAGCTGAGTAACTTTATTTGCCATAAAGTTGATCTTGGTCTAACAACTTACAAGTTACTAAAGAGTATTTAGTCCTCTACTAAAGGGATGCTAAATTAAATAAAGTTTAGAATATATGAATATTAAACTCATACATGCAAAGTGGAGCCAAATTTAATAGCTTTGGCTAGTTGTCAGCGGAAGGTCCCTGCTAGAATAGACACATTTGTCTCTTCATTAAGATGACAGTTTTGTATGAAGTTTCCTAATTGTATAAGTCATCGTCATCTTTATTATCTATTGTAGAAAATACATGTGAAGCCCTAGTAGGAGTACCAGCAAGTCTGTCTGGAGATCGAAACTCAGAACCAAAGCCTCAAGATTGTTGTAGTGTTTGTGCAAAGGCTTGATACTTCCAAATATCAGCATCACTGATAGTTCTTCGGGAATATTTCATAGACTCCTCAAAATGAGCAGCTTTTATTTCAGCTACCTCATTACTATCATCCTCATCCATTGCCTCGGGATTCTCGGCTCTTTTTCGTTCACATTGAATTTCCTAAAAGTGTGGGGGGAGAGGTTATGGTAAAATTGAAACGCATGCTAGTATGATGAATTGAAATAACAAGCTACAAGTTGAGGTAGGTTCAATAGGTAGACTACTGCTCTATATTTAAAATTAGTAACATAACAGTCAAAATAAAAACCATGAGAAATCCATAAACATATCTAGTTTGCAAAAGATGGCACAATTAGAACTCACCTTCTCAATATTTTCTCTAATAGCATACTTGAAAGCCCTCTATCAAATCTCAGTGATATTGGCTCCACTGAATCCTTGGGTATAATGGGCCAGTGCCATTAGGTCTACATCCTTTGATACGGGTGAATTTCTCAAGAAAGATTTGAAGATTTGATAATGTGAGGACTCATCAGGTAAGGGAATATAAATTAGCTAGTCAAGTCGGCCAGGCCTTAACAATGCATGATTAATGATATCAAGCCTGAATGTAGCAGCAATAATGATAACTTTTTTTCTTGGCTATCATACAAGCCATCTCCATCAATAGATGATTAAGGACTCTATCTGCAACACCACTAACATCCCCAACACTACTACCACGCTAGAAACATGAAAACCAATTATGCATCACAAGTTAGAGCCTACTTCAAAAAGGTCAAACAAAATTCGTAGTCATTAATAGTCAACCTTAAACTTTTACTTATAAAAAAGAAACACACCTGCGTAGCAATAGAATCGAGCTCATCATAAAATAAGATAGAAGGAGCCGAACCTCTGGCCTTATAAAAAATGTCACATTAGCCTCACTCTCTTAAAACCACATTGATAACAATTCAGGGCCCTCCACACTGATGAAATTGGCCTGGCATTCATTGGCAATGGATCTTGCAAGCAATGTCTTTCCACAACCCGATGGTCCATAAAATAATACTTCTTTTGATGGAGACATTCCAAATTTTTCAAATTTCTCAGAATGCTCCACTGGATATTGAATAGTGTACACCAAACTTATGAATTTTGTTAGTTCATATCTCCTTCAAAATCAGGTTTTTTGCATTGAAAGAAAAGCAAGGCACAAATATAGTGAACCACATATCTCAATATAGCTCTTGAAGCTCCCTCTTGACATTTTCCAACCCTCCAATATCTTCCCAAGTGACATTTGGAACTTGACAACCTATCAATGTTTTCCCAATATTCATAAGCAAATCTACCATTATGAAAATCATCAGAAACAAACAAACTTAGGAATTGAAAATTTAGGGGCACAACAGATCAATAGTTTAAAAATACAATCCCTACTTAATCGATATGAGAAAAATTGAACGTTTAGACATGGTTTGGAAAAACTCATAGTTTCATGGATAGCGGATGGGTTGGTAGAGCCCAATGTAGTCTGGAAGTGCTAATTAGTCATGACCATTGAATTTAGAATCTCAACATCTATTGTCTCATCTTCTAAGTCAATGACATCCATTTTTTCCCCAATACACTGAAGTGCAACCTCAGTGCACAAAGCTGCAAGATCTGCTCCAATGTATCCATGAGTATCCTTAGCAATCTTTTTGAGATCAACCTGTACCAAGAATCCTAAAGATTAATAAATGCTCTCAAAATCCAAGCACTACTTAACATTAGATCTAGAAGTACAAAAAGCAATTTAGGCTCTACAATACGTACATCATCAGAGAGCTTCATAATCTTCGTATGGATACGAAGCAATTCCAACTTGCCTACTTCATCTGGAAACCCAATGTCAACTTCCCTATCAAATCTTCCAAACCTTCTAAGTGATGGGTCAATATTATTTGGTCGGTTAGTTGTTGCAATCACAATAACATGAGCATGAGACTTAAGTCCATCCATAACTGTAAGAAGTTGAGAAACAATTCTCCTCTCAACTTCACTGTGGTTTTTTTCCCTCTTGAGAGCTATGGAATCAATTTAATCAATAAATATAATGGAAGGTGCATTCTTCTCAGCCTCTTGAAAGCCTTCCTGAGATTGCTTTCACTTTCTATGGCTAGCTTTGACATAATTTCAGATTGATTGATATAGAAAAAGAAGGCACCAGTTTCACTTGCAACTGCCCTACCAATTAAGGTTTTCCCAGTTTCAAGTGGCCCATAAAGCAGAATACCCTTTGGGGGTTTCACACCAATTGATTTGAAGAGTTGTGGGTGCCTGAGAGGAAGTTCTACCAATTCATGTATCTGAGCCATTTGTTTTTGTACACCACCAACATCATCATAACCTCTTTCATCTAATCTATCTTCATCCTCCCGCTTTATAGGCTCCCATTCATAGAAAATTTCAGTATCTGGAGGAACAACACAGTATTCCCCAGGGTATGTCTCGATTACCTTAATTTCCACACTACACATACCACCTCTTACAAGGAAAAGATCATATTTTGGCACATAGACTTCACAAAGGCAAAAAGGAAGAGGGTTTTACAACACTATTTGGGTTGCTTCTTTCTTAACACCTTATATCGAGACATTGTGTTTTCCAACCGTGCAGATAATGGGAGCATTTAGTTGGCCGATTCAGATGAGGAAAATAAAATGTCATTTTCATCTCATGTTTACATAAATAGGTGCTTTTTGTTTATGAGTTAGCTTGCTTGTTTCTTAACACCTTATATCGAGATAGTGTGTTTTCCAATTGTGCAGATAATGTGAACACTTATTTGGTCGAATCGGATGACGAAAATGAAATGCAATTTTCATCTCATCTTACATAAGTAGGTGCTTTTTGTTTATGAGTTATCTTTCTCTATATTGGAACAATTGAATTGCTCTCATTATTTGCATAGTTGGAAAACACATTGTCTCCTCTCTATTGCAGTGGGTTTTACAACACTATTTGGTTTGCTTCTTTCTTAACACGTTATATCTAGACAGTGTGTTTTCCAACCGTGCAAATAATGGGAGCATTTAGTTGGCTGAATCAAATGAGGAAAATGAAATTTCATTTTCATCTCATGTTACATAAATAGGTGCTTTTTGTTTGAGTTAGCTTGCTTGTTTCTTAACACCTTATCGAGACAGTTTGTTTTCCAACTGTGCTAGAAATGTGAGCACTTATTTGGTCGAATCAGATGAGGAAAATGAAATTCCTTTTTAATCTCATGTTACATAAATAGGTGCTTTTTGTTTATGAGTTATCTTTCTCCTAATTGGAACAATTCAATTGCTCTCATTAGTTGCACAGTTGGAAAACACACTGTCTCCTCTTTGTCACAGAGGGTTTTACAATACTATTTGGGATGCTTGTTTGTTAAGGATCCAACTAATTCCTAGACATACAATTACACCGATGTACATCAAAAAATGCATGAAAAACATACATGGATATATACATAACATGACGAGACATCGTAGTTGGAAAACACACTGTCTCCTCTCTGTTGCAGAGGGTTTTACAACACTATTTGGGTTGCTTGTTTCTTAACACCTTATATGGGGACATTGTATTTTCCAACATTGCAAATAGTGCGAGCATTTATTTGGTCAAATGAGATGACAAAAATGAAATGCCATTTTTATCTCATGTTACATACATAGGTGCTATTTGTTTACGACTTAGGTTTCTCCTGATTCCTTATTGGAAGAAATGAATTTATCCAATAGAATGAATGTTCATTGCTTCACAGTTCTAGAAAAATGGAAAAATGACACATATTATTGCTGATATATACTAGTGTTAGTGACAGGTTAAATTGGAAATTAAATTCCCAATGTACAGTTTAATATGTTTGTTTATTGTCTATGCAAGCTGTCATTTTGCACTAAGCAGAACATATAAATTTTATATTGGGGAAATTTGGAAGAAATACAATTATTTCTAGCACCAATTGTCTTTAATTTTCCAATTTAATCTATCACTAACACTTGTCTTTCTCCCAGGTGGTTTATATAGGCCATGAAAGAAGATTCAACAAAACAAGGGTAGGTGAATTGACAAGGATGCTTGAGGAGATGTGAACCTTTTGCAGTAAATACAGGTGATTATGGCTTCCATAGCTTGAATCGCAAGTGTAGTGGATGGTTAAATTTCCAAAATTTAATATGCATTCAGAAGTGTCGATTTGTTTGAAATTGTGAAATGTTGGGGTTTTCATTCAATAGTCATTTTCATGTCATTCTAAAGTGTTTTGCGGTAATTTGAAATCTTTCACCAAAGGAGTATATATGTGGTGCATAAGTTTTTCGTAATAGTTATTTTTTACAATTTCACTATTTGTATAGAATATTTAGTAAGTTATAAATGGTTCATTTTTTAACATCTGATGGCAATTTTGTAGAATGCTATTTCTATATTCTGTTTCTGCTCTTTTTCACTATGTTTTGATCTAACCACCACATTGCAAAAAGATGTGCACATATAAAAAGCGACTACTCCAAATAGTTCTATGCACTGTATTAAATAGAACTCATACAACCAATGGGTAGGAATAACTTAATTGATAATTTGGCCTACTCCCATTACTTGCCCCTAAATATTATAGACAAATTGTAAAAGAGCTATTAGAATAACAACATACATGGAAACAAAAAGTGACGAAACGGGCAGACGAGACCAAACGTCTGAGCTACGGTTAGGCAAGAGTTAACGATGCCGTCAGGTGCATTTTCCTGCCTGTTGCCGGGTGAAAAAGTGGGCGGGTTAGCTTTGTTAGCAAGTTTCTTTTGTGTGGCGTGGGAAAAGTGGAAGGGAATGACGTGGGCCTTTTCTGTTTGGAGAAAGCAAGGCGAAAATACTATTTTTTTTGTTTTCTGTCTGCATGTTGAAAGGGAAAGCAGAAGGTCTCAGTGCACGTGGATGACTTCGAGGAGAATACCGACAAAATTGAGGTGATGTGTACTATCCAATAGTGTTGCAGAGGGTTTGACAACACTATTTGGGTTGCTTCTTTCTTAACATGTAGGGTTTTCCAACATGAATTGTTGCAAAGAAGAATGAAGTGCGTACTATGAATTACACACTGTGTTGAGGGTTATTATTGTCCCCGTTAAATGAGAGATGTGCTATTTGATAAAATAAAACACCATCTATACGTTTTTATATTTGCATTACAAGACAAAGGTTGGGTATACCGTATAAGTAAAGGCAGGCTTCAAAACACATTGTATTTTCAAACATGCACTACACAATGTGCACTCCTAGATATACTGGTCTAAAAACTAGAAAGGGATAGGGTATGTTATGATGTGGAGGTTGAAAAATTCAATGTGTTATGAAGCATGTAATTTGTTATATACTTGAAACTTAAACACAACAATGGAAGGTGTGATCTAGAAGACTTTCATACTATTTTCTAACATTCCATCTTACAAAACTATGGTTCTTAAGAACCAAGCAACCCACCATGAGATGACCCTTTACATCCAAACAGGGAGATTCAAATAACTAAAACCCAGCATTGTGTTTCCCATTCAAAATTATTTTGTGCACTTTTTTTTTTCAATGGTGTGAAATTTAAACACAACAATGGAATGTGTGATTTTGAAGACATTCAAGTAACATTCCATGTTGCAAGACCATGTGTGTTAACAAGCAAGCAACCCACCATGAGATGACCCTTTACATTTAAACAAGGATATTCAAATAACTGAAATGGGACAATGTGTTTTTTCAACACTGCATACTATCTATAACAACACTGTGCCTTGCAAGTATCATAACATAATACTTGCAAGGCATAGTGTTGTTATAGATGGTTTGCAGTGTTGAAAACACACAGTCCCATTTCAGTTTTCCAATTTAATTACATTCTTGGCACCTTTTTTTGCTATTTGGAAATAATGGTTTTCAATGACATGTATTGGGATTTTTGTGCATCCATGCCAAACAATTATTTTGAAAAGAAGATGACTGTTATGATGCATGTCACACACATTTTTGTAGGGAGAATAGCCTATTCCCAATTCCAGAAGGTGATCTCCTTGCGACATGTCTTACACATGATAATGTATTTCCCTTCTTCAGGGATAAGACATATATGCCTATCATAGTCGATTGATTTGTGGATTCGCTTGTCTAAGAATGTTTGTGTCAATATTGCAGATGAGAGTCCATGATCCAACATCATGATGAGTGACGTTGTCTTCTTCATCCTTATGTTGGATCATGGAGTGTGATGCCAAACGTTGATGCAAGAATTCTTACACAATTGAATCCATAATTCAACTAGCAATAATCAATACAGATTGTGGAAAATTGATATCGGTTATGTCTGATTATGTTATCATTTCAAACACATGTTTTTTCAAGGATAATAACTTGATTTTACTATATTTCGTAGGGATATTAGCTTCTACATTGCAATTGGACATTGCTATTATCCCTAGAAGAATGCATGTGAGAGGCATCATAACATGCAAAAATCCACTATGTTTTCCATGATGCCACTGTTATGTAAATTTTGTGTTGGAAATATATGGGTAGATATTGAAAAAGAGTATTTTTCTCAAAGTAGGTGTTGTTAAAAAAGTACGTGAACTTCAAAACTTTCATTTCTCACAACTTGCATAAAATAAATAAGAAAGCCACAACCCAGTGTGTTTTCCATGATGCAACTGTTATGTGAATAATGTGTTGGGCAGAGATTGAACAAGAGTGTTTTGTTGAAAGTAAGGGTTGTTAAAAATTATGAAGCTCATATTCAATACATTGTCCTCTTATTGTGTGCATAACACTAGCTGCTTTCTTCTTACTATTTTTGCAAAGTCAGGGACAACCCATTGTGTTTTCCATACTGCAACAGTTAAGTAAATTTTTTGTTGGAAACATATGAACAGGTAGTGAACAAGACTATTTTTCTTAAAGTAAGGGGTCTCATAAGACAAGAAAGGGAAGTTGAAAACATTATTTTGTTATAGTCAGGAAAAAATAAGAAGTGAGCCACAACCCACTGTGTTTTCCATGATGCTACTATTTGTGAATTTTGTGTTGGAAACATATGGGCAGATATTGAAAAAGAATGTTTTTCTCGAAGTAGGTGTTCTTAAAAAAGTACAACGTGAACTTCAAAACATTCATTTCTCATAGCCTGCATAAAATAATAAGTGAGCCACAACCAAGTGTGTTTTCCATGATGCAACTGTTATGTGAATAATGTGTTGGGCAGAGATCGAACAAGAGTGTTTTGCTGAAAGTAAGGGTTAAAAATTATGAAGCTCAAATTCAATACATTGTCCTCTTACTCTATGCATAACACAAAGTGGATATACATACCCGAAGGAGCTCCACATGGCTGCTACTCTTTCCCTCGCTATCCACCAAAATGTCGCCATCCAAAAAAGGTGAAAATGGGACCTTGTCAGCCCTTTTTATTATTTGTTAATAATTGTTTCGAATGGCAACATTTTTGGATTTTTGTCCATCCACGCTGAACAGCTATTTTGAGAAACCATTGGCACTGACATGATTTCCCAGTGACGGGACAGCAAATGGCACAGGGGATGAGATGTCCGGCCGTCATGTCTTTCCTTCCGTCCGACAACCTTTTCTGTCGCTGCAGGTCCCACCTCTTCCGTCGCGGCTCTTTTCTCCATGCGGTATGGCTGCATATGCTATCATATACACATAGGTGAATTTTGTCCATGAGTTAAAGAGGGAGCAAGCTAACTCCTGGACAAGATTCACATATGTATATAACATAGGATATGCTAGTTTCAGGCGTAAATTCCTATATGTATATAACATAGGATATGCTGGTTCCTCTGCAACAAAGAGGAGACAGTGTGTTTTCCAACTATGATGTCTCGTCACATTGTGTAGTATCCATGCATGTTTTTAATGCATTTTTCAATGTACATAGTTGAATTTTGTCTACGAGTTATGCTGGTTTCAAATTCCTAGACAAAATTCACCTATGAAAATTGAAAACCACATGAAAAACATACATAAGAACATATGTGGACACATACATAACATGAGGAGACTCCATAGTGAAACATTGGGTTTTACAATAGTCTGAGTTTTACGAGATAGTGTGTTTTCCAAAATAACAGTGTACAAAATGGCAGCAAAAATGGGATTGGATGTGGTATTTTTCCTATTTCCCAATTATGATTTCAAATGCCACGGTATGCCCTTTTCTATTCATTCCAAAAAACAATGCAAACAATGGCGACATTCTAGGTTTTACGTGATTTTTGAAATATAGCATTTCATTGTAGAACTCATAGATTCTGCTTTCTACAAACATAATTTCACTCATATTTCTATAATGGGTTGTCGCTTATTTCATTCAGAAATGGAAAAATTTAAAAACCAGCATACGGGGAGGAAACAAAACAAAAATTTCAAAACCCTCAACACAAAAAAAAAACGCTTCAAACCGGCATATCCTATGTTATATACATATGTGAATTTTGTCCAAGACTTAGCTTGCTCCATTATATATAACCTAAATGATCCTAAAGCTAAAAAATAACCATAATTATTTAAGCTTTTGAGAAGCGACGGACAACCCGCTGGGTTTTCCATACTGCAACTTTACTTTTTTTGTGGGCAACTTTTGTTGCAAGCAAGGGTAGTTATAAAATATGAAAGTGACCTTCAATAAATTGTTTTCTTATGGTGTGCATAACACTAAGTGTCGTCATTGAACAATATTTTAAAAGTGAAGGACAACCCAGTGTGTTTTCCATCGTGCAATATTTTTTGTGCATCTTCTGTTTGAAACATATTCCGATATTGAAATGGAATGTTTAGTGCATGTGATGGATTCTTATAAAATATGAATGTGAACTTCAATATGGTGTTTTGTAATGGTCTGCATAACAGAAAGTGTTGTCTTTTAATAGTTTGTGGGTTGCATGGTTTATAACACCCTATGTTTTCCAACCTGAAAATTTGGATAACAATTTGAGTGTCTTGAAAAGCTTTTCTTATTTACACTATATGAATGTAAAAATGGCACCTCCAAAAATTACAATTGTTAGTTATGGTATAAATTGCAATTCAGTATCTTCACATGATTGACAATAATAATTGGACAAAATAATTGCATGCTGTAAAATAGAGTGGGTTACTTCTATAGCTTTTTACAAAAGTGTGGGTTGTGCGTTTCAATTTTTTCTTTTCATTGAAAAAAATATATGCTTGATTACTGAAAAATTATGCAATAAATTTTTGAACTTTAACTGTCCATAACACTTGCAAAAAATTTATAGTTTACAGGAAACCAAGGATGCATGCTGTAAAATGAAAATTGGTTCCTACAGTGAAGAATGTCATTGACGTGGACAACACACCTGAAAGGTTGTGTAGTAGCACATCTTCTTTGGGGTGGTCCCATTCATCAAATGTGTAGGTAAAATCTGGTGATTACAAGATGCAATCCAATGTATAATTTTAATCTCTCATAAGTGGTTATGAGGTTGATTGGAAAGTGGGAATGTTTTATTCAGGAGGCAGCAATCGCGGTATGGAGGAAGTCCCCTCGGTTTACAAAACTGGTCAATCGTAAGGCAACGATGTGTTTGGTAATTGATTGTGAACTTGCAATTGCCCTTCCCTTCCTATGCTGAATCAAAATGCTTTTTAATTTCAGTTCAAAAATATCATGTCTCTTACAAATATTCTGATTTTGGCATATATTGTTCCTTTGATTCAGGAAAATAATTAGGG
Organism: Sequoiadendron giganteum; assembly: GCA_007115665.2. Classification (NCBI taxonomy): domain Eukaryota; kingdom Viridiplantae; phylum Streptophyta; class Pinopsida; order Cupressales; family Cupressaceae; genus Sequoiadendron; species Sequoiadendron giganteum. The sequence continues at coordinate 401,073,731 of CM021103.1, forward strand.
AGATGATCTCGCTCTTGCCATAGTCCATGACCGGAAGGAAAAGCATGCAAAGGGAGACCCTAAGGATGGAGAGGGATCCAATGAAGCACAGGGTGATGTGGTGGGTGGGAAGGTAGATATAATACCTGAATTATTGCATCATTTGGTTGTGTATATATGCTGTGCATTCAATTTTATTGAATATCAAATATATTAAGTGAATTATTTTCCAAACTTACTGTGCAGGTTGCTACTGAATACAGAAGAGAAACGGTGAATGGAAAATATATATTATTGTATTGTAGAAGAATGTACCATAAAGTATTATGATTGGAGAGTGTTCAACATGCATAGGTTTTAGCATCACCACCTTCCTATTCTTGATGCACCAAAGCGTGGGCGAGATGTGTTGGGGCGGGGGAGGGAACCAAAACAACCCACTCCTCCCCCTAATAAATTGAAAGAGTACCTTCTAAAGAAGGTGGAAAATACAGAGTACCAAATGAATATACGGAAACATCTATAGGAGAAGCATGTTGTTAGATGTGTTTGTCAAAATTTTGGGAAACAAAACTTCCTTCAACTTCCCCAAGAAGGAAAGGATGAGGTGAAGAAGCAAATGGCATTATACAACATTGACGAGATGAAGGAGCAGAGAAGGCAAAGAATATTACGATTGCAGGAGAGAAAGAGACAGGAAGGAATGGTAATGTCGAACTAAACTATTAAATGTGAATTTTCCTTGCTTAATCTTTTCTGTTCGGATGCATAAAAGGTTCACTTAACGTTAACTTACATGAAATGCTAGGGTGATCATTGAGAAGCAGTTTCTTCCCCCCAGCAGAGTAGGGCTCATTCGCTAGAGGAAGTTGTGGCCACGAAAGGCGAAGATGGTGTTGTTCCTCCCACCCCTACGTATAAGATTCATAATAAGCATCCTACACAGTTGAAAGTTTCAAGGCACCATCTGAAGAAGAAACAAAAACAAATGGTGATCACCAAATCTTCTATTTACTATAAAGTTTGTTTTGCTTATTTGAATGAATTGGTTGCATGCATCTAAGTTTGGTGCAACATTTCAATTCCTCCTATTACACAACAATGATGAACAATGAATTGCTTCCCTCAAGCAATTTTTTGTGATTTTCGATGGTGAACAATTGCCCATGGAAGCACAAGATGATGTTGTTCCTCCCGACCCGTCGTCTAACAATGTTGAGAAGAAGAAGAAGAAGAATGAGCATATACCATCAAATGTGTCAAGGTGCCTTGACATGGAGGAAGTAGAAGAAACGGTGAATTGCAATTATTTTATTTAATGTTTGTTTTGATTATTTCAATGAATTGGTTGCATGCACCTGAATTTGAAATGACCTTTTAATTCCTGCTATTACAGGGAAAGGATAAACAATGAAGTGTTGGCCTTGACCTAATTGGAGATGTCATTGTGATTGAAATGAGAGAGGCTAATACAGATGGACATGCAGATGGGGAGAGCATTGTCCACGAAGTGGGACAGGGTAACACAGATGGTTATGAGGACGGGGAGAACACTGGGCTGAATGTGGAACTGGGTGACAGAGATGGACATGGGGACGGGGAGAGCACTGGCTTGCAAGTGGGAGAGGGTAATAAGGATGGACCTAGGGAGGAGGAGAGCACTGTCCTGCAAGGGGGAGATGATAATAAAGATGGAAATGGGGATGGGGAGAGGTGCGGCATGGCATCTATATCGGTATGAAACCCAACACACTTCCATGCTCTATTCTTATTTATTTAGGAATCTTTTATGTGCCTTCAATTATGCTTCACGTCAATGATGTTTCCATTGTAGGCAAATCTAGTGGATGAACAGATGATAGAGTTCAACGGCATAAATTTTAAGGTCGGTGATCACGTCAACCTTTGGAGGCGGCATAAATAGGTTGTGAAAGGCATTTTACATGTTGTCACTAGAAACACTCACACCCATTGCTTGAGGCACCCAAAAAATTGTGCGAGATTCAGCATTGTTGAGGCCATTGATGGTCGATTCTATGTGCCTTTTCCCATGCCTGGCGCAGAGACCATCACAGAGTGCGTGAGTGGCTTTGTCATATGGCAGCGTTCCAAGATGAAGCATTCTATTCTAGAGGTACACATAAATGATATGTTGTTGTATATATATCATACTGTGTATATTATTTCCATACATACGTTAATTCTCATTAATTATTTGCTATAGGGTGAAGTTGTTAAACCTGACACGGACAAAGCACAGAGTAGGAAGAAATCTATTGTTTCACGTTCATCATCTATGAGGGTTCATGGATCTGGAATCACCCCCCGAAATACACAAGACCCTAAGAAACGTGTCATATTTTACGTAGGCCTGAACTCGATTACAAAGAATAAGTAGCATAGGAATTGATGAGACAGGCTCCAAATACTGATTCTGCTCTATGGGTTTCAATATTTCAATATTGAACAATTGTGGTGTAGAGATACACCATTTGCATATGTTTCAACACTATGGTGTTATACATTTGATATGAGACTTTTCATGGGCTTCTTTAATTATTTTATTATTGTACAATTATGTTGAACATATAGGCATATATACTTATTTCATGTCATTAGAACACATAATTGTTATCCATTTCATATCAGACTTTACGAAAAACAGTCTTGTTCACTATCTGTTAATATTTTTGGAACATAAATTTTACACGACTCTTGTGTTGTCCCCTCTGGCATGTGTTGGCATTAATTTCAAAGCAATAAGATGTTCTTGATTGGTAAACAAGTCAGTATTGGTTTGGTAATTCAATTGATGGTCTCTTCATTTCAGTTCTTTGACAATCACTTGACTTGGAATACAAGTTTTTTTCAACTCTAGTACATTGCATATTGTTTCATGTTCACTCATCTTGCATATTGTGATAAGGATCTAAAATTGTGACTATATGTAAATAGAATTATATGAGTTGAAATAGTTATGAAGACATTTTTGGTCCTCATCTTCATTTATTTATCATATATCATTTAGTTATAAAGTTGTAGTAAGATTATGTTATCTTGTAAATATTTCAGCTTTTCGATTTGTATAATGTTCAGTCTCCACGATCTGGTTATGGTCTTTATGTTCATACATGTTAAAAATCATCAAACATGCTTCATAACTAAATTTATCTAGAGCTTTCACTTTACATTTGGTTATTAATGCTAAAGTGGTTGGTATGGGAACAATCAATGCCACCATTTATCAATAAATTTGAGATTTAAAAAAAAAAACAATCCATGAGGTATGGGATTTGAAACCCATCAAGTGTCGGTAATCTAGTTTTGGATTGCGATAATCCATACAAGTGGATAGAATGATATACTAATATTTGAAATTCACCATTTGTAATGCATATTATATATATAACTACCTAAAAAATATTGTTGGGTCTCAATCCTAGAAACATAGAAATAAGGACTATCCATGACTCACTCACAAAATCAAATCAACTTCCGAATTGACAAGTGAAATGCCTCAAGAAAAGAATGATGAAAATAAAACTAATGTCAACAATTGCAAAGGTGATTACAATAAGCCCATCAAAATATCTCAATCAAGTAATGCACCCTTGATTCTCATTATGTACCTTCAACCATATGGTAATGACAACAATGCGATTGGTAAAGTATTCATTTTAATGGTCTACCCTTACCCAAATGCCAATGACAAAGCAAAGCATATATTGGTGGATTAGAAAACCCTATTCATCCTTCTAGAAAACCTTTAAACTAAGGTTTTAAGTCTCAATATTCTTCTAAAATACCACTCTATATGAGTTGTTTATCTTCTACAGACTTCCCTATTCATCCTTTTAGAAAACCTTTAAAGTAGGGTTTTAAGTCTCAATATTCTAAAACGCCACTCCCTATGAGCTTTTTATCCTCTACAAACATAGTTGTTCAAACCTCTTCTCCATTTAAGGAGGGTAATTTACTACTAAAAAAATATTTATCTTGGAGTATTTTCTCCATACAACCTAAATTGGTTCCTCTATAATAGTTACTATACATAACTTTTGGAGGATGGAAAACACACTGTGTTTTTTCCCATACTTTGCAAATCTTGTTGAAAGATGACAGTTAGTGTCATGCACACAGTAAGAGGAAAATTTATTGAATTTGAGCTTCGTAATTTTTAACAACCCTTACTTTCAACAAAACAATCTTGTTCGATCTATGCCCAACACGTTATTCACATAACAGTTGCATCATGGAAAACATAGTGAGTTGTGGCTCACTTATTATTTTATGCAAGCTTTGAGAAATGAATGTTTTGAAGTTTGTGTTGTACTCTTTTAACAACACCTACTTCAAGCAAAACACTCTTTTTCAATATCTACCCATATGTTTCCAACACAAAGTTTACATAACAGTAGCATCATGGAAAACACAGTGGGTTGTGGCTCACTTCTTATTTTTTCCTGACTATAACAAAATAATGTTTTCAACTTCCCTTTCTTGTCTTATGAGACCCCTTACTTTAAGAAAAATAGTCTTGTTCACTACCTGTTCATATGTTTCCAACAAAAAATTTACTTAACTGTTGCAGTACAGAAAACACAATGGGTTGTCCCTGACTTTGCAAAAATAGTAAGAAGAAAGCAGCTAGTGTTATGCACATAGTAAGAAGACAATGTATTGAATCTGAGCTTCATAATTTTTAACGACCCTTACTTTCAGAAAAACACTCGTGTTCGATCTCTGCCCAACACATTATTCACATAACAATAACATGATGGAAAGCACAGTGGGTTGTGCCTCACTTATTTTCTTTTCTGGACTGTAACAAAATAGTCTTTTCAACTTCAGTTTCTTGTTTTATGACACCCCTTACTTTAAGAAAAATAGTAAGAAGACAACAGCTAGTGTTATGTGCACAGTAAGAAGACAAGAAAAGTTGCAGATTTTGATATTTCATTTCAGCATTCCATTTCAATATCCTTATACATTTCGATGAGAAGATGCACAAGAAAAGTTGCAGAATGGAAAAAATAGATTGTAAAAAAATAGTTTATTCAAGTTCACCATCAAATTTTATAATAAAAATACGCATCAGACAATGAAATGTAAAAATATTTCATGTCAATATTACACAATCTGAACAAAATTACAATGCACATTTAATATTGGTCACACTGAAGACTATGTCAACCATTTACGAATAGGTATAATATTTGTGTTCTCAACATCTGGAAGCATTTGTCGCACTCTGATTGTCAAGGTGGAATTGACAGCATACAATGTTGCCACCCCGTAATTCTCATGTAGCAGCCTGAAGGAGGGCCTCACATGGTGGATCTCAAACTTGATAATGTGGTTGAATTTGAATACGGCTAGCAACCATTCCTCCACGGGACCTTTGTGATTACTAATTACATATTCCCCCTTGAGGAATCTCATAAACCTCATGCTCAACTAATCCGTAAGATTGTGCCTCTGTATGATAACTGTTGGTCTAATGCACACCTTCCATATGCATCTAGCTAGGAAAAGGTCTCGAATTTCTCGGTAAAAAGACATTGGCCAATCACATAAATTGACAATCTCTATTTGTAGATTGTAATATTGAACATCCATGACCATATGTGCCTGAACTCCAAAGACGTCGTTGAAGAATTGAGCATAATTATCATATTGCAAATTTGTGTGGTTTGGACCTTTTCTATTAATTCTCCTTAACATCTTTTCCCGCAACCTATATGGGAGGCTGAGTTCCTCAATTCAAGCAAGAATATTGCATGGCAGATACGGGTGGTAGTTTGTCAGCCAACTAGCCACCCATGCTCAAGAACTATGAGACATCTTCTATAGGACTACAACAACAGGTTGTAAAATTCCCGAAATGAAAGACAAAACAACTTTTTTAGACGGTAGACCTGCATTCTCTAATTAGAAGGACATTGTCCATGCAATGGAAATAGTGAAAAAATAAGCAAGTAAAGTGGACTTATTTAGATAATGTATGCACTAAAGAGATTGTACCTATTGTTTGAACTGAACGAGGCGACACGTGCAGTATCTCCAAAAGGGCATATGGCAATGCATGATTCGAATAGTGGGAAGAACAATGCCTGAAAGGAAAGAGAACAAAAATTTCAGCACATACAACAACATTCTCTAATTAGAAACACATGAAACAGTTGGTAAAAAATATTGAAAGCGAAAGAAAACTTTTCATAACTAAGTAATTGTGTATGGACGGTGTCTTTTCCAACATGGAAAATAATTTGAGCATTTTATTTCTTGCAATCACATGAGTTGAAGAATGAATTGTAAAAAATATATTTCTGTTACGAACACAAGATGCAAATAATCACAATTGGAGGATGGAAAATACAGTGGGTTATGCCTGATATTTTTATTTTCTGTAGACTGTAACAAAACAAGGTCTCGAAGTTCACCTTCTTGTTAGTCTTAATTAGTTGTGCTTGAAGAATTTTATAGGCTTAATTATTATGTTTGTAAAATAGGTCTATTTTGGGGTTCACGATAGCGAAGAAGAGCTTGTTTGAAGTGTTTGTTCCATAAGGTATTTTCTGTTCCAGAAACCCATTTGTACCAATTTTTACATACCAAAAATTGAGATGCTATTTTTTTGAAAAGAATGCTTGAAAACATGACTCTACCATTGGAAATGCACTCAATTAGCCAAAATCTAGAAAGGAGAAGGTCTTAAATCATCATCTACTTTTACAAATACAAAGGCTCAAGGCAACGTTAATCTACTAAACCCTTACTTTATGCACAAAAAAAGCTCTATCAAACGAGGCTTTAATAGAATATTATATTCCAAACCTTCCCATGCTCTACCACCATATGGAACATGTTTAGAAATGTCTTCCCATGCTTTAGGAACAAACTTTCAGCCCTTTTGAATGCACTTTGCTTAGTTACCAACTTGTACGCATCGTTTTTCATTGGAAATCTTCTATATTTTATAAAGATCAGTAACCAAACATTGAATGGTTCGCTTCCCCTACATGATTCAAAAAATACACTTCTTAAATTATATAACATCATACCAAAAAATGGACTTATGTAAGCAAAGTTATTAAATTCGAACCATACCTTCCATTGGGTTTACACCCACAAAAGACAGTCGCCGACAAGGACTCCTTTCTTGAGCTTGGAATGCTGAAGTGAACAAAAAAATCCATAAAAAAAATCATAAAGTTTATAGCGTGGTACAATCACATACTAGAAAAAGGAATCTGCAATACCATTTCCTATTACAATAAAGAAATTGAAATGGGTTTTCTCATACTCGCTCGTATTAGATGTTGTATCCTCTACCACATCCATAGCAGTTGCACCTGAAGTCTGACATTGCATATTGACATTCAAATTCAAACTATTATTCATAGACAATGGAAGGAGTCATCCAAAGGGGTTCGATGATCTGACTGTTGTGTGGAATTCTTTGTACGCTAGGTTGGACGTCAACGATGATCCCTGGTTGCACTAAACCATGGACTCATGCAAATGGTGCTACTTGCAGCTTGATCAGGATCCATAATGAATTCAAATGAAAATGCATTTGATTGTCGTAGGTCCTCTACAAACCTGTCCATGCATTTTGCATATGACTGCACCTGTTGTAGAGATTGTGGCGGTGTACGCATCACTTTCTTCAAGAGCTTGTTAGTGTCATTCCAAAGAGACATTGTCACCACATGTTCATCATATACATGAGTCATAGAAGGAGCTTGCATAGGGGTCAGAACATTAGGGTTGTTTTCTTCTACGACCCCCTCTGACAATGTCTCATTGAAATCTACGTTTGAATCAATTGGTTGACCTCCCCCGTCTAAATGAGGACCCAACAGAAATTTGTATTAGGCTATAGAAAATGAAAAACACAATTGACTCCAATAAAGTAATGCAATTCGAATTGAAATTCACTTACCATGGACCACCCCTTCAACGGTAGATGATATTTTAATCAAGTGAGCAACCTTGATGACATGTTTGCAAGTGTTCCCCTCCAAACTCCAAGGGCAGTCACAAACAAAAAGGTGCTCCCAAAAATTCTGAACAAGGTAGTGCTTTGACCTACTTTGAATTTTCACCCAGTACCGTCCAAGATCTATTTCATCGGGAATACAGTCATCGTCTGAAATTGCCTTGGCCCACTCCACACTAGATCTCATATTTAAATATTTTTTGTTCATTAGAAAACCATAATGCTGCAACTTTTCCTTTTGCCTATAGAATGGTTCCAATTTATACACAAGTGTGTAATACAAATAGTCCATTCTCCTATTGCATTTTTTTAAACGATCGCACAAGTACCAAGTTTTTAGTACACAATGGTATGACTCAATGGTTGCATTTGTATCCTGGTTGGCATGTGGGAATAGTTTGTAATTTTTTGCCCACATGGCTGCGAACAAAAACATCCAATAGTCAAGTAAGCCACAACGTATTAGACGTGACATCAAAGAATTTGAATGGTGCGAATCATGCAAGGTGATGAAAATTGTCAACTGACCAATTCGACCTTCTCCTTCGCACCAAGTCTTCTTGAAGTACTCTAAGAATCGGGCCTGATCATTGAACTCCTCAAAGATAGAGTTCAATAGCTGAGTGACACAATCTTCGGTGTCAACGATTTCCGTCATGATCATGCCAAGACTGTGGAAGACGCCATTCGCCCTTTCCTTGGATGCATACTTGTATACATTCTTTAGCCAAGCCCTTTTGACATGCCAAAGGCGTAGAAGCACATGGCATTGAAAGATAGCCCTAATAGATAATACAAATGATATTGTTTACCGCTCGATTGCATGAGAAAGTGGCATTGAAAATGAGAAGGGTACACAAATGAAGAAAGGGATGCACATAATGTATGGCTTGGATCTCTATGGTTGCATCATCGGTCAAAAATGAATTGATTCTCTAGTCAGGCATGGCTCTTCTTCCACGTTCGAGAAATATGCATAGCCACACAGAGATGTCCTCAATCTTGTTTCGTGAGGAGACTACCCACACAACCGACACACCACTCTATTGCTCATCGAAAACGAGGAGAGTATACAATGGGTACTGTAGAGAGAACAACTCAACATGAGCATTGTGAATTTTACAACTAGAAAGATCATTGAAAACATGATGAACTATTTGTCAATGTTTGTAAGGCCTCACCTCATATTTGTTAGTTGCAAATGTGGAATCCATCGAGATGAATGAATTGTGTGAGCAGCTAACCATCCTATCCAACATCCATGGAGTTTGAACCCCGATAACAAAAGGCGTATTGTTCCCATTGGGCTGTTGAAAGTAGAAGAAGTTTTCAAAGTCTTCTCCACTCCACAGTAGGATACTTGTGGAATCAACTTTGTGTTTTTGTGCGTGAGTACAATGCACCTTTTTCCATGCATTCATTACATCCTTTCTTGTAAGGAATTGATCTCTCTTGGACATCATGCCACATAACAGAGGATCACTGACGTGTCTATCCATTATTGCATTGACACTGACATCCATGAACAAAAGGCTTTCAATATAGCTTTTGCACTCCATGGATAGATTAGCAGAAAACATAGAATACTTCTCTCCACTTGTGTCATGAATTCCATGACAAAATTCACCATTTTTATCTATGTGGAACATTTCTTTGTAGATAATATAGAACATCGGGTTTGCCTTCCATAACCTTTACCATGAAGTGGTATTGACAACCTCGCTTTTGTATAAACGTCTTATGTGGTTTCTTCTTTGGTGGAGACCAATTTCTATTGTCTTTAGGACCATATTGACACCAGTAGCTACAAGAAAGGCATCATCTCATCATGTTCAACCAAGAGAGTAAAATATCATTCAACCATAGAAACGAATGTCGATATATACATAAAATTATTTTGCTATAAGTTTTGTTGTAGATGACACAGGAGATGGTAGGTTCTCTTATTTTCTTGTCCAAAAAATTTGTTTCTACACCTTCAACGTACGTTTCACCGTGAATGAACTGATCAAGTCTTGTAAGAGGAATTGCTACAACAAGGTCAAGGACCTTATCCTTGTTGACAAAAATAGTAGCCCATTCCAAATCGGAAGACAAAAAAGGAGAGCCTCCATTTTGTACATCTTGCACCTCCAATTCATCTAGCTTATTTCATTTCAAACCTCTCCCCATTCTAGGAAATCATAACATTGGACGAATACTTAAAATTAGTGTGGATTGTGTGAAGAAGAAGGAAAAAATCATTCATTAAACATAGATAAAATGTGCTTGCATTGCTCTCACCCACGTAAAACCAATAGGATGTTCCGGCTTCAATCGAGGAAAATTAAAGGTGATAGATTCAATCGAGCTATGCATAAAATATAACACAAACGCATGTTGGAAATCGGACAGTCCAACAACCCAAACGCTGTGTTTTCTGAATAACAATTTTTTTTTGTAGTTTTCTTTCAATCATGCGAAATTCAAACACAACAATGGAATGTGTGGTTTGGAAGACATTCACACTATCTTCTAACATTCCATGTTGCAAAACCATAGGTGTTAAGAATCAAACAACCTACCATGAGACAACCCTTGACAATTGAACATGGACATTCAAATAACTGAAACCCAACACTGTGTTTTCTGAATCACAATAATTTTCTACACTTTTCTTTCAATCATGTGAAATACAAACACAACAATGGAATCTGTGATTTTGAATACATTCATATGGTTTTGTAATATTCCATGTTTCAAACCGGGAGGTGTTAAGAAGAAAGAAACCCACCATGAGACAAACCTTCACATTTAAACATGGACATTCAAATAACTAAAACCCAACACTGTGTTTTCCAAATCACTTTTTTTTTCCAATTGATTTTGTCAATCATGTGAAAGTTAAACACAACAATGGAATGTGTGATTTGGAAGATATTCATACTATATTGTAACATTCCATATTGAAAAACCCTAGGTTTTAAGAAGCAAGCAACCCACTATGACACAACCCTCTACATTTAAACAAGGAGATTCACATAACTGGAACCCAGCACCGTGTTTCCCATTTAGAATTATTTTGTGGAGTTTTCTTATCAATCGACTGAAATTTATACACAACAATGGAATGTGTGATTTGGAAGATAGTCATACTGTATTGTAACATTCCATATTGAGACAAGGAAAGATAAAAACAACAAACTAATTTGACAAGATGATTTCTTTTAGAATTCACAGATTCAGAAAATATAACATCAACACTATTCGACTCAGGAAATATCATATTGAAGAACGATCGCAGAAGTACAAAGACATTTGTGATCAAGAAAATATTAACAAACTAAAGGATTCAATCTTATTTCCTTTTTTCTCAATACAAAATATGGGTTCAAAGGCTCCATGGCTACGTAACAAAATTGTCTTAAAATAGAAAATGCCCTTCTCCCCTCTTTTCATCTCTTTCTTTCCTCCCAGATTTTTTTTCTCCAATAATTGTTTGCAATCCTCATTAAAAATGACCAAGGTTGCGATAATTCATTAATAAATGGACATTGTTTCCATTACACCCTACAAATTCGGTCACTATTCATAATTAAAAAAAATTCATGCATGTAAAGTAAAGATTCAGTTTCTGTCTATAGAAACCAAGTTCGCTAAACAACCAGAGGAGCCAAACCCCATGAAATCTCCGCAAGCATTTCATTAAGCAAATTATTAAATTCGGCTGGCTCTTCCTCTCTATCTAAGACAGAGATCACCCTCCAATATTCAGTGTAGTTGGACTTTTCCTTCCATGCAAGCGAACGTAGCTCAGAAACAATGTCAAGTTGTTCCTCCTCGAGCCACATTAAATTAGGCTGAATGATTGGTACTGGCTCGTTTTCCCATTCCGCAAGTTCACTAGGAAGCACCATGTCGAAGAAAAACCTGGGATCAAAATTCTACCACCTTAACAAAAATGTGGGTGTTAAGAAGCAAGCAACTGACCATAACAAAGCCCTTTACATTTCAAGTGGATGATTAAAATAACTGAAACCCACCACTGTGTTTCCAATTTAGAATTCTTTTTTCGTATCTTTTTTTTTTAATGTTGCAAAATTTAAACACAACAATGGAATGTGTGATGTGGAAGACATTTAAGTAACATTCCATGTTGAAAACCCATGGGTGTTAAGAATCAAACAACCCACCATGAGACAACCCATTACATTTAAACAAGGAGATTCAAATAACTGAAACACAACACCCCATTAAGAATAATTTTGTACAGTTTTTTTATTGAAACCCAACACTGCGTTTCCCATTCAAAATTATTTTTTGCAGTTTCCTTTTTCAATGGTGCGAAATTTAAACACAACAATGGAATGCGTGATTTTGAAGACATTCAAGCAACTGAAATACTCCACATTCTATTTCCCAAATTTCAAACACAAAGAACTTGTAAAACCCTCTACATTAAAACAAGGAGATTCAAATAAATGAAACCCAGCACTATGTTTTCCATTCAGAATAATTTTGTAAATTTTTTTTATTGAAACCCAGCACTGCGTTTCTCATTCAGAATTATTTTTTGCAGTTTCTTTTTTCAATGGTGCGAAATTTAAACACAACAATGGAATGTGTGATTTTGAAGACATTCGAGCAACTGAAATACTCCACATTTTGTTTCCCAAATTTCAAAAACAAAGAACTTTTAAAACCCTCTACATTAAAACAAGGAGATTCAAATAACTGAAGCCCAACACTGTGTTTCCCATTAAGAATAATTTTGTATAGTTTTTTTATTGAAACCCAGCACTGCGTTTCCCATTCAGAATTATTTTTTGTAGTTTTTTTTTTCAATGGTGCGAAATTTAAACACAACAATGGAATGTGTGATTTTGAAGACATTCAAGCAACTGAAATACTCCACATTTTGTTTCCCAAATTTCAAAAACAAAGAACTTGTAAAACCCTCTACATTAAAACAAGGAGATTCAAATAAATGAAACCCAACACTGTGTTTCCCATTCAAAATAATTTTGTACAATTTTTTTATTGAAACCCAGCACTGCGTTTCCCATTTAGAATTATTTTTTTCAATGGTGCGAAATTTAAACACAACAATGGAATGTGTGATTTTGAAGACATTCAAGCAACTAAAATACTCCACATTTTATTTCCCAAATTTCAAACACAAAGAACTTGTAAAACCCTCTACATTATTTAACAAGGAGATTCAAATAAATGAAACCCAACACTGTGTTTCCCATTCAGAATAATTTTGTACAGATTTTTTATTGAAACCCAACACTGCGTTTCCCATTCAGAATTATTTTTTGCAGTTTCTTTTTTCAGTGGTGGGAAATTTAAACACAACAATGGAATGTGTGATTTTGAAGACATTCGAGCAACTGAAATACTCCACATTATGTTTCCCAAATTTCAAACACAAAGAACTTGTAAAACCCTCTACATTAAAACAAGGAGATTCAAATAAATGAAACCCAGCACTGTGTTTCTCATTTAGAATAACTTTGTATAGTTTTTTTATTGAAACCCAACACTGTGTTTCCCATTCATAATTATTTTTGTAGTTTCTTTTTTCAATGGTGTGAAATTTAAACACAACAATGGAATGTGTGATTTTGAAGACATTCAAGCAACTGAAATACTCCACATTCTGTTTCCCAAATTTCAAACACAAAGAACTTGTAAAACCCTCTATATTAAAACAAGGAGATTCAAAAAAATGAAACCCAGCACTATGTTTCCCATTCAGAATAATTTTGTATAGTTTTTTTATTGAAACCCAACACTGCGTTTCCCATTCAAAATTATTTTTTGCAGTTTCTTTTTTCTATGGTGCAAAATTTAAACACAACAATGGAATGTGTGATTTTGAAGACATTCGAGCTACTGAAATACTCCACATTCTATTTCCCAAATTTCAAACACAAAGAACTTGTAAAACCCTTTACATTAAAACAAGGAGATTCAAATAACTGAAACCCAGCACTGTGTTTCTCATTAAGAATAATTTTTTGTAGTTTCCTTTTTCAATGGTCCAAAATTTAAACACAACAATGGAATGTGTGATTTTGAAGACATTCAAGCAACTGAAATACTCCACATTCTGTTTCCCAAATTTCAAACACAAAGAACTTGTAAAACCCTCTACATTAAAACAAGGAGATTCAAATAACTGAAACCCAGCACTGTGTTTCCCATTAAGAATAATTTTGTACAGTTATTTTATTGAAACCCAGCACTGCATTTCCCATTCGGAATTATTTTTTGTAGTTTCTTTTTTCAATGGTGCGAAATTTAAACACAACAATGGAATATGTGATTTTGAAGACATTAAAGAAACTAAATATTCCACATTTTGTATCCCAAATTTCAAACTAAAAGAACTTGTAAAACCCTCTGCTTGCAACAAAATTACCCCTCACCTTGATTTCGTGTGTATTCTCCTCCAAATCCTCCACATGCACTCCACACTTCAAGGTATGTGCGGGATCATGATGGGCCAAAAAGTGGCGATATGTAAGCCATATGATGGCCCATGTGGCTGACGACCTTTTTTTACCCAAAATTGATGAAACGAAAAGGGTTTTTAGAGGAGATTCTCAGCTTTCCACCAATATAAATTATGCTTTACTTTGAATTTAATAAATAATTATTATTCATTTTCTATTAGAATTACGAATAAAGTCCTGATTGATAGGCTGATTGAAAAAACATCTATAACTTTCAAACAGTATCACATTTTTTGAATCTGAAACATGTGTCACATTTTATGCTTCGCATACTATAGGATTAAAAAAAAAAAAAATGAATTTCATGAATTTTTGACCAAGTTAAGGTGGTTAGATAGACGAGCTTTTATATTTTTAAAAAGTTGTAATAAAAAATTCATAATTAATTATTTACATGGAAAAAAAATATAAAAAAATATGCATCACATCGGGACATGAGTCCTCTAATTATATCTAAAATATTATAAAAAAATATTATCATTTTATTGTGGTTAGGGTGGTCAGACAGACACCTACTTCTTATTTTTACCCTGAAATTTAAATACTACTACATTGAAATTTGAAATTTTCACCAAATAGATTTTATTTTTTTAAATAAAGTTCTAGTAGTTTAGAAACTACATTCAATTTGCTATAGATTCTATTTTTACATTTTTTTGAAATAATATAGATAACTTATTCAAATTTTTACGTCAAGTTGTCTAACTCTGATTTTTTTATCTTTTTATTGCCACTTAAGGGCCTATTTTTTCCATGATGATCCTGAACATACCCTTCAGCTAATTTGGTCTGTATTCTCCTCGAATTCATCCACATGCTCTTAGACCTTCAACTTTCCCTTTCAACGTGCAAACAGGAAACAAAAAAAATAGTATTTTCGCCTTGCTTTCTCCAAACAGAAAAGGCCCACGTCATTCCCTTCCACTTTTCCCGCGCCACACAAAAGAAACTTTCCAACGAAGCTAACCCACCTGCTTTTTTCACCTGGCAACGGGCGGGAAAATGCACCTGACGATGCCATTAACTCTTGCCTGACTGTAGCTCAAACGTTTCGCCCCCTTCGCCGGTTTCAGGCGTCTGGCAGGCCCTACACTACGACGTCTCGTCATGTTATGTATGTATCCATGTATGTTCATGTGTATGTTTTTCATGCATTTTTCAATGTACATAGGTGAATTTTGTCTAGCAGTTAGCCGACTCCCTTCAAAATTGGTTGAAAAGACATTTGCTATAATTTTTTGGGCTATTCTTCTCATGTTCTACATTTCGATTAGAAAGCTGAAAATAAGAGAATGAATTTTTCATTCATTCTTTAATGCATTCCATCATATCCACAAGTGCATTTTTTTGAAGTACATGTATAAACAAATGCAGTGGTGTTAACAATTTTGTAGTTGGCAGGGCATAATTATTTCTGACACATAAATTTTTCCTTATTTAAATTAAACTTGAATTGCTGGGAATAAACATTTTTTATTGGAATAAGTAAAGATTAGTTACATAAGCAGGAAAAAGATGAAGATAAATCCACTAAGATCAGTCTATGCACGAACAACAACAGTTACACATAGATGTCAGTCACAACCACAATCCAATTAACAAAAGGACTCAATCAAACAATATAGTAAAGCTCATTTGAGCCTCAAATAGCATAGTATTAAAACTTATTTTTTTAAAACATAGCTCAAATAATAGAATTTGGAATACCTATTGTGGGCCTTTGACTTACCTCTCTTATTAACTTAGAATGCTAGGAAACTAGCGTATGATGATGGATTTCAACAATTGCCACTGTATTTTGGTCCAAATCAATTTGAAAAAGGTCACTGAGAAACCATACAAATTTCATTGCCAAACACATCTTCTAGGTTAGTGTACACTTGATTTCCCACTACCAAGAGACATAGTCCCTTATTCCAGATCACTCCCTACAATCAGGACTAGCATTTGTTTTTCTTTTTGAATCCTCATAACCAAGTGAAGATGGCATGTATTTCTATCAAAGTTAATGAGTAGCCTTCACTTAAATTTCTCAATCACAGCAAAGTGCCCTTCAATTAGTAAATCCTTGAGCAGCCCATTTGCACTTCTTAAACAACAAAGAATGTTGCTTGCAAGAAACACTTCACTGAGCTATCATTATATTAACTTTACGATGAGAGAAAAACAACGTACATCTATAGATTCCTTGGATATTGCAAAGCATTACACACCCATACATATCCCCACATTTGTTGCTGCCAGTGTTGGTGCATCATTAATTTCATCACCCACCATTACTAGCGCTCCTCTCACAATTAAAAATGTTGTGATAGCCATTTAAGGCATGTAGCTCTATTTCAACTTCTATAGGAGGAAAAATCATTTGGAATTAGTAAGAATAAAAAGAAATCCATGAAAATAGAACAATCCCGAGAAATCCCAGTCATTAGATTAAAACAAAGAGGCAAATCACAAAATCATAGACAAAATCAACTTCATCTTTAGGTAGAATGCATCACCAATAGGCAGGACCACAAAAATGGGAATTTGAAAAGAAAATGGTAGGTGTAAAGCTAGATCTACTAGCATACTACCTACGTGTGCAAATATGGGAGCTTTGGAACAATGTATGGACACTTAGTGAAGAAAAATTTCAAGTTTTTACACCTAGAGATTACAGTGTAGTTTTAGAATTTTTTTAATAGTTTTAACAAAATTAATATTTTTAAATTTAATTATTATATATTACATTTGTTAGAATGTAAATTTATTTTTAAAATAAAACTATAGTTATATTTGTTATATATTATATAATAAGTTTTAAATTATGTTTTATATATTTATTTTAAAATTGTATATTTATTTTATATAATTAATATTATAATTAATATTATAATTATATTTATTATTAAATTATGACATTATTTTAAATTTTTCTATAATTATTTATTTATTATATTCATTATATTCTATAATCAACATCTATATAATTATATATTTATTTAAAATAATTAGTTTTATATATTCTATTAATATTATAGTTGTAATTATAATTATTATTTTATATTATATAATATATTATTAACTTTAATTTAATATAATTGTATGAGCTTGTTGGCAATGAAGACTAATTATCTTCCTAGTTTAGAGGTTTTGTTTTAGTCGTGTTTGTATCACTATAAATGAATGCATAGTTGATTTGAAGCTTTCAATTCTCCATTGAGACCTTTGTTGCAAAACCAAAATAATTTGATAAATGCCCTACCAAACAACCTTCCACAACACAAATTTATGTATAAAATAGACTAGAATTTCCATGATTGACCTTTCACACCTCTTCGGTGTACCCATTGCACACAAGGTGTGATTGATAGTTCTAATCATTTTAATGTCTTTTTAAAAGCATTTGAAATTAAGATAAAGACCTTCAATTTTGTTTACATAAATTGACATTCACTAAGTATCGATCATAGATCCTAACAGATCAATCTTCTATTTTCACCCTCTGTATGTTCCTGCAGGCTTGGCTACTCTTGGCATGTTACTCCTTTTTGTATTTTTTGTGGTTTCCAAGTGGATTCATTTAGGGTTTTTTCCATCTCTCCTTGCTTTACGGGTATGTATAGTCTCTATCATTTTTCAATGTTTTATTTCATTTTGTATGCATATGTTTAGGGTTTATATAATTTTTGTGTTTTAAAT
Source organism: Sequoiadendron giganteum (assembly GCA_007115665.2). Lineage (NCBI taxonomy): Eukaryota > Viridiplantae > Streptophyta > Pinopsida > Cupressales > Cupressaceae > Sequoiadendron > Sequoiadendron giganteum. The sequence goes on from CM021103.1 coordinate 401,091,902, forward strand.
TCTACGCTTTCTTTTTTTTTTTAGTCTTGTTGTTGTTTCGATTTATATATTAATTTTTCATCCATATTTTATGCCCTAGTTTCTATTTTTACTCGTTTTGGGTATACTGTGCCATCATATGATAATCATGTCTCACGATGCAGGGTTTAAATCCCATGTATCATTCAAAACATGTTATTTCCATCATACGGGTATCAAACCCTACATATTACGGGTTTTACTCTTTGTTTTACACTACACAATAACCAAGCATTTTGCAGATTTTTAATTCCACATCACATAGACATACATCCCATGTATCATTCTTCAACCCTAGATGCATGTTAGGTTTTAAAACCTAACATACATCCTGTATGGTTCGTTTGTACCAAACAAAAATACAAGTCAAGGATTTTTCCCCATCTTGCATGATAATACTACCAACCTCTCATATGTAGGTTGGAAAAAAAAACCCGATCGACATGAACCTTGTATTTCAAAATGCAAAAACACATAACCAAATGTAGGCATGAAAAATTCTCTCGCTTGTACACTTTCCAAATTTTATCTCAATAAAAAATGATATACCTCATGTAGGAGTACAAAAATTTTATGTTATTACACCCAAAATGAAAACTTCATGCAATAACACATTTTTTTCCTGTATTTACACCTATTAGTTTTACCATCATACCGTATCTCATAATTTTTGCACCATTGCATCTGAAGTTAAATATCCCATGCAAATGCTCAATTTTTCTCTGCCTATGCATCCAAGTCATCAAACCACATGTATAAGCTAAGTTTTTCAATGCCATTGCATCTAAACCTCCTAAGCACATGCAAATTCTCATTTTTTTCCCACCAATGCATGAAACCCTAATTTTTCTCTAACATTGGAAAATATAAACTTCTTTCTGTAGTTTCACTTGTGTGTTTTTTAAGGCATCCAAACTTGAATTCTTGAAAGGGTGCGAGAATTTTACTCTCCAAACAGCTACTCCACAAATGGATGATCCATCTCCAAGAAAAAAAGTTGTGAAGTACAAATACCAAGGGGTATTTGCAAGGGCCTCTATTGCTTTGAACATTGATGAGATTAAGGATACACCTCAATAGGACATGTTGACATGTTTGAATTTGTAGAGAATGAAGAAGCAACCTTTATATTATGACATGGTATGTGTTGTGGAAAGAAATATTCAAATGGTGGCTAAATTTCCAATAGCAATAGACAATCTATAATTTATTCTTGCAATGACATCTCATTACAACAAGGATGATAGGAGTGTAAGAGATCCTGATGGAAATGTAATCATCCGATTAGATCTAGAATTCTTCAAATAGGTTTTTTCAATGTCCTAGCATTGATGTATATGTCGATATCACCATTGAGAATGAACAAGCTCATTTTGATAAGGAACTAAAATATTATAAGAAGGAAATTAACACAAGGTGGTTAAAGAACCCAAGGCCAAATATTTCAAGATGGCCCAAGAGCTTCCTTGGTAGTGATTTTATCAAGGAAGTGAATGACTTGATCACCCTTCTCAGCAGAGTTAAGGGATTTCCTACCTCTTCCACTCTTTAGGAGTGGATGTACTTGTACATTCATGTCATAAGGAAGAGGAAACAACAAATATTCTAGGGGAAAAAATAAGTGATGCAATTCATGACCAACTCATAAAGGTGCCCACTTCATTGATATTTTATATGACTTCATACTTGGTTTATGTTGTTGCGACAATGAGGAACTTTCCAAGTTTGTCTTCAGAGGTGATAAGAGACATGATCCAGTGTATCAATATTATTCACAATTGACCCTGAAACAAAACATCCATCACTTCAGGAGGGTCAATGATACTTTATTTTCTCCATATATGTGCATGTTCAATAAAGAACTTGAGAAGAAGAGAGTCTATGATGAGGCATGGACAATGGTCAATAGGTTTAGTTGTATGTACTTGTAGTTTCCCACTTTCATGTATGTCAGATTTGGTTTCTTCGTAGGATACCTACACATGCTTCTAAGCTAGCTGAGTGATAATATCATTCCCATGGAGCTATTTACACAAATCATGGTTGTCCATAGAAAACAAGAAAAATTGTATAAGCTAGGATTCAATTTCCCTCTCACTATAGGTAGGTGTTCTATCCTTACATCTCCCAAAGCCAAAGCCATGGAATTAGAGATCCAAAATGGGTCATGATAATTTTTTTTAGGAGACTCAATTTTTACTATAGAGGAATGAAGGATATAATAAAAAAGAGTCACATTCATGTACATAGAGTGGAAGATGTATGGGTAGACTACATAATTAAAGAGGATATAAGGAAGTTGGACTATTTAGCTTACCTTAGAGAAAAATGTGAACCTCGACTTGGAAGACATACTAGAGGACATGGAGGATGAAGATGATATCTTGGATCCTACATATGATATAAATAATGTTATTGAGACCCCTCTTACTTCCATTCATTGGTCAAAGAAGGAAGTGACTTATATCAAAGAAAGATTCCAACCTATCATTTTCAACATTAATATTTGGTTATAGGTGTGATAAGGAGAAATACACTAATCTAAGATGCAAAATAAAGTAAAATGCAAGATAAGTCTAAAACACCTAACACCTCAAGATTGGGCTACGTTAAACACAAATAAAAGGAAGATGAAAACTCAACAAGACGATTATACCTTTCTTCGTGTTGCTCCTTGGTTGTCCCTTTGATGGTTGATAATGTGTGCTCCTTGGATGGTATGCTTGTGATGGAAACGGTAGTTGAGTGATAAATGAGGGTGTATGGATGCAATAATATCTAGGATGCAAAAATGAAAAATGAAAGAGAGTTGCAATAATAATGGCTAAAATGGTTAAATGGCTTGAGAGCATAAGTTTTCTTAATGAATGCATCAACTAACTCTATCAATGAGTAGAGGGGGTTATTTATAGAAGAAGTTGAATTCTCTAGAGAATTAAATGGTCAAGATTAAGCCACCATGGCCAAGATGGGGGGCTGAGGTGAGTTGAGGACTCACAAGCCCTCACATATTGACATGTGGAGGGTGAGGTGCCAAAGGGGATGATGAGATGGAAAAGGCCATGTGGTCCTAAGGTACTTGCAAGTACCTTGGGATGAGAGAGGATCTCCACAAAAAGTAATCCCTTGTCCCCAAGTGGGGCTGAAAGTGACAAGTGAGGACTTTTAGAAAGTCCACCCTTGTCAACATGGGGATTGGAGATGGCCTTGGAGGAATAAAAGTAAATTTTTAATTCACTTTTTGGAAGAGACCAAAGGGTAAAACAAGATTCCTCTAAAAGAGTTCTTTGTCCTTTGGGTACGATGTGACACATGAGGTTTCATGGGAAAGACAAATGCATGGGGGGAATAAGTGTGAATTTTTAATTCACATGGGGAAGAGGTCAACCCAAAAAAGGTAAGTACCAAGAAGGTTGACTTAAGGACATGTTAAAATGGGTAAGTGATTAGGATTAGGATTGTGCAAACAGGTGATTAAGCTAATTAATGATGATTAGAGGCAAGTGGCAAGATATGGAGGATGTGACATTAACCCATATTAAGTATATGCACATCTTAATGAAGGATTGATTAAATTAATCCAGATTAGTGAAAGGGTTATGGAGGATTGGACAATGAGAGAGAAAGAATGAATTAAAAATAGAAAAGGATAACTGACTAAATTAAATAAATTTCTTATTTAATTTAGAGATGAAGTGGGCCAATGTGTAAATTGAATTAAATACCTTAGGAACATTAGGGGAAAGGGGAATATTAATTAAATAAATAATTTAATTAACGTTTGATGAATGGAATGAAGCGGATTAATGAAAGGGATAAATTTGACCTTGTGTAAAGGGTCAAATTTAGGTGTCTACAATAGGAAATGGATATAAGATTGAATAATCTAACACTAGATATAAGTGGGAAGAAACTAAGGGGAATGTCGAGAAAAGAGCAGAAATCAAGACAAAGAATAAAAGTGACACACCAAGTACAAGAAAATCATCAAAAACTAAGATCAAATTCATAGTGAAAGGGGGTAAAAGAAAAAGTACATAAGGGCCATCTACTATCAGGAAGGAGGCATCAAATCAAGATGAAGAGAAAGTAGAGGAAGGTCGAGAGAAAGAAGGACAAGAATCTCCACATAGGGAAGCTTCTGAGAATTCCCTCATCTCTTCTTTGTTGCAAGTATGAAGGTGTTGCCATTGATGTTAATAGGATGTCTACCGACCGGTGTTGTCATTGATGTCAACTATGTGATGAATATGTCGAGGAAATTGAGAAAATTGTGAAAAATAGGAAAACAAGTTGTGCATGTATAGTTGAGACCTTGAGGAAGTGTTGAAAGTACATAGAGATATATTTTTGTTGTAGAATATAAATATGAGGTGGAATGAAGTAATGAGCTGAGATGATGTCTCTGGTACTTGGTTTTCAAGTGCTTTTAAGAAAATTTGATAAATAGAGTAAACTGTGTTGTGCAAGTGTTCATAGTGTGCTCTAGCATTGTTCTCCACATTTCTTCTATGATGATGCTATTCCTATGCAGATCTTACAAGTTATTCAAGCTTTTCAGAGGTTGTTATATTCAAAATTTTGGTTTTTGGATCATTGTATAGTGTGAGATATTTTCACCAGTGTGTGAACAAATCTTTTAGTGATGTTTTCTATGGTTTGGGAGAAATGTATTTTCTTTGTGTTTCTCTATTGTTTGGTTTAAGGTTGTGTAGACATGGGAAGTTGCATATAATGCTTTTATCTTTTTGTATTCAAGTTTTCACTTGATTTGGTGCATTACAAATTTAGTTTCATTTGCCAGTATGCAAATAAGGGTTACCAATTGTTCTAAGATGAAGTATTTGTATGATGCAAGCTTGGATGAAGTTTGTGATGAATCTTAAGTATTTTTTTTATTATTGTAGATCATTTTCAAGTGAATTATATTGTCTGAAAGTTTTGGATCAATTTGAGGAAGCGTGTACTTAATTTTTATGGTGTTTAGCATGAGTGTTGGTCAACCTTGTGTTTGACACTACATGTGAGTTTATGAAAGTGTGTTGAGATGTGTTAGGATCTATTTGGGTATTAATTAAGGATTTATGTAGGTTTCCTGCATTCCTATCCATCGCAAGAATTTTTAGGTGCCAACCTATTTTGAATTTGTATGTATAACGACTAGTTTCTGATATTGGAGAAGGTTTTCGAGGTTGAGGTTGATATAAATATGTATGGTGTTGTTGATATTTGAGGGATGAAAGAAGTAAGAAGAAAGATAGATGAAATATTGAGGAGAGTGATGTGAATTTGAGTAGAGTAGCGTGAATTTCAGTGTTAGGGTTCTTGAAGGTAGTGAGCTAAAGGCATCCAGAATATTTCATGCAAGAATGTGAAGGTGTATGAGAAATCGTGGTGGATTCCTTATTGTATTGAGAAGTTTTCTCTGTGTAACATTCTTCTTCTATCTTCTTGTATTTCTTTATGTAGCAATGAGCCATGGTTGTGAGCCTTTTTGGATAGTGTGTCCTATTTTGGCAGTGAGCCCTTTGTACCAATTTTGTTATTACTTATATTGTGAACTAATCCTCACTATGGTTTTTCCTTATTGGGTTTTCCACATAAATCTAGTGTTCTCTTGTGTGTTTCTATTTGTAACTAAGGGTAAAATTTAGGTTAGCATAAAATAAACATGCATAAGAGAGACCCTAGCTAAAAAATGAAGTACAAAGGAGGAAATATGCATAAACAAAGGAAGCTTTCACCAAATAGCCTTCATGCCCTCCATGATTGACCTTCATTGCCCTTCTCCATTTTTTGTAAAATGATGTTTTCTCTCATATTGTGAAGAGAAACTATGACCTATGACAAAGACTCAAGCAACTATTAAAGGATTAGACATAAGAAATTGCAAGTGTACTCCAAAATTGCAAGCATGAAGTTACAAAATGAGGTTGACATTGCCATTTTATAAAAGTCAAGTTGTTGGATGAATGACCAAGATTGAAAGTTGACAAAGCCCTAAGATCAAAGGCTGAAATTGTATGTGACAACTAGCAATTAGGGTTAGGGAAAACTTAGGTCAAATTTGAAATGAAGGGCTAAGATTTGATTTTGTGAAAATTAAATCAATGGCTAAGAATTCATGTGACAAGGAGATAATGGGAAAAAAAAACGAGGTTAGTGGAGAATCAAAATATAAATTTAAAATTAATTGATTCGAGGAGGTTTTGACCTTTTGATTTAAAAATTAATTTAATTCAAAATTGGTGGGGCCATGTGATAGTAAATAATTATTTTAAATTATTTACTTGGTGGGAAATTAGAAAGTGGGAAATTTAAATAAATAACTTTATTTAAATTTGGGAAAGGTCAATAGGACAATTAAAAAATTAATAATTATTATTTAATTATGGAGAGAGTGGTCAAAGTGGACAATAATTAAATAAATTATGGGAGTTTATTTAATTATTGGGAATTAATGACGTATTTAAGTAAATAAATATATATTTTTTTAAAATAATTAGGAAGAAATAATAAGTAAATAATTAAATAAATTTAGGAATTTATTTAATTATAGGGAGACATAGGAAATTAGTGACGCATTTAAATAAAATAAATATAATTTATTCATTTAAATAGTCATGAGGAATAAAAGATATGAATTAATTAAATAATTAAGAATTATTTAATTAATAGTTGAATTGGGACCATAGGACATAATTAAATATTTTAATTATGCTGAGACGAAATATGAAATAAATAAAGTTTGCAGGCCTAGGTCAATTTTATGTGTCTACACTATTATCTATATTTCAGTTTAATCATACTAATAGAAGAAGGGTTTACTGGATGCTTGTGGATCTGATTACTGTTGAGGGGTTTTAAGGTTTAATTTTTTACAATTGATTCACCCCCCTCTTAGTTGTCTTATTCATTTCATCAATTGGTATTAGAGAAAGTTTCCTTAGAGAAGAGCTTAACCACTTGAGGTAGGTTCGGGATAGAAAGCAACTTTGCTTTGGAATGCCCTAGATCTGATGGCACATATTATGCATTCTGGAAGACAAAGATGGAAGGGCATCTGGAAGCTCAGGGATGTGAGATTGATAAGGCTTATCAGACTACATATACTCCACCTGCAAATGGTCCAAGTACAAGTGCATGAGATCAATGCTAAGGTAAGATTTATCATTGTGAATAGTCTTTCAAATATTGAACTAGTAAAATTTATGAGTTTGAAGACTGCTAAAGAGTTTAAAGATAAGCTAGAAAGTATTTATGAAGGAGATACGAAGGTCAAACAAGAAGAGTTGTAGAACTTGAAGGCACAATTTGAAACAATGCAAATGTCCGAGAAAGAAACAATTAAAGGCTACATTCAAAGAGTTGATGAGTTGGTAAGTGATATGAGAGGCCTTGGTGTAACAGTTAAAGAATCTAAATTAGTGAAGAAAGTTATCAGATCTCTTCTTGATTGTTATAGTGAGAAGGTATCTGCTATTGAGGAAACTGCAAATTTTGACAACTATTCCAGAGATCAGTTGATTGGTACACTAATTGTATTTGAAATGAGAAAACTTGGTTTGAAGGAAGGCACAAAAGTAGAGACTTCTTTCAAGGCTAGTAAATCAAAGAAGGTTGAAGATTCACATGAAGAAGATCTTGATGATTTGGAAGCTAACTTTGCAAGGAAGATGAAAAAGGGTACATATAAGTACAAAGGTAAATTACCTTTCAAATGTTTTAGTTGCAGTGAGATAGGTCATTATGCTTCAAGATGTCCAAAAAGAGCTATAAATAATAAGAATAAGGAAAATAAAGGAAAAATGATTAAGAAAGCTTACTATGTGAGAGAAGATGCTAGAATTTTTTATGATGAATCTGATTATGGAGATTTTGATGATAATGAATGCTTATTTTTGGCTATAAAAGAAGAATTTGGTTCTACTAACCCTAAAAGTTGTGTGAAGGAAAGTGTTCTGGAGATGAATAATAAGTTTGTAGGTACTTTGGTATTTTATTTTTATGTCAAAGAAGATAATAATTATTGGGTTGTTGATAGTGGCTTCTCTAATCACATTATTGGAGACAAAAGTAAGTTTGTTAAAATTGAAAATTATGATGGAGGTTTAGTTAAATTTGGAGATGATTCAGGAGCTGAGATTTGTGGAATAGGTTCAATCAATTTTTATGGCAAGAATAACACTAATATTGTTTACTATGTTAAGGGTTTAAGGAATAACCTTTTGAGTGTTGAAAAAATGTGTAGCTAGGGATATAATCTTGTGTTTAAGGATGAAAAATGTGATATCGGGAAAGGATCTAGAATTGTGATTGCTATTGGTAAGAGAACAAATGGAAACATATATCAACTCAAGGGTGTTGATGGACATTGCTTTATGTATTAGATTAATGATAGTTGGTTATGGCATCAGAGGACGTGTCACATGAATTTTGATAATTTGGAAAGAATTAGTTTAGTTCATGCAATGAGAGATTTATAAAGAATCAAAAATCCTATCAATGTTGTTTGTGAGAGTTATCAATTTGGAAAACAAACAAGGAGTAGCTTTAAGGGAAAGGAACGATCTACTAGTAGACTACTGGAATTAGTTCATATAGATATTTGTGGTCCTACAAGGGTGAGAAGTCTACAATATGACATGTACTTTATTCTTTTGATTGATGATTACTCTAGAATGACATGGGTTACATTTCTTAGAGAGAAATATAATGCATTAGACAAGCTCAAGGAATTTAAAGCTATGATTGAGAATGAAATGGATTTCAAAATCAAATTTTTGAGGTTTGACAAAGGTGATGAATTCACCTCCAATGAGTTTAACATGTTTTGTGAAGTTCATGGAATAAAGAGTCATTTTTCTACCCCTAGAACTCCTCAACAAAATGGAGTTGTTGAAAGGAAAAATAGAACTATTCAAGAAGCTACAAGGACTATGATGAAAGACACAAATCTACTGGAAGTATACTAGAGAGAAGCTATTCATACTACTATTTACATAAAAAAATTCAACCGAAAGCTAACAACACAAAGACTCCCTATGAGCTATGGTATGGAAATATTCCTATTGTGAAGTACTTTAGAGTATTTGGAAGAAAATGTTACATCAAAAGAGAAGAAGAAAACTTAGGAAAGTTTGATGCAAGGTATATTCCTTGGATATTATATTAGAAGAAAATCTTACATATGTTAAAACAAAAGGTTGATAAAGATAGTCAAAAGTGCAAATGGTAAGTTAATGAAAACTGGTAGAATTCGATTGCAGTGGATGGATATTTGTCAGATGAAACTGATTGTAGAGAAGAAGAAGAAGAAAAATTTGATGGAAAATAAGTGTAGAATGAAGAGGAATAATCTTTGGAGAAGACTCCTAAGACCCCTAAGTATGTGCACTAGAACCATCCTGAAGATCAGATCATTAGAGATAAGAGGAAGGGTGTATTGACAAGAAGTAAAGTTGCTGAAGCTGAGGTAAATTTGTGTTTAATTTCTAAATTTGAACCTAAAACAATGAGTGAAGAATGTAAAGATGAACATTGGATGAAAGAAATGGAAGAAGAAATTATGCAGATAGAAAATAATTAGACTTGGGTATTAGTCCCTAGACCAAAAAACAAGAACATAACTGGAACTAAGTGGGTATTCAAAAACAAACTGAATGAGAATGAAGTAGTAAGAAATAAGGAAAGACTTGTGTGTAAGGGTTACTGACAAGTGGAAGGTATAGAATTTGAGTAGAATTTATCTCCTATGGCTAGGATGGAAGCTATCTGATTTTTTTTGGAATTTTCAGTACATAAAGACTTTAAGGTTTGTTAGATGGATGTGAAGTCTTCTTTTTTGAATGGAGAATTGGAAGAAGAGGTTTACATGGAAAAATCAGAAGGATTTCAGTTGTCAGACCAACTAAACATGGTATGAAATTTGAAGAAGACACTATATGGATTGAAGCAAGCTCCCAGATCTTGGTATGCAAGACTGGACAAGTACTTGATACAACAAGGATTCAATAAAGGCACTGCAAATAGTAATCTTTACTTCAAATTTGACGAAGACAAAATCTTGATAGTAGTAGTATATGTGGATGATATTATCTTTGGTGGAAATGAGGCTATGTGTAAGAAGTTTGTAGAGGAAATTAAAAAAGAGTTTGAAATTTCAATGTTTGGGGAGATAAATTTCTTTCTTGGGCTACAAATCAATGAAATAGATAAAGGGATTTTCATTTCACAATCTAAGTATGTCAAATAGATTTTGAAGAAGTTTGGAATGGATGAATCCAAACCAGTATGCACTCCTATGGTGTTTGGTTTTAAACTAATAAAATATGATGATTCCCCTAAGGCTGATCAGAGCAAGTATAGATCTATGATTTGTGGACTGCTATATTTAACTATTACTAGACCAGATATCATGCATGCAATTTGTCTTGTAGCTATATTTCAAGAAGATCCTAAAGAAACACATGTTGTAGTAGTGAAGAGGATATTTGTATATTTAAGAGGCACTCTGAATTATGGCTTGTGGTATCCTAAGGATATTGATTTCACATTGATTTCTTATAAAAATGTAGATTGGGTTGGTTGTGTTGATAATAGGAAAAGTACAAGTGGTGGTGCATTATTTCTTGGATGCAAATTGGTGTCATGGTTGAGTAAGAAGCATGATTCAGTTTCTTTACCTACTACAGAGGCTGAGTATATTACATATACATAATGTTGTGCATGAGTTTTGTGGATAAGACAAACATTGAAGGATATCATAGTTGTGTATGGTCATCCTATATCTATCTTTTGTGATAATACAAGTGCAATCAATATTTCAAAGAATCCAGTGATGCATTCAAGGAAAAAAAAAATATCTATTAGGTATCACTTTCTGAGAGAGAAGGTTATGGAGAATGAAGTGAAGCTTGAGTATGTACCTATAAAGGATCAAATGTCTGATATATTTACTAAGACTCTTCCTAAAGATACTTTTGAGTATCTCTAGGAGAAGTTGGGGCTTATTGCCCCCCCTTTCTTGAACTAGATGCATATGGAGATGCATCAATCCAATGGATCTATGGATCTATCTCCTTTCTAGACTAATGTTGGTGGCTACCTCTCAAGGGTAATAGGTAGTGCCATGTGTTTTAATTGTCATTGAGTTGCTAATTTATTTGGGTGTACTCCTAAGGGGGAGTATTCAGAGTAGGTATTTTGGTTCAATGTCAAAGGGGGAGAACAATGCAAAAAATTATATCCTTTTCCATTGATGTCAAAGGGGCAGAAAGTATCATGTGAATTTTTTTTATCTACTTAGGGGGAGAAAATAAAGGTTCAAACCATAAGAAAGTGTTCTTAGAGTTGTTGCATTGTCTTTGATGGTTTTTCACATTTTGTGTTTCCATCAATGAAAGAGGGGGATATTTTTGCAAGTATGAAGTTGTTGTCATTGATGCCAATAGGATTTCTTCTGACTAGTGTTTTCATTGATTTCAACTGTGTGATGAAGGTATTGAGGATATTGAGAAAATTATGAAAAAGAGGAAAATAGGTTGTGCATGTATAATTGAGACCTCGAGGAAGTGTTGTGAGTACATGGAGATATATTTTTGTTGTAGATTCTGAAGATGAGTTGGAATGAAATAATGAGCTGAGATGATGTCTTTGGTACTTGGTTTCCAAGTGCTTTTGAGAAAATTTGATAAACAGAGTAAACTGTGTTTTTCAAGTGTTCATAGTGTGTTATGGTATTGTGCTCCACATTTATTCTATGTTGATGCTATTCTTGTGTGAATCTTACATGTTATTCAAGGTTTTTTAGAGGTTTTTATATTCAAAATTTGGGTTTCTAGATCATTGTACAGTGCGAGATATTTTTATTAGTGTATGAACTAGTCTTTCAGTGATGTTGTCTATGGTCTAGGAGAAATGTATTTGCTCCACATTCTTTTCTATTTGGCTTTAGGTTGTGCAGACTTGGTAAGTTTCTTATAATTCTTGTATCTTTTTTATTCAAGTTTTCACTTGATTTGGTGCATTATAGAGTGAGTTTCATTTGTCAATATGTAAATAAGGGTTACCAGTTGTTTTGAGATGAAATATTTGTATGATGCAAAATTGTATGAATTATTTGATGAATCTTAAGTATTTTGTGGATTATTCTAGATCGTGTTCAAGTGAATTATGTTGTCCAAAAGTTTTAGATCAATTTTGAAGAAGTGTGTGCTTAATGTTTATGGTGTTTAGCATGGGTGTTGGCCAACCTTGTGTTTGAAACTACATGAAATCTTATGAAAGTGTGTTTGGATCTATTTGGGTCCTAATTAAGGATTTATGTAGGTCTCCTTCATTTCTATCCACTGTAAGAATGTTTAGGTGCTGACCTATTTTGAATTTGTATGTATAATGACTAGTTGCCAATATTGGAGAAGGTTTTTGAGGTTGAGGTCGATATAAATATGTATAGTGTTGTTGAGAGTTGAGGGATGAAAGAAGTAATAAGAAATATAGATGGGATATTGAGTCGAGTGTGATGCTAATTTGAGCAAAGCAGTGTGAATTTCAGTGTTAGGGTTCCTGAAGGCAATGAGTTGAAGGCATCCAAAATATTTCATGTAAGACTGCAAAGGTGTGTGAGAAATTATGGTGGATTCCTTGTTGCATTGAGAAGTGTTATTTGTGTAACATTCTTCTTCTATCTTATTGTATTTCTTTCTATGGAAGTGAGCCCTAGCTATGAGCCTTTTTGGACAGTGTGTCATATTTTGGAAATGAGCTCTTTGTACTAGTTTTTCTATCAATTATATTGTGAGCTAATCCTCATTGTGGTTTTCCCTTTCCACGTAAATCTAATGTTCTCTTGTGTATAGTGTTATGATTTCAGTTTATGTTATCTATAGTTCATGTTTAATCATACTAACAAAATAATTGTTTAATGAATTCTCATGGATCTAATTACTATTGAGGGTTTTGAAGGTTTGATTTGCTACAACTGATTCACCCCCTTCTCAGTTGTCTTTTTCATTTCAACATTCTTCCCCTATCATCACTACCATTCCTACTACTCTCACTCCTCCTACTATTTCAGTTGAACAAAATTTACCTTCTACTACTGTTATTTTTTCCAGTATTGTTACTACCACTATTATTGCCCCTATTGTTCTAGTTCAATCATCCCCAACTTTGTGGTCTATTTTTGATAGTCCTAAGAATATATTTTAGATTTTTTTTGGCTTCCCATCTATTTTTCTGAGTCTATCTTCTCATTATTTTGATGCGACTTCACAATATGAATTGGATAAGTTTATTTTTGAGACTGTGCAAAATATACCGTGTGGAAGTTCCTGAAGTAGTTTTAACTAACACTCCACCACTTGTGACTACAACCATTTTCAGTGTAACAACATCTTCTCAGACCATGAATGTAGTTCTTGAAGGAATTTCTTCTCCTCTTCCCCCTTGTCTAGCATCCTAAACACCTAAATGAAATAACCAAGCCATCTCTCCAGACAAATTCAACTTTGGTTAGTTGGTGCCAATAAAGAAAAAATCTACAAAGAAGCCAAAGAATATTTCAAGGGTGCTAGTAGATAAGGTCGATTGAAATATGCAGAGGTTGAAAAACCTCCTCTTGGTAAATCTGTTGAAGATATTGACATTTCAAAATATTTAATTTCAAGGGTTGAGCTGGGTAAGAGGACTCATGAAAGTGAAAAAGAGGATGCATAGTTAGCATTAGCTTCTCTCATTGAGAAGTATGATTAAGAGAAGAAGACCAAGGATCAATATAAATCTAGATTTGAACAATTAACTTTAGTGCTTTAGAATACTACTCAAGTTTTGGATTCTATTGAGCCTGTGGCCGCAAGTATTGAGGATCTTGTGATTCAAAAAGCTGAGAAGACATATAAATGAGGGAGAGTAGTTGGGTAATATCTTGAAATAATGTTGGCATAGGGAACAAAAATCTTGAATTCATCTATTGAAATAATTGGTGAAAGGAAAAATAAATTGAGCAAAGGAAATAACTAATCAATGAGCATTTTTTGAAGGAAAAATATTACCAAAGAGAGAGTAGCCAAATCAAGCACCACCACCATCAAGAGGAGACACAATAATTTGCTAAGGGGAAAAAACAAGAAAAAACCCCAATATTATGAATGTAGGCAAAATTCCTAAGAATGATACAAAGAGAGAGAGAGCACTTGAGCCTTAAGCTTTCTTGCTTGAATATGAAGAATGAGAGGAGAGACACCTCAATAAATAGAGGTGAGAAGAGGAGTTAGAATGCAACTCCCAACTCAATGAATTCCGCCATTCATCTATGTGTGTGCAATGTGTCAAGAACCTCTTAAGGAGGTGGCTACAAATATTCCTTAATAAAGGAATTAAAAATAAAATGATTCATCCTCACACATGTGTGAGAAGACAAAAAGACAAAAGACTTGTAGAGATTCCTTTGGTATATTTCTACAAGTTAATAAATAAATACAACTAAAGAAAAACCTTTACCAAGTAAATATTAGATTCCTAACACCCCCCCTTAAGATTTACTTGGGGAGGTTACATCAAACCCTTGAATGGGTTGTAATCCAAGATTTTTACAATGAAAGAGAAATTTATCTTTACAAAGAACTTTGGTGAAAATATATGCAACTTGATCTTCACCTTTACAATACAAAATAGAAATTTGCTTGTCTTCATTTTGCTCTCTAATGAAGTGATGTTGAAGAGCAATATGCTTGGTCCTTGCATGAAAAATTGGATTCTTTGCCAAATAAATATAACTTTGATTATCACAACATAAAGGAGTAGGATCCTTTTGAGGTAGACCCAAGTCTTCAAGTAATCTTCTTAACCATAGTGCTTCTTTAGATGCATTTGTACAACTTTTATATTCAGCTTCTGTAGAACAAAGAGAAGTAGATTGTTGTTTCTTAATGTTCTATGAGATTGCACCTGATCCAACAAAGAAAAAATAACCACAAGTGGACCTCCCATCATTGGGATCACCTCCTAAATCTGAATCAGTATAACCCTTTAAAGAAAAATCACAATTTGCATCATAAAAAAGACCAAGATTAAGAGTACCTTTAACATATCTTAAAATTCTTTTTGCAACTTTAAAATGAGTTTGTTGTGGTTTAGACATAAATCTAGAAACCAAACCAACACTATAAGAAATATCAGGTCTAGTAAGATCTAGATAATTTAAACTTCCTACTAATTGCCTATATAAAGTAGGATCAACAAAAGGAGTTTCCATATCAACCATTAATTTAGTTCCTAATTCACAAGGAGTAGAAACACACTTTGCATCATTCATTTTAAATCCATCTAAGATATCTTGAGAATATTTTTGTTGAGAAAGAAAAATACCTTTGGGTGTTTTCCAAATTTGCATACCCAAAAAATAATGAAATAGGCCTAAATCAGTCATTTGAAATTGTTGATTGAGTTGAGACTTAACATCACTAATCAAATTGTTAGGACTAGAAGTGATAATTAAATCATCAAAATATAAAATAAGAATCACAATATCACTTTCACTATGCTTAATATATAAATTTGGATCATTTTTACTTCTAATAAAACCTTGAGATAGAAAGAAAGAATTAAACAAGATGTTCATTACTTTTCTTAATGAAACCCAAAGGTTGAGAGATATAAATTTCTTCATGTAAATCACCATTTAAAAATGCATGTTTAACATCCATTTGATGAATAGGCCAATGCTTATGAGAAGCTAAAGGAATAACTAATTTAATAGTTGGCATTTTAGCTACTGGAGCAAATGTTTCATTATAATCTAAGCCTTCAACTTGAGAGAAGCCCCTAGCAACTAATCTAGCTTTAAAATTTCTAACTTCATTATTTTCATTAACTTTAGTTTTATATAACCATTTTCATGAAACAAGATTCTTACCTTGAGGTAAAGGAACCAAATCCCAAGTATTATTAATTAAAGTATCATATTCGTCTTGCATAGCCCTTTTCCAATGAGGTTGATATTTAGATTGTTCATAAGTTTGAGGATCATTTTGATTCATAATATTAGACATCAAAGCATAATTACAATAATTTTCCTTTCTAGTCTTAGATTTATTCATTCTGGCTAAAATACCCTCACTTTCTTGCATAATTTTTTAAAACCATTTAGGCTTTCTTTTAGATGTAGGAGTTTCATCACTAGAAGAAGAATCATGAGGAGAGATTTCAATATTTTCATCATCACTATCACTATGAGTAAGAGATAAATTAGGAGGGTTAATAGAATATTCAACTTGAGGATTATCATCCACAACAATAACTTTATTTTGAGAAGATTCAATATCATGCACTTTAGAACAATCATGAACACCATTTTTACCAATGCATACATCTCTAGAAACTTTAACTTTGTTAGTAAGAGGATTATAAACTCTATAAGCTTTAGAATGTTCATCATAACCAACAAAAATATGATAAGAATATTTAGCATCTAATTTTTGCCTCTTTTGTTTAGGTTTGTCAACATAAGCAACCGAACCAAAAATTCTTAAATGTTTAAGATTGGGCTTCCTACCAGACCAATCTTCTTTAGGAGTTATATCCTTTAAAGATTTAGTAGGAGTCCTATTAATAATGTAAGTAGCACAAAACATAGCTTCTTCCCAAAATTTATAAGATATATTTTTAGCATGTAACATACATCTAGCCATTTCAACAATAGTCTATGCTTCCTTTCCGCCACACCATTTTGTTGAGGTTTATAGAGAATAGTTAGCTCATACTTAATACCAAATAATTTCAAATAACTATTAAAAGCGTTGTTCACATATTATGTACCATTATCATTTCTAAGAATTTTAATTTTAAAACTAGATTGCCTTTCAACAAATTTATGAAATTCAGAAAATATATCAAGAACTTGATCCTTACTATGAATAAAATAGATCCAAGTTCTTCTAGAAAAATCATCAACAAAATTAAGTGCATTCCTTGATCCTTGGATGGAGTTATTCTCCATGGGTCCCAAAAGGTCACTATGAACTAGGTGCAACTTATGAGTTTCCCTCCATGATTGACCATGTGGAAAGGGCTCCCTATGCATCTTACCACTCATGCATCATGTGCATACAATTTTAGATGGAACAATACTAGGAAATCAATCTACCATATTAAGCTTTTGCATTAGAGCAATATTATTAGCATTTATATGACCAAGTATTTCATGCCAAACATTGAAATCAATGGTAGATATTAAAGAGCATCTAGATTGAGCAAACTCATTAAATTTGAACAAATTATCATTGTCTAATTTAGCATTAGCAATGACCTTGTTTTGTTTTGGATCAATAACATAACACATATCTTTGTAAAATTCTATTTTATAATCTTGACAAAGCTTAGCAACTGAAAGCAAATTAGTCTTTAATTCATGAACATATAAAATAACATGCAATTTACCATTAGGAACATTCACACCTCCAATTACTTCTACTTTACAAGTATGATTATTAGCAAGTTGAGGAGGAACATTAGACATATCAGGTTGCATAGACTCAAAAAAATCTTTATGTGAAGTAACATGTTGAGATGGACCTGAATCAATAACCCATTCAAGATGTTGACAAATATTAAAACCACAAGTGAAAGAACATCTATATTGATTAGCATTGTTTTGAAACTTATTATTAGGTTTATTTTTATGTTGATTATTTTGCTTCATAGGATTTTTCTCATTTTTCTTTTTAAAACAAGTATTTTTCCAATGACCATCCTTATTACAATAAGTGCAATGAGGTATCTTAGAAGAAGTAATCTTCTTAGGATCATTGCCATTATTATAATGTTGTTTATAATGTTGCTTAAAATTTTCCTTATGATTAGACAAAAAGGAATGTTCATTAGACTTAATATTTCCAAATTGAATCAACTTAGCTTCTTCTTGTCTTAATAAATTGCGAAAAATGTCATAAGTTAATTGAGTAGCTAAAGAAGGAATCGCTAATTGATCATAAATATTAGTAATAAATTGTTGAAATTGCCTAGGAACACATTTTTTAAGAATAAGATGAATTAATCTAATATCTTCTAATTTTACTCCTAAACCTTGCAATTGACTATTTAAAGCATCAAACTTTAATCGAAAATCATCCATAGATTTGAAATCAGAATACCTTAGATCTTCAAGTTGATCTTGAAGTTGAATTTTTCTAGATTCATTTGAACTATCATAAATAGTTTTGAGTTTGTCCCATGCTTCATAGGCTATTGTGCATGTCCGAATGTGAACATATAGTTCGGGTGACATGGAGACACCTATGAGGCCAAGGGCTTCCTCATTTTTGAGCTTCCATTTTTCTTTTTCATATTGGGATGCAGACGAATCAGGTTTCAATTTTGGATCCGTAGCAACATCCAAAAGATGTTTAAAATGAAAAAATAAAAGAGATATGAGTTTTCCAAGAATGATAGTTAGAACTAGTTAATTTAATTTTAGGAATTAAAGTTGGCATGATTGCAATAAAAAATTCACAACTTTATGAGAAAAATAATAACTATTGTAAATAAATTTGTTTTTCTAACTTTTGAATTTTATTTTTTTAGTATTTGGTATTATTACCTAGTGAATGAAACTACAGATGGCCAAAGCCCTAAATAGAGATAAATGATTTGTAAAATTTTTATTTATTAATAAAAGCAAAAAAAAATATATTGCTTGGGGTTTGTATGATTTATTTGTTATTATAAAAAAACAGAGATGATTTTTTCTAAAACAAAATAATTTATTTTTTCAAGAAAATAATATGAAATATTTTAAGAAAAATTGAGCTAAAATGAGGACTCGCCCCCCAAAAAAACTGATTTTTTTACAAAAAATAAAATATAGTGATTTTTTTACAGATTTAATCTGATATTGCAAAAGAGATTACAAAACTAATGAAATGTTTTAAGAATAAATAAACTGAAATATAACATTTTAAAATTTGTATGCAAAAAATAAAACATGCATGCAGATTATACAAATCCTGGACAAGGGTTAGAAAAAATTGAAAAACAAGATAAATCCTTATTGGGTTTTTAAAAAAAATATATACTAAATTCTTGTAGATTAAAACTATAGAAACCTGCACAATAAAACTAGTTAGAAAAACAAATATCAAACAAGAAGTAAAAAAAGACTTTGGCTCTTCTCTTCCTCTCTTAGAATGCATCCAATGGTGTGCTTAAAAACTTGGTAAACCTTCAATAATGTAGCCCAAAAAAGATTAGTAATACCAAGCTCTGATACCATAAAAGGAAAAATAAATTGAGCAAAGGAAATAACTAATCAATGAGCATTGTTTGAAGGTAAAATGTTACCAAAGAGAGAGTAGCCAAATCAAGCACCACCACCATCAAGAGGAGACACAAGAATTTGATAAGGGGAAAAAGCAAGAAAAAACCCCAATATTATAAATGGAGGCAAAATACCTAAGAATGATACAAAGAGAGAGAGAGTGCTTAATCCTTAAGCTTGCTTGCTTGAATATGAAGAATTAGAGGAGATGCACCTCAATAAATAGAGGTGAGAAGAACCTCTATTCATCTATGTGTGTGCAATGTGTCAAGAACCTCTTAAGGAGGTGGCTACAAATATTCCTTAATAAAGGAATTAAAAATAAAATGAGTCATCCTCACACATGTGTGAGAAGACAAAAAGACAAAAGATTTGTAGGGATTCTTTTGGAATATTCCTACAAGTTAATAAATAAATACAACTAAAGAATAACCTTTACCAAATAAAAATTAATCTTCTAACAATTGAAAATATGGAAAGTGTCAAGGCAAAACTAGGTAAAACTATTGGTACACTATCTCAAGATCTGTAGGAAATGGAAAAAAAGTCTCAAGACTTGGAAAAAAATGAAAGAACTCAAGCTCAATGTGCTAGGGGAGATTGGAATAATTCTCAATAGAGAAATGTTCATTGATGTAAAAGAAAAAATAAAACATAAGATAAGTGTCATTGTTGATCTAATTAGAGATTTACAGAGGCTCAAGAGATTAGTGAAGAGAAAGGTTTAGACCTTGTCACCAAAATCAAAGAGTTGCCTTGCCAATTGTTTGATGACAATCAAAATATCCTTCCCTCTGACACGGTTTTTGAATAATTTACATCAATGATGAAGAAGGAATTTGAAGATGAAGCTTTCTTAGTAGCTTCAATTGATAAATTGATGGAAATTTAGCTCACATTGGATAACCTTAAAGTAGTTTTAGAAAGGCACATAAGAGATTGCATCACCATCAAGGACTTAGTTACACAATTTCTTTCTATCTCCAGACATACCATAGGATCTAATGATTTAGAAGTCCAAGCGGCCATGAAGAAATATGAAGAATTTATGGAGAAGGATGGTGAATATTGAAGGAACATACCTTTGCCACACTTATATTATTTTTCAACATTTTGATTTATGTAATTAGTTGATGACATTTTACATATATTTTATACAAATGTAATTACATGTAAAAATAGAGAAGTCCTAAATCAAATTGGACTCTACAATTGAATAAGTCACTTTAGTTGAAGCTTTCCTAGATTAGATCTCAACTCTCCTCTATATATATGAGGTACTTTCTTTGTATTAGGGACCTTTTATCTTTTGAAGTGAAGTTATGTCCATTTGAAAAATATATTGAGACTGTGTTTAATGTGCATATCAAATTTTAGTCAATAAAAGAGGAAAAGTTTTCATTCAACCTTTGTTTTGGATCTTCTTTGTTATGTGTGAGATTGTTCTTATTTCCTTCTCACTACATTTTCTTGCAATTGGTTGAATATGTGGCATTATATCTTATCTTTGAAAGGGAATTCAAATTTGATCTTGATAGTCTTTGTGCTACATCATTATATTTGGAGTTTATGTTCTAGTGTGTGAACTTTGCTGATAATTCAAAGACTTTGGGCTGCATGTTATTTGCAATGTTTTGTGGATCTTTTGCTGGTGTATGTTGAAGTCTTTGAGCTGTAATGTGCTTCACTCCTTATCTTTAAGAATCATCATTGAAAATAACAAAAGTCTTTGAACTTTTGTGGGGTTTCTAGCTACAAAACTAACTGGTATTGCTTTGATTACTCTTTTGTTTAATCAAGCTGAATATTGGTTATTACTGCTCACAATAATTCTTTGAAGTGAATTATATATTGTAATAGTATTGCTGTAAGAAGAAAACATCTCTTTCGAAATAAGAGAAAAGGATGAATGTAACACCCATGGATAAAAATAGTGTATATAATCTAGGTTAGTTGCTTGTTGTTTTATTGAGCAATAAGAAGGGAGCCTCCCCTTCCTGAGAGGAGAGATTTAAATCTCATCATAGTTGTGGTTGAAATTACCATTTTGTAATTAATTAAGTGATTACAAAATATTCACCCAACATGTTGATAGATCTTAGTGGCCCCTTTGGAGGATTCACATTTTGATTGTTTTTTGATTGTTTGGTAGGGGTTGTATGTTTTGTAAGAAATTTGCATCTACTGTACCATCATTTGTAACATTCTTGTTCTTATCCCATAGACGAGGTTTGTTATTAGAGTTTGGTGTATAGTCCTTTTTATCTTTGTATATTTTGACAAGTCCCTTAGCAATAAGAGCCTTCTCAAAGGTGATCCCTTTTTTCTATGATTTCTTCAAAGGTGTTAGCACATTGTATGGTTAAGTGAAAGCCAATTTTCATGTTAATATTTGGGACAAAGATATTCATGAATTACTTTTTAGGAATAAGCCATTTGTATTTTCTAGTCTTGTGTCTCCAACGTTGTAGGAATGAAGCAAATGTTTCTCCTGGATTTTGTTTTGTGCTACATAAATTGGTCATGGTAACCTTGTGTTCTATATTGTGTGAGAGCCAACCAAGAAAATTTTCTACAAGTTCATGAAATATTTTGATACCATGTGGTAAATGGGAGAACCATTCTATTTCTTGTCCTCCTAAACTTCTAGGAAAGAGGCACATTAAGTATGTGTCATTGTATGCAACCCCAAGACATGCTATATAAAATTCTCGTATTTGTTCTTGTGGATCACCTCTTCCTTTATATTTTTCAAATTTAAGAATTTCAAAATTATGAGGGAAAGGTGTCATAGCTATGTTTCTATCAAATGGTTATAGATAAATATAATAAAGAGTATAGCTTTTATTTGTTTATCCTAGTTCATGTCGGTAATCTTTTGGTTCAAGTTTTGAATTTACAATACCAAGTCATCATGTTGGTTACTTTTTGGTTGGTCAGATGGAGTTCATGTTTGATGTTGAGGGATGGATGAAGAATTATATGATTTTTTTTATTTTGTGGGATATTTTGAGGGATGTTGTATGGGTTATATGGTATTTTTTGTTGTTGAGGTATGTTTTTTCCTTGAGTAGTGTTATATGGATTGTATGAAGTGTTTTGATTTTGTGGAATGAATTTTTGTTGTGGAATGACTTTTTGTTGTGGAATGGATTGTTGTTGAGGTATGCATTTTTGTTGAGATGTTCTTTGAGGGATATTATGTGGATATTTTTTAGTTTGAGTGACATGTGTTCATGTAGGTATATTGAATGGATTTGATTGAGATTGTTGTCACAAAATGAATTGTTGTTGGGGGATACTTGTGTTTGTCGATATGCTAGATGTGAGAGTTTGTGAAGGATGTGGTATGTTGTTAGTTTTTTGGTATTTTGGATGTGGAATCCTATTTTGTGGTGGTAAGATGGAATTTGTGAAGTGGGAGGTTGGTATAAATTGTTGGGATTATTTGTGCTACTTGTTATGTTAGGTTCTTGTGAATCATATGGAACATTAGGAGGCACATACGGTGTAAAAATTTGGGCCATGAAAAGATTGTTTGTGTAGTTTGTAATGTTTGGAGATAGGTGAGGAGTATTTGTGTTGGGAGGATTTAGTATGTGTGAGATTGTAAGATCAACCATGTTTGGATTTTGATATAACAAATTTATAAATTGTTTTGAAAATGGTATTGAATTTGTGTCATATGATGGTATAGTTGGTTGACTAAGTATAGTTGGAATTGAAGGTTGTGGTATTGGTTCATTAATATATTGAACTATAGGTATGTTCTCATGTGATGGAACATTAGATGACATGACACATGTGAGGGCTTGTTCCCTAAGTGTAAAAATGTTGAAATCAAAAGGTAGCTTAGCACCATTTTGTGAAAATATAAGGAAATACACATTAGGAGCCAAAGAGATGAGGGAATCAAGTGCTCTAGCCAAGGAAGGATCTTGTTGTATTTCTAAGAGTCTCTCCTAAGTAAATTTTATAGATTCCACCAATATATTTGTGATGTCTTCTATGAGAATGGGTGGATATTGAAGTTGTTGTTATGGAGTTTTGTATTCACTAGAACCAAATAGATGACCAGGTATTCCAAACTATGATTTAATTAAACCCATTGGTGTAATGACATTTGAACTACTAAGATTAGACTCCATGATTTTATTGTGTTGTGACCTTGTAATAGGCATAAAAATGGATGATCTTATGGAATATGAGATGTTATTGAAGTTTGGTAATGTGATATGGATGCGTTTTATTTTAAAATGGACTTATGAGAGCCACATTAGGGTAGATATAGATAAAATTGATGTTGATGTTTTTTGGTTAATGGAAGATATGAAAACCTCTAAAATTCAAAGTTAACCTAGATCTTTATTTTGATTAGGTGTTAACGATGGTATTTCTTTGTACTATACTAATGAGTGCAAGCAAAGGGATGATGGTGAGTTTATAAAATTAGAAGTAGATGAGATGACTAAGTTATTTTTCTCATAGATATCAACACTAATCCAACTATTCACTGAAAAAGGTTGAATTTCAAGTAAAATTTAAACTAGGAGATAAGATGAGAGATCTAAGAAAGACTATAATTGATATTGGTTGTTGGTGGATTGATGTTTTCTATTTATTATGATAGTTTTGTTTGTCCAAAGATAAATAGGTAATTCGAAAAGTCCAAGATGAAAGTGGTATGATATGGGTGTGAAAGTTGATTTTCTATGTGAATGATGAATCCTAGTTGTAAGTCTATTGCATTATAGGTCTCATATCCTAGGTTGAATTGATCTTGAATTTTGGAAACTAAAATTTTAAATATTTAGGAAAAGATATTTTCACAGTCAAAAGCATCATTCTAAGTTTTAAAAGCATCACTATGTTCTTCAATTGTGTCAAGGTATATATTAGATGCGACATAATTTGTCAAATGTGTCACTATAAGTATACAAGGCATCATTGTGTTTGATCAAATATGATAAGATAATATCAAAGGTGCCAATCTATGTCAAAAAAATCATTGCATTTATCAAAGGTGTCAATCTAAGTTTAGATGTGTCACTTTGTGAAAACTAGGGTTTTAGATTGACATAGTGTAGTTTTGATCAAATGCATCAAATTAGTCAAAAGTGTTGCTCTTTAAATCAAATGTGTCAAGGGATATTCAAAAGTGTTGTAGGATAATCAAATTCATCACTATAACTTTAGATGCACATTTTTTCTTAATTTTACACTCTACAAAACCCCCTTTTCCATAATTCCACACTTATATTTTATAAGGGATTTATACTTTCCCTTTGACTTAAATTTATGTTTATTTCTTGATTCAATTTAACCCCCTCTTTCTTGGCATTGATATCTAACAAATAAATCATCTTTAGAGGGGTCATCCACATATTTTATCCTTAGCTAGTCACTTAGTAGCTAAAAAAATTCTTCAAGTTTTGACTTAGAAGATATGCTCCTAATAACCATAATGAGATTATCCCACAAATTAGGTAATGAGTAATGAAAAGTGATATATTTGTATTATTATTTCATTTGTATATATGTAGAAGTAGGTTAAATCACTACTACATTAAATGCATAAAGAACACTAATTCAAGATTCGCCTTCATGTATCTTTAAGGGATACAAATTTATTTTGAGAAATAAGTTATTTACAAAAATATTGGTTTGATACAATATAGTAATTTTATCCCATAAACCCTTTACATTATTTTCACTTGAAACATTCATCAAGGATGAATTAGAAATACATGACCTAACTACCCTTATCTTTTTTTCAATTTTGTCCCATGTATTTTTCCAATTAATTTAGGTAGTGCTAGATTTAGTAGTTACCACAATCCACCAATATCTTTCCACTAAAATATCTTCTATATTCAATTTTTATAATTGAAAGCTTTGCCCATTGAACTTCTTAATCTCAAATTTTATGATGTTGGCCCAAATTCAAATTTTTAGATCTAATTTGTACCTAAATAAAAATTATCCTATTGTAAAGAAATAAATAAGTAAATAAAAGCATCTCCTCTTTCAGAAGATCAAACCACATGAGAACTTTGATAATAAATGTTGATTTCATAATGTTCATTCTTCAATTAGGAGTCCATAAAATGGATTAAATCTTGTTGCTCTAAATAATAAATAAGACTCATTAAAAATCAAATAAAGAAAGGAAAAGGAGATAAGATAGAACAAAAGAGAAATGACAAAAAAATATATCATAGCGAAACCTTTTCATGTAAAAAATCTAGAGTCATGTAGATATCACTACATTAATTTGAAACAAGTCTTACAATACAATGAGAAAACTCCAAAAGTAATCTAACATTTGTGTCAACACTCTAACAACGTGGCTATAGATCAACCCAATTTTAAAACCTATAAATATTGCAATATCATCCAAAAATATCTAAAACATATAAAACTTTCAATACCATCCAAACTAATACCAAATATCTATTTCAAGTCTTATATTTATAGGATTTAGCCATCCATATGATATTCTATAGGGGCATTCAAGTCATGGTAAAGAGGACCATTCAAACCCAATACCAATCTTTCATGAATGAAAGTATAACTTCCATTGATGGACCAATCAACTAATAAAACTATGTGCTCCACTTGGAAAACATAACTCTTGCGATATATTCTTACACAATGCTTGAAATAGATAGTCTACGATTCATTTCATAGTCCAATTTTTAACCTTCATATCAAATTATCTCTTATTATTTTCATATAACATTTTCTAAGTGTTGAAGTATGCCACCCCAAGAATCATGAGATTCCCTTCATGTATATTGCCCCATTTCATGAGGGTCTAACATGACAAGATATGAAAATATTAACTATTAAAATTATTCCTAAGAATTGTGAGGTGTACACCACCTAATCATAACATGAGAACCTATTCAAGCAATGCTTGACCACAAAACACGATCTACTCTAGGAAATAATTGTATGCCAATTTTTGTATTCTTGGAATTCACTATATATTTCCTTGACTAGGTGTACAATATAGATAAATTTCTTTTCTTTGTAACTAAATAGTATGTGATAGTTGATGAAGAAGATGAGATCCATGCACTTTAAAATTTGGAAATGATCTAAATAGTTATTTTTTAAACCAAAATAAATATCCTTCTTTATTCTATGATGGGATAAGTTCATTATTTTAGACTAGTTCATAGTTGTGAAATCACTCTATACACCTAGACTCATTCTTTACTTGTATTTGGTTATTTTGTTAGAGAATAATATCCTCTTTATACTCTTACATTTTTCTGTCAAGCTAGAAATATTCAAAAATACCTTGATAGAAAATATGATTCAAACAAACACATGAATTATATAATTATTTCTAGGTGATTCACATGCTGTAGGATGAGTGCAATTATATACAATAGATTTGTTAATTTATTTTTGAATATACATGAACATAATACTAAAGTATAAAGTGTTATACAAAAGGTAACCTAGATTGGGTGGGTGGGGGTGGTATCCTAATGTTCATAGGGGTTTGATGATCTTTGCTTATGCTATCAACTTGGGCATATAGTAATCAAACTTTTTTGAGGTGGCTACCACTTATAATGGCATTTAGGTAGCTAAACAAAAAGGTTTAAATAAAGTGATAATAGAAGAAGACTCTAAAAATGTCACAATGTTGCATGGGGAAGCCACTCTTAGTTGGTCTCTCTAAGATCTCATTGAGGAATCTTGTCATGATATGATGAGATTCAAGAAAAGTAGATTAAAGCAATTTTTTC
This sequence comes from Sequoiadendron giganteum, assembly GCA_007115665.2. Taxonomy (NCBI): domain Eukaryota; kingdom Viridiplantae; phylum Streptophyta; class Pinopsida; order Cupressales; family Cupressaceae; genus Sequoiadendron; species Sequoiadendron giganteum. The sequence goes on from CM021103.1 coordinate 401,119,001, forward strand.
ATGAAGGTAATATTTTTGCAAATTTTATGGTGAAATTAGGGTCCTTTTTCCAAAATATTAAAGTTTGGAATGATATGAATCTACTCCCAAAGCATGTGAGAACCTCAATCATCAATGAAGGATAATTTATCTTCACCTCCAATGTTAGAGATAAATATGGAAATATCCCAAGTTTGTAAGGCCCAGACATACCCCCCAATTGCTTAGGGTGTTATGTGATCTCCCCCCCTTAGTTCATTATGGTAAATTCATTTTTCATCCTGCCTCTCTTTTGCGTGACAAAAGTTTTTGGAATCTCCATTTCCTAGTTTCTCATTAGTATTCCATCATTGGTGATAGTTTGACTACCATGGGTGGTGACCTAGTCCAGGAGGAGACCAATAATTATGAGAGTCTGAAAAAATACTAGGAAGACTAGTCTTATTTTCATAAGGGTAATCAACCCCCCTACATTGAATTTATGAAGTGTCATGATCTTTCCCTTTCAGTTGAGTTCAATAATTCTTGGAAGGAAGGGTTAGTTGATATCAAGGGCCTCTCCTTTTTTGTTATTGTTGAGCTTAAATAAACTACTACTGGTCTTCCCCTTGAAGGCACAAATTTACCAAAAAACCAAGGGTAACTACCAAAGAGACATGGAAAATTCTTGAAGAGGAGCGAAAATATTAATCATCTACAAAATGGGTTTAATAGATAGGACCTCCCAAGGGTTTGGAAGAAAATCATTGAAGTGCTTATGAGATATGTCACTATAGAAAGTTACTACAAAATATTCCATTATCAACTTTTTCCTATGCTTAATCATTTTAGGCATAATGTGAAGATGAATTTTTCCTTATGGATTCACTCATCGTTGGATCAATCTATAAAAATTTTCATTAAAAATGGAGTCCTTTCCTCTCCACCAAGGCTTAATTTATCATCTCTACTAGTTTTATCTAGCCCTCACCCCAACCTTCTCCTTTCTCTCATACATAAATAACCCCTCCCTTATCCAAGTGGGAATGAATTTAGAAAAAATGTTCAAAATACTGGAACTCTTTCCTCTATCGCTAAAGCCCCCTCATCTTGAGTAGGGAAACCTGATCCAACCCCCAATGCTCCTCATAAGGAAAATCCCTGGTTGCTAAATCCCCTGCTTCCTCAAGTAATAAAACAGTTTTCTTTGTGGACTCCCCTTAGATTTCTATCTCAAATGATGACTTTGGGTCTACTTGGTCCCTCTCCCCCAATGTCTCCCTTGAGGCCTCCCCTCAACTCTCCTCCCTCCTGCAACATATTTGTTAGCCCCCTCCCTCTCCTCAAAAGGATGAGTTGCCTTCTTAGGACACAACTAAACATCCCTCATATTCTCAAAAGCCCCCCTCTTACAAGATTTATGTCTCCCTGTGAAAAAGTTAATGAACTATGCAAGGATACCAATATCCATAACAACATTCTCAAATGATAGCTTACCTAACTGCTTACAACCAATACAAATATTCAAACTCTGGAGTCTATTATTCTGAAAAAGATTGGATTGTCCTAGAGAGGTGGTAGATGAGGAGAACTAGGAAATGATGAAATATATTGCTACAAATTTTAAGAATTGGGATGATCTACAGAAGGATGTTAGGAGCATATAGGAGGTGATTGGGTTGACTAAGTATTGCAATAATTTGCAAAGGGTGGTTGCCAACCTTCAAGGGAACTGGGAAAAAATATTGTTTAATTTGCAAGAAATCACTGATTACAACATGGAGACATTCAAGAACATGATGGTGACCATTTAGGTTTTTCAACAAGAGTTAAAGAAAAATTGTGCTAAGCATGAAAGAGAAGAAGATTCTATTTCTTCCTCTTCAAGCTCCAACAAGAAAATAAAATCCAAAGAGAATGCTTAACCTACCACCCTAGAGAAAAATATTAAAAATAGTTCCAATGATCTATCCTTCGAGGACAAGTTAGAGTTCTTAACCAAGGAGTGGAAGTCAATCAAAGGAATTCACCTCCTTGGTGAAAAATAATTGGTCTTCTTAGGTAGTTGGTCTTGGGTTGGTCCCTTTTGTGTGTCTACTGGCTACTGGTCTTTTTTTAGTTCTTTTTTTTATTTTTCTGATGTCTCACTCCTTGTGAGACTCCTCTCTTATGTCTCTCTAATTGGTTTGTAATGGGTTTGTGCCTTTCCCACTTTTTCATATCAAAACACTAAAGTGCAAATATTTATGCATAGTCAACTTGATAACAAAATGTGAAAGAGGCTTATCAACTAAATATTTAATTTTGACTTACCTTGCTGCTACAAACATGATTTTGGTCAATTAGATTTATTGGATTAGTTTTTTATGCGATTTAATTATATATTAGGATGGATTAATGCTCAAAATTTGATAGGACAATTGGACTAGGACTGTATGCACATACACATAGAGATAAGTAATGAGCATATAGATAGGTGCAAGAAAGGCTATGCATGTTAGCTTAGTTATACACAATTTTTAATCAAATGTAGCTATACATATGTATCAAGACATTCCCCAAAACTAGGAACACAACTAAATCAAGAAATACATCTTACATTTCCCCCCACTTTGAGGAGCATGTTAATCTCTAAGTATGAATCATACATATCTAATTATATAGCATTATCAAACATCTATAAATTAAATGCAACAAATATGTAAAGTAGTCTATGAAGAATGAGGATTCTCATTTGATGTTATTTTATTTTGCTTATGTTCTCCCATGAAATCCTATATGAAAAGGGGTGAAATATTCAAAAGTATCTTTCAACTCACAAGATAAATTATATACGAAAAATGAGTTTGATATTGATCACATATGTCCCCTCTTCGATTGAATGCTTGAAGGAAGCTTATAAATACACACACACATATAATAGATCAAAAATAAAATATATTATAAGATAATTGTAATCATGTGATAGACCGATAATAAATGATGAGCATGTGAGAACATGTAATCATCTAAACATAAAAGAATTGCCATCATATCTAGAAAACATATTGCAATAAGTATGAAAATGAATTGGAGTTAAAATCAAAGGTATAATTATTTCTCCTAACATGGAAAAAATAATGGTGGTGCAACCCTTAAAGATGTTTGATTCTTATTGAAATTTTTGGTTAGTGTTGAATTTCATATTTTGTCTTGTGTAATTCATATTTTGATGTGAATTTAGATGTTATTCCATGTTGTAAATTAAATTTCAAATTTGGAGTAAACTTGAAGAAGATAAGATGAGTGGAGATAATGGAGAATATGCCTTGAAAGAAAAAAAGGCCTAAAAAAGAAATGAAGGCATGGGTTTCTTGGAGACCACTAATTTGACTTATAACTCCAAATTTGAAATTCCATAACTCCTAAAAAATAGGGAATCAGGAGGTGAGTGCCCAAGTTTGGGAAAAGCAGATTTTGTCTTTATTCTTGAAAACAAGAAAGCCTTTAAAGCACTATCTTTCATATTTGCCAAGTCTGGAGGTTTGGAAGTTTATTTTATTCATTTCTATTGCTGAATTTAAATTTCATTGGTTGCTTCTGGAGATGGGTGCTGATTTTCCTAGGAGTGGGTTGGAATGCAAGAAAATTAAAATTGAATGCATTTACATTTCATTTCATTTGACAGTAGCTTGTGTTATGCAAAAGTAATTTCATTTTTTAATGAAGTTTTCCAGAATATAGGAAAAGAGAAGAGAGGGCATAGAATACCTCTCCAAAGGGGTTTTTGATGGTGTCAATTTAGATTATAGGTTGTTGATAGAGGCATAAACATCATCAGTAGTTACAGATTGAAGGGTTGAGATTGTGGAGAGTAATTGTTGTTGCAGGTACTAGAGAGAAACTTTGTTACAGAGCTTTGATTTGCTGATAGAAAATAATTTTTTTTGTGTTTACCGGTAGTTTTGTAAGGAATTGTTGCAGCCCATAATCCTTCCCAAATTTATTTTAATTCATTGCAATTTTAATCAAATTTGAGATAGTTGGTTGCAAGTTGCAAACCAGAGCTTCATTCCTATTGCAAACAATATATTTTCTTTGTGAAGGGTTTTTAGTTTTTAGTATTGTGTGGGATTTTAAAATTAATTTCCATTGAATAATTTATTTTAATTAGCTCCATATATTAGTGGTATCAGAGCTAAGTTGATCCTGAGAGTGTAAACAGACCACCAGAGAGAGGCAGTTTATACCAGGACTTGTGAGTTGAAGTGTTGTAGAGATGTATGCTAGAGGAGCCTCCTGGTAGGGGTAGGGGTAGAGGAAGATGAAGAGGAGATAATTTTGTCAAGGTTGATGATTTTAGAGCCTTGAGAAGGCATGTTGAAATTTTATAAGAAGAGATAAGGAGAGGATTTACAAGAACAAGAGACCCAAGAAGTGATGTTGAAGATGAAAGAATAAAGAATGCTAGTCAAGCTGGAAGCCAAGCTGGGAGTTAAGGAAATGCAGGAATAGTAGTAGTTGCTCATGATCCTTTGGTAATTGCATTATAAAAGATAAGAAAAATTCCTAGGATGGATGTGCATACGTTCAATGGAAGTCTAAATCTAGAAGAGTTGGTAGATTGGATTAATGAAATGGAGGAGTATTTTGAATTTGAAGAGATAGAGGATCATGATAGAGTGAAATTCTCCAAGAAAAAGGTTGAAAGGACATGCCTCAATATGGTGGAGAGAGGTCCAATTAGAAAGGGGAAAAAGAGGAAAATATAAGATTACCAAATGGGATAAAATGGTGGATAAATTAAAAAGACAATTTATTCATGTAGACTACAAATTAGACTTTCTCAAGAGGATGCAAGGTTTGAAGCAAGGAAACAAGACTGTAAAATAATACACTAAATAATTCCATAGAATTGTTATAAGGACTAGACATTTAGAGGCAACCAAAGAAAAGGTGGGTCTGTGCAAGATCATGGGGGTCCAAAAAGTGGCGATGTGAAAAAAAAATCCGTTTTTAACTCACCCAAAAATGCGAAATTCCACTTTGAATTTTTGTAGACTTGGGTGGAAAGTACATACTTCCAAGCAAATACCAAACCAAAACGGATATCCATTTCAAAATGGATATTCATTTTTAAATGGGTATCTGTTTCTAATAGGCTAGATTTTAAAATTTTGTTGGGTCCAAGGCCGACCAATATATATTATAATATTATATAATATAATATTTATAATATAATAATATTATACCGCCAATAGTGATATATCTTACATTTCAAAAAAAATCACCAATTTAAATATATGGTCGGGTCTCGAACCTGACCATATATTAAAAAAACTACATAAATGAAACAAATATCTGTTTCTTGTTTTATAAAATGAAAAACAAAAACCTAAGAGCTCATTATTAGTAGAGTCTGCATGGGTTTTTAGGTTCACAACTAAGATATTCATTCATAGGTGCCTCTTCTTGCTCAAATCAATCAAATTTGACAATTTTTTTTGGATTTTTTATGTTTTTATTCAATTTTTATTGGTTTTGCATTATTTTTTGTCAAATTTAGTGAAAAATAAGATATTTGATAGGTTTTTTATAGCAATAAAATCATTGCTAATTTTGATTTTTTTTATTAATTAATAGGCTTAAAATGGCTGATCCCAACCCCGCTCAACATGAAAACATTCAACTGGATCAACATGAAAACCCTCCAAATCCTCCTTCACCGTGATCGTTGTTTCCAAACCAAAACGTGCCAAAAATACACAAATATATTCATAGAAATTTAGATCAATTGAGAAATGTATGTTGAATCTATGAGACACTCACTGAGCTATCAGACATGAAAAACACTTTAGAAACAATCATTTCAAATGTTGAAACTTTGGAAACTCAACACAATAGATTTGCACAATGGTGAGAGGAATACAGGAAATTTTATGCCAATGGGTTATCATATGATGAGGTGAGGGCACTTGATATTGACAAAGCCCAATTAGCCCATTTATTCATCAATCATAGAATAGGACAACCTGTTAATGTGCGGAAGCCAAAATTTTCAAATTAAATGGTGCACCCATAGAGGCATATTAGATAATTTTTGGAGATGTTGGTGGATAGTTTTTGATAAACCACCCAACAACAATCTTGATGTCCCTCAGTATTTTCTCTAAAAATTATATGTTGAGTTTTTCCTACGGAGGCATGTCAATTACTTTGACATGAGATATTTCTAGGGTGTTGGTAGAGGGATTCCACAAGATACACCTAGAGCACGCAGAGTCACCCCAATTTGTCATGCTCTGCCTATTGCTGCCCCAACTCAAGTACCTTACCCTGAGATTGCTTTAGATGCACGGACTCAGAGAATTTATGAATTATATTCATTAAGTGATCATTTGGTCAAATAAATCCATCATGTTGCATAGCCATTTCATGGTGCATCCCATCATGATGGTGTTGCACCTGATACATCCCAACATGTGTTAGAATCCAAGAACACTAAGAGGGGGGTGAATTAGTGTTCTACAATCTTTGACTTTATTAATCTAATCATGAAAGAACTTATAACATTCAACCAAAATAAATATGCATGAACATAAGGCAAACAACCATAACACCATAACACAAGGATTTTTACATGGAAACCTTGTTAGGGGAAAAACCACGGTGGAAGGCCAATCCACAATATGAGTATACTCAGAAATAAGTGTTTACAAAATGGGAATGCACTTGCATTCAAGCACACTGCCTAGAGCTCACTGCTCAGAAATGAAGACTCACTGTCTTATAGAATATTCAAATTAATTCCATGTGAGAGATTTGAACTGAAAGAGTAGCATCTGCTAATGCCTGATTACAGTTCCAGTTAGGCTCAATAATCGAATTCTTGACCTTCTATCTGATTCTTCTCTTCTGCTCTTCTTTGCTTCAATTCGTATAAAAAATCCTTTTATGCACAAGTGAAATTGTGCATAATCCTTCTGCTATTTGCAACACACACCAAAACACATCACACCTATCTCAAAATGATATAATTGATCACATATATATCTGCCACCAAGGATTTAATCGCTACCTATCGACTCCAACAAAAGTATGAACATATTTACAAACTGTCGGCTCAATCCAAAGTTAATTCTCAATGCGCACCTACCAAATTTTTCCATAGCATAGAAATGACCCAAATCAATATGATCGAGCATGAAAATACTTAAACAATTACTCCTTAATTATCTGCAACATATTATATTCATGAAGTCGGCTTTATGTACTGATAAATAGGAAATTAATCAACTGGATCTTCTAACTTGCACACCAATGAATGTGTATCCTGATGATTCTCAGATAAGATAGTATGTACACCAAAAATATATTCCCTGAGATCCACAACTCAAAATGATAATAGGAAATTACATATGAATCAATGAACACAATTTTGTCGGATGCACTATTCTTGCTTGACAGTTAATTATAGAAATTCGATTTGACTTCCAGTATGAGAAAATGATGACGTGTGGATCGAATCATGGACTAGGGTTTCCATAAATGATAACACCAAAATGATATTTGTAGTGTCTCTTTCCAACAATCTCCCCCTTTGGCATTGATGGCAACACTTAGTGAAAAATGACTAAGTGTCGGATCAGTACCAACATGAATACACTGCCACCCTTCAAAATTAAAAAACAAAACTCCCCTTGAGATGATTAAGGAATTTTTCACTATCCCATTCTCCCCCTTTGATATCAATGGAAAAGGAAGGAATCCGCATACCAAAAATCAAACAAAATTGTTATGAACAAATTGCATATGTACAAACAAGATTCTTCAACTTACATAAGCTTGAATAAATCTGAAATTTTGTTCTTCAACAAGTTCAAACTCATGTTCCAAACCTTCTTGAGACTCTCCAAGATAACCACGTGACCGCAGAATAAGTAAGATTGCATCTTTGTAGATTTGAGGTTCGTCGGATCACTAACCGCCATAGCATCTTGTGCTTCCTTCAAAGCACTTAACATTGTTTCCATCTTAGGACCAATTAGTCCTCTAAGATCACAAACTCTTTCAACCATTTTAATTTCTTCATGCTTCAAGATTTTGATCTTGTCAAGTAGAGATATGACTTGACTTTCTTGCTTTTCAACAAAGACAGTTAGAGGATCGAATGCTTGAGTGATATCTACTAACTGTTTTTCACATTCTTTTATTTTATTTTCAAAGTCCTCAGCGAACTTAGATAAAGATAGACATGATTTGTAGATATTACCACCTTCAATCAAAGCACTTTGAATGTTCTTTATACAAGTAGCTACCAAATATTTATCCCTAGCTATCATCCCTTTCAATCTATTGAATATTTTATCATCAAACTCCTTTTGTACCTTATCCTCAGCTGATTTCTCAAGGGACTCAAAATGAGTACTTACAGCATTAATAAGCTTCTTCAGCTCACCAGATGGAGAACCGGATGGACCCTTAACATATGTAGGCATGATTTTCTCCAGAATACTGGATGCAAGATTCAACAACTCACTATCTTCAATATGTGACTTTAGAATTTCTTCCCTCACCTTGTTTTGAGCGAATGAAGCTACCTTCATTTTATGAATAGGGGATAAAGTTTCCAAGTTAATAGGACCTCTTAGTAGTTCATAATAAAATTCTTCATGTTGTTCTTCCAAAAACTCTTTCACTACCTTAGCAGTGCCTCTTGCTTTTACCAGAACTTCCTTTATTTCAACCTTCTTTTCCTCAATCACTATTTCCTCAACTACAAATTCTTGCTTGTCTTTAGAAATATTAGCTTCTTCAACCAACACGACCTTAGGAGCTTCAGTCTCCAAAGGAATTTCTACATCATGCACATCAAGGGGAATCTGAGTGTCCTCAAATTTATCTTCTTTTTCTTCTTCTACTATCAGACTAGCTGAAACATTTCCATCATGTACTTCCTCAGAAACAACATCGATTATGTTCCTTAACAAAACTTCCTTTAGAATTTTTTCAGTTTCCTTTTCCACTTCTCTAGTTTGACCAATCATGAGCTTGTTTACTCTTCTTTTGTTCTTGAAGTCTATCTTAGCACCATTCATAATTTTCCTCATTTCCTCAACAGACATCTCTGGACATAAATCTACAAGAATTCACTCTTTCAACTGTTCATCCCCAGTTCTGGCATTCACTCTTTTCATTTCCAAAATTTCATAAAGACTTCTGGGTAATGCAGATATTATTTCAATAAGTTCCTTATTGAAGTTATTCAAGTATTTTATTGAGGCTTCCTCAAGAATTCTTTGACCAACACTATCAAAAGTGTCATACCATTCACGAAGAGGCATAATATTTCCATCATTAATCAATGCACTATCCACTTCTTTTACAGACATACCTGTTTTTTCAATTTTCATCTTCTTCTTTGCTTTCACTTCTTCACCAAAGGGCTTGTCTTTTGAAATTATTGTTTCCTTTGTGCCTTTGAGCTTGATTTCTCTTATCTCTACATCAGATTCAGTCTCTTCATCTTTAGAAAGAAAAATATAAACTCTTTTTTTTTTTCCTTCTTCCTCTTTCCTTCCTTACTGAATGACTTGGCTTGTTCTTTCACAAGACTTGACCTTTTTGCATAACCGAAGGGGAGAGTAGAGCTTCTTGTAGATCTAGTTTGGGTAGAGGATACTACCAGACTAGCAAATTCAGTTCTAACTAACTCTCCTGCTTCAACTTGTTCTTGTTGGAAGATGGTCAACGCTCCCCTCGAGATTCGTGACATGGACTAACCGCCTCATGTGGATTTGTTAACTCTAATAGTTGTATCAGACATTAACAGGTCGATCTTTTGGTGCAACGACAACTATGGGCCAACAAGTGGTATCAGAGCCAAAGGTGTCAGGTTTGAATCCCCTCAAGTAATGTTGAGGGGGAGTTTGTTGGAAGATGGTCAGTGCTCCCCTCAGGATTCGTGACATGGACTAACCACCTCTCATGGATCCGTTAGCTCTGACAGTTGTATCAAGAATTAAGAGGTCAATCTTTTGGTGCAATGACAACTATGGGCCAATAGCTCTATCTTCCTTCTAGCTTCTCTCACAACTTCTGCAGATATACCCATGCTTTCTACAAAGGCTTCCAATTCTCTTCTTACTCTTCTGACTATTATAGGCTACCTTATTTGATTATGTACTTGTATATCCTTTTCAAAAAAAGTACCAAATCTTTCTTTTGATGGATCCTAAGGTTTGCTCAACAAAATTTCAGTATACATTTCCAAAATATGTTCCTCAACCTCGTAGCCCATTGGCGTAATCTAGACTATTATGGGATTTGCAACTTCCATCAGGCATTAATCAATGTCAACCATAAAACAAATAGTATCTGTGTACTTCTCCACAATAGACTTAGGAATTCTTTCTCTTGATTGTATCTCATTCTGAAAGTTCTTGAAATATCCCCAGATTGCAATATTCCTTGTCTTGCTATGACCAAGTTTGTGCAAGATATCTCTAATTTGAGCAGCTACAGGTTTATTACCCTACCATTGTACTTTTCCAAATCATGGAACTTCATTCATAAAGTAACAAAACAAATACAAAAAAATACTACCATATTTGAAGGAATTCTTCTCATCTTTCTTGATTTTACGAAGATTTTCCATCAACTGGCTTTTGAGTAGCTCACATAGATCATATTCTGCATTCTCCTTTACCATCTAATATGTTGCATAAATAGCTCTATCGGATACAGAATTATCTCGGTTGGAATGATAGATTTTGTAACCAATAACCATCGATGAAAATCTGAAATCCACTTCAACAATATCATTAATTGTCATAGCTCTTCTATCATACACTGAACCGGTTGCATAAGTAATTGTCCGATTCTTCATGGACTTCAAGATCAACAATCCACTAGATGAATTTAAACCAGTAATAGTGCTTATGGTTTCTTTTGTAATATTAAAGGGTTGATTCAACCACATAAATTCAACATGAACTTGACTTAAAATATACCAAAGCCACTCGCTTTCTTCAAACATGATAAATTTTACAATTTGCGTGAATTTATTTTCCTCTAGGGTTTTGAATTCAGGTTTAACACAAAAATCCTCTCCTATAATGTGAGTTTTATACAAATTCAATAACTAAAAGCTCCCTAACTCTTCAATGTTTGCATGAATGTATTCCCTAATGTCTTTAATATGCAAGACACCATATGGAATGAATGAAAGTGCACCTAAGGGATCTCCCTCAATAGATTTGAAAGGATGCCACTTGAATTTTGGACAAATTTTGTCCTTGACATCAACTACCAATGGAGTAGCCATTTTTGCAAATTCAAATGTTCACAAGTTTTCCTGATAAATACCTTTTCACTGGTTTGAGGTTTTGTCGCCAAATCGCCTTCACACTTGAATCTTCGCCAATTTTTTCTAGAATTCACTTCAGAGCTCTCAAAACTTCTTCTTCTTAAAGTGAAAAGTGACAAATGAACAATACAAATGACCTTTTATCATTTGCATACCTAACTGGTTGTTGCAATAAATGATTTTTCCCTAACTCATCAGAATACCCTGTTTCCATATAGTGTGAAAGACAACTCTTCTACGGGCCTTCAACGTAGCATAAGTAGTCTCTCCAACTATTTCAGCAACATATGTGGATTATAAATGTAATCACTGCACTCATGCATATCCTGGTAACAACTATTGAAAATGGGTTTGAAGGATTTTCTTGAGAACTCCCCCTAGGCCAGATACCATGAACTAATTCCCGAATGAATTACCAGAACAAAATTCTGCTGCTACCTCATTTTTTACAATAGAAGAACTCTTCTTCACCAATATATTCTTCATTTATGTCTTGATCCCACTTGTAGTGAATTTCCCTTTTCCTTTTTCATTCTTCTGCATGTTCTTTTATTTACCGGACCCTTTCTGTTTCTATAGAATCTAGCAATGTGACCGAATTTGTTGCAATTTTAGCACACCACATTTCTTTCTCCAAACCGGTTGTTCCATTGATTTTCTTTTGATTTGCACTGGTTAGCAATATGGACAAATCTATTGCATGTATAGCATTTGACATCTCTATAAAAAAAATTGATCATATTTTTGCATTCATTTGACTTATGACCATACTTGTTGCAGTTAAAGCACTAACCGAAGAATGATGGACCATTTGAATTCATTCTACTTTGACATTGAGAAGCCATATGACCAAATTTATTACAAACAAAATAGTAACCATTGTATTTTTGAGCATTAGCTTGTCTTACCAGATACCTTCCTGATTTGTTCATCTGATTTCCTTGCCTAAATATCCTTTGTCTAGATCTGGAACTTTCTCCTTCCTCATATCCAAGACCTCATTTGTCACCTTTAGTCCTCTGAATTTTAATCAATTAATCAAGCTTGGTTGAGCTGATCTTGAACTTCTCCTTGAATTAATTTGCAGTAGCAAGTTCATCTCTGAGGGTAACAACCTATCTTTCAAGTACTTCTTCATTGTTTATGGATTGTTGCAATTCAAGTACCAGATTTATGAATCCATCATTAATTTGGTTGCATTCTTTATATTTCTCTTTCAAGGACTTAGCAAGGTTCTCTTCATTCTTCTTTATGTCTTCAATCTCCTTGGTCATCCTCATCATAATAGATTCCATCTCATGCTTTAGGACTGTATTATCTCTAGTAAGCTTTTCACACTCTTTTGTCTTTTGTTTCAGGGCTTGACTCAGTTGTTCATCTTCCATACTTTTACCATAATTCTGCTTAATCTGATCACATAGTTCCCTTCTCTTCTCCCTATACTTATTGATTTTATCTTTCAAAGACTCAATGAATTTCTCAACATCCATGAGGTTTTCTTGCAATTTCCAAACTTAAGATTTTGACTGATCAAGATCATCTAGGGCCACCAAGAGTTGTTGTTGAAGACTATATGAGTCCATTGAATTACTTTCCTGGATCTTCCCCAAGCTATTAAACTTCTTTCAAGGAACTAGGCTCTGATACCAATTGTTGGAATCCAGGAACACTAAGAGGAGGGGTGAATCAATTTTCTGCAATTTTTGACTTCATTAATCTGATCGTGAAATCACTTATAACATTCAACCAAAATAAATATGCATGAACATAAGGTAAAAAACCATAACAACATAACACAAGTATTTTTACTTGGAAACCCTGTTAGGGGAAAAACCACGATGGAAGGTCAATCCACAATATGAGTATACTTAGAAATAAGTGTTTACATAATGGGAATGCACTTGCATTCAAACACACTGCCTAGAGCTCACAACTCAGAAATGAAGACTCACTATCTTACAAAATATTTAGATTAAATCCATCTGAGAGATTTGAAATTAAAGAGTAGCATATTATAATGCCTGATTACAGTTCCAATTAGGCTCAACAATCGAATTCTTGACCTTGTGTTTGATTATGCTCTTCTACTCTACTCTGCTTCAATTCTTATAACAAATCGTTTTATGCACAAGTGAAACTGTGCATAATCCTTTTTCTATTCACAACACACACCAACACACATTGCACACCTATCTCAAAATGATATAATTGATCACTTATATATATCCACCACCAAGGATTTAATCGCTACCTGTCAGCTCCAATAAAAGTATGAACATATTTTCAAATTGTTGGCACAATCCAAAGTTAATTCTCAATGCGTACCTACCAAATTCATCCATAGTATATTAATGACCCAAATCAATATGATCTAACATGAAAATACTTAAACAATTACTCCTTAATTATCCGCAACATATTATATTCATGAAGTCATCTTTTTGTACTAATAAACAGGAAATTAATCAACCGAATCTTCTAACTTGCACACCAATGAATGCGTATCCTGATGATTCTCAGATAAGATAGTACATACACCAAATATATTCCCTTAGATCCACAACTCAAAATGACAACAGGAAATTTCATATGAATTGATGAACACAATTCTGTCAGATGCACTGTTCTTGCTTGACAGTTAATTACAGAACTTCGATCTGACTTCCAGTATGAGAAAATGATGATGTGTGGATTGAATCAAGGACTAGGGTTTCCATCAATGACAACACAAAAATGATATTTGCAGTGTCTCTTGCCAACAACATGATGGTGGTGCACCTGCTGCATCAGCTCCCACTGGTACGCCATCATCAGCTCCCACTAGTACACCATCCTCTTCAGGAAATATTTGTGTGTCTCATTACTGCATGACATGCAACAATTTAGGTTTGGGTCCTCTCCAATGGTCCACTAAGACTTCCATAGACACATCCAACTATGAGGTTCATGATATGTCGAATGTAGGAGTTGATAGAGCATGGAGTGGACCATTTGCAAGAGAGACATCGACTGTCATGGACGATATGGGAGCATCGACAAGACTTAAAGTAATTTCATAGTTTGTTTTATCTAAATTATTTCATATTTGATGAGAGATATTTTTACTAATATATGTTTATGTGTTGGAATCTTTAACAAGTGCTGACAGAGGAGAAGATTTTACAAGTGCAGGAGGCGACACAGACAACCATTTCATTTTCCCTAGTGAATCAATATACAGTATTATTTAAATTGTTATTTTAGATGTTAATTTTTGAAATATATTATGTTTAAATACATGTACTACATAGATTGATAGTCTAATGTAATCTTGTATTTTTATGCAACAACCTGGTTCTTATACATCCTTGTTGACTAGGTCTTACCCATTGGACGAATTTGCACAATAGGTATATATATATTATTCTCAACATTATGATTATATGTGCATGTGCATTTAAATTGTGTTACATTCTTGTCACTTTTTATATTGAAAACCATCTTAGATGCTTCATCCACTATGAGCCCATCTAGTGTCATGGCATCATAGCAGGTATGTGTTTATTTTATATTGCAGATACTTACATTTAGATAGGATTAGATATATGTTTAGTAAATATGATTAGTTGTCAACAATTATATGTTAATTTGTATTATTTTTATTTTACCTACTATAGTCCTTTGTCCAAATCAGCATTGTGACCAGTGTGGGACCATTTCTTTATATGAGGACTCCTGATCATCCTAAGGGACAATCATATGTAGACCATCTTGTAGAAAAGAAAGAAAGACTTGAGGTTAAAAAATTGCATTATTGATATAATATAGTACACGTATAGTGATTTCTATGTTAAATTCATAATTTATAAATGATAGTATATAAGTTTCTATTTACTAGTCTATCTTGTCAACCATTCACATAATTAATCTAATTTGTGGTTTGAATTGTTATTGTATAGGAAGCTTCAGACAAATTAACTTCTTCAAGGAGGCTCAATTTTGATGGTCTAGCATAGGATTAGGATATGATATAGATTGATATGTACTTAGGGTTTGATAGATCTTGAGATGGCATATATGCCACAATTTGTAAAACTTGTAAAACTTGTTCTGAGTAGGCATAGATGCCAAATCTGTATATGCACAAACACAATTATTCTACAATTTTGATATATAAGAATTAATATTCAATCTAATTTATTCCTCGTGTGCATGTCTTTCTACTTTGAATTTTCAAAATGGAATGTATATTTATCTTAGAATAGTTTAAAGTTATGATCAATAATGTATGTTATAGATTAGCAAAATTTCATTTTAATAGAACTTATGAATTATAATTGGTAATCCATCTATGTTAGAGTTCATTCATATTAAGGTTCGCATACATTACATTCCATTAGACCATGTTTCTTTGAGAATTTTTTTCAAACAATTCACTACCTTTTGTATTGTACCGCATTTTTCATACATGTCTATCAAAACATTTTTATCAAACACTCAATTTGAGAATACACATGATTTCAAGATTTGTTGAATGAATTTACATTTAACATTATTTTGTTTTTTGAACTCATGTAAGGAAGTGGGTAGCTGATTTTTATTTCAAAAGAAGTTAAAATTAATGAAAAATAGTATGAGAAGCACTGTATAATATTTGTTGAGAAGAAATGTTTAAAAATATGCCTCAAAGAATTGTGGTCTCATAGACAATGTAAAAAAGATGAAAAGAGCAGCTTGTGATAGTCTTATGGCATTGATTATTTTGATTGATTAAAAACTTGAAAAAAATGGATATAACTTAATGAAATATATTTCATGTTACATTGTTCATTCAAAAGTAATATAATCATCTTGATAAAAATAAATGTCACTCAATGTTCATTCAAGCTTAGTAAAATGTAAAAGGTATAAAATCATCTTGAATAATAATCACTATCTTTCAACCATAGGGGTTTGATGCAACCTTCAAACAAAGTCCTTACAACTGAACAAGATATATGTTCATTAGATTTTTAATGTGAAATCTATACAATAATCATGATCAACAATTAAGACATCACTCAAATATGATGCAACCATTAAACAAACCAAATACAACTCCATGGCATGCATGTTATTTGACCTTTGACATGGAATCTGTATTATCATAATGCACAACAATGAATGTTGCTAACCATAATACATCAATAAGAAAACTAGGCATATTATATGGGATTGATGCACACTAGTCATAATGCACACTTTGAACAAAAATAATAACATTGATATGATATTTTCATATATGTCAATCAACCTTGACCCACACCAAACTTGATATATCATAATTTTTGTCATATATGCCATTCAACCTAACACAATTGAGGTTTTGTATTTGGTAAGAATTTGTGCAGGCAAAGAAAGTGAGAGATGGTGGTTAAGGTAGATTTGAAAAAATGAAGTTGTTGTCCTAAGAATTGAAAACTCTATCAAACAAAGGGATCTTATTTTCCTAAGCGTTGAAATTAAAGCAAAACAACTAAAGACTAAAATTAACCACTTACAAAAGGAATGAAAAGATAAGAAGAAGATTTTATCGTCAATGAAAAGGAGGTTAGTCTTCTCTAAAAATAGTTCCAACATGTGTGGATGGGTAAATTTAGGCTAGGCATGGTCCTATTTCAAATCCAAACATGGTGAAACAGTTAGAGCTACATTGGACCGACGATATCCCTTAAGAGTCCAAAGTATAAAAGGGAAACAATATTTGATGGGTTATTACTTAGAGACCGTGATGCTTAAAAACTCTTTGTCTGAGGCAATGGGATTGTGTAGGGACCATCTTCAATAACCTCTCTCATTTTTTGCTATCTCGAAGGCATTTTTCTATGGTGTTTTTTTTTTAGTTGAGAAAAAAGTTGCTTTCTTGTGGTAATGAGTTTTCAGTTGAGGAAAAAGTTGTCAAATGCAAGTTGTGTAAAGTTACAAAGTGGTGCAACTTTCATTCTATAAATCGTACGACCAATTAAACTATTCCAACACATCTGGATGGGTACGTTTATGCTAGGCATAGTCCTCTTTTGCACCCAAACATGCTAAACTACTCTAAGCTACACTAGACCGACAATTTCCCTTAAGAGTCCAAAGTGCTAAAAGAAAATAATCTTTGACGGGCTATTAAATGGAAACCATGATTCTTATAAACTCTCTATTTGAGGCTATGGGATCATGTTGGGACCCTCTACAATAACCTCTCTCAGTTTTTTAATCTCTAAGGCATTTTTTCGTGGTGATGAATTTTTAGTTGAGGAAAAAGTTGTCAAATGCAAGCAATGTAAAGTTGCAAAGTGGTGCAAATTTCTCTTTGCAAATCGTACAACCAAACAAACTGTTCCAACTAGTCTAGATGGGTATGTTTGTGCTAGGCATGGTCCTCTTTTGTACCCAAACATACCGAACCACTCTGAGCTACATTGGACCAATGATTTCCCTTAAGAGTCCAAGGTGCTAAAAGGTAACAATCTTTGACGAGCTATTACTCAAAAGTCATGATGCTTATATAATATTCATCTAAGGCTACAAGATCATGTTGGGACCCTCTAAAATAATATCTCCCAATTTTTTCTATCTTGGAGGTGTTTTCCTGTGGTGATGAGTTTTCAATTGAGGAAAAAGTTGTCAAATGAAAGCAGTGTAAAGTTGCAAAGTGGTGCAACTTTCATTTTGCAACTCATACAACCAAACAAACTATTCCAACACATCTAAATGGGTAATTTTATGCTAGGTATGGTCCTCTTTTTCACCAAAACACGTCGAATCACTTCGAACTACATTGGACCAATGATTTCCCTTAAGAGTTCAAAGTGCTAAAAGGAAGCAATATTTGATGAGATATTACTCAGAAACCATGTCACCTAGAAATAATTTTTCTAAGTCTACGATATCATGTAGGGCCCCTCTACAATAACCTCTCTCAGTTTCTGATATCTCTAAGGTGTTTTCCCGTGGTGTCGAGTTTTCAGTTGATGGAAAAAGGGTCAGATGGATGCGGTGTAAAGGTGAAAAGGGGTTTAGGGTCTATTTTTCTCCTCATGAGTAAGTGAATAAGTGAATAATTTACTCAAATACACTTAAGTCATGAAATACACACATGAATACAAAGTATATGCATGAAAACACGTAGGTTGTAAAGTATACACTTGAATACACGTAAAGTATACACAATGCACATGATATTATCATTTAAGAATTACTATCAAATATAGGATTTACAAAATTCCACATAGGTATACAACAAACGACCCTAATACATAGTCATTTTGTAACGCCCCACCACACAACCCTAGAGGAAGTTGCAACAACTACTTAAACAGGCTTTTTTTTTTGTTTAAGTACAATTAATAGATAAGTTCACTAACTAATGACAACAACCTCTAAGGTTACGAGATAGAGGTTATATAGAACCTCAACACAAACATAAATAAAACCCATGACAATTATTTAAATAATGAATTAACACATTCATTCCAAGTAAGATAATCTTACAACAAGCATAATAAATAACTTTCAAATGCATTACTCCATTCATTAAACAATAAGGTTACAACACTCATTCCCCGAATGAGGCAAGTCCAATCAATAGGATTACAATTACAAATTCCACCTCGATAACAAGAGGGGTAATAATTAGAAGAGTAATTGAAATGAAAACAAGCAAGAACTGCAACTGAAACCATGAGCTCTCCAACTGGAAGTCTCGTCCACATGTACAAGGAGAAAAACCCAACGGAGAAAGGTGCACATTCCACCCAACCAAGTGGAACCCAAAGGTCCACCCCTCGTGCTAGGAGATAGTAACAAGGATTTCTAACCAAGACCAACACCTCTAGACACAAGCTAAAACATAATTGAACTAACTGACACGACCAAACATGTGTACAACACTAACATGGTTACATTGCTTCCAAGTATGAAATAGATTAAGTATGTTAAGAGAACCATACGCATAATGAACAAGTACCAACTGTTGTCCTAGATAGAGTGTCATCACACAGCTTATCATGGGTTATCCTCTGGGAATCTTCATAGGCTCCAGATCCCACTAAGGGTTATCTTGGTGACCTCTACCAAATCCCGACCCCCATACTCACTCATGCGGAATCAAATACCTTTCATACAGACAAGATAGATGACCTTGCCATTCCAAGCCTTCCCACTCATCCCAAGTCTAAACGAGCCCTTGTGTCTATGAGTGAGGCAAAATTATCTTGATTAAGTGTTTGATACTAGTGATACTCTAATCAATTAATTAAGTTATCACTAGGTTAACTAACTTATAACGAGTTATCCTGGCACCACTTCGTGTACCATCCCTCGTTATAAGCCACTCCTCTAAGACGACATGTGGAACAACTCCACAACCCAAGGGTACACAAGTGCGACATAAGGGTACCACATCTCTAACCATGACATATAGCCAACACACTCCCGTTCATGATAACCAGGGAACAAACTAGTTAAACGCACTACCCAAGGCAATCCCAAGGTTGAACACACAGTACATCAACCCACAAACTTGAAACCCCATCTGGAAGACTTGATTAAATATTACAACCCACAATTCCCAAATGACCATACGAACAGATCAAAACGAGACAAGAATCAAATCTATTTTGGGTTCACTAAACCCATTTCCTCACTAGCATTCGGTAATCAACGTGTTAAATGAATTTAATTAAATACACCATTTTTAAAAAATCATTTTATTTCCACGTAGCATTTAAATACATGAAACATTAACCCACAACTCAATAATTCAGATAAAAGAAAAATCCCATTTTTAAATAAAATAATTATCCCATATTCAATAAAAAGTCATTTTTCAAAACAAAACATCCCCATTTAAATAATGTAATAATAAAATGAAATACTCATTTTCAAAATGTTAACATTAAAACATTAATAAGATTATTATTATTTAAATCTCTCATAGTATTATATAAAACATAATATTAGACTATTGAAGGCATTTAATATAATATTAAATCGTAATATTAAAATCATTTAATATTGTCCTAAATGATAACATTAACATATAATATTATATCATGATAATAAAATATTATAATAATATAATATCTAAAATATTATAAAAATTATAATATTAAATTATAATAATATATATATATATTAAATATTAAAAGACCCAAAAGTATGGCCTCGATTCGCACACCAACCCTAGGGTTGGGCCGCACGAACCTCGGGCTTCATGCTAAAATGCTGGGAGGAGGTCTAAGGTTGACGCCAACTGTGGTTTTACCAGGTGGCGATGGAAGTTGGGTTGTGGCGGCCGCAAGAGGCGGCGCCACCGGGGAAAGGGAGGCGCGGCGGGGAGGGAGGCGTCACGGCTTAAGGAGCCACTGCGGTTACCACGCGAGCGGCGCCGACAGTGCTACCACCAATAGTGGTGGTCGCTGCCTACGCAGCCCACGCGGGGCCGCAGATGGAGGGGACTGGGCACAACTCCCCCACTCTGCCCCCATGGGAGCAGTAGTGGGGTGAGCCCCCAGCACCCCCAACAACACTTGCTCTTTTTATTATTATTATTTATTAAACTATCACTGTCATTTTTATTTTAAAAAAATAGAATCCATTTTTAAAAAATAAGGCCAGCATAACCCTACTATGGGAGAAAAATTAAAATAATAAACATAGGCATAGGTATATATATATATACAAGCATTTTAGTCTACAAAAAAAGAGATTTCCAACAAATTG
Source organism: Sequoiadendron giganteum (assembly GCA_007115665.2). Classification (NCBI taxonomy): domain Eukaryota; kingdom Viridiplantae; phylum Streptophyta; class Pinopsida; order Cupressales; family Cupressaceae; genus Sequoiadendron; species Sequoiadendron giganteum. The sequence continues at coordinate 401,140,038 of CM021103.1, forward strand.
AAGAACACAAAGATGAAGAAAAAAATAATTTTATAAACAAGATTTCATTTTAATTTTGCAAACAATCCTTCCAAGGAGTGGTGTTCTATAAGTTTTGAGAGCAAGAATTTGAATGGTTTATTGTTTGCACACAATGCTACAACTATTTTCCCTACAACACATGTGCCTTTGAAACAAGCAAAATTCAATTAAAACAAGATGAGAACCTGATTTTTCTTGAAGTGTGATGAAGAACTTGATGGTGCTATGAAACCCTCTTAAGCTCTACAGATTCTTTGAGTTTTTTCTCCAAACCCACAAAATTTAGCAATCCTTCCCCTTCTCTTCTCAATTTTTCTCCAAAAACTCCATTTTTGATTTTGTGAAGAAATTCAAAGATATGCAAAATTCCTTCCAAAAATCCTACAACCACCCTCATAAATTCCAGAAAACAAAAATAGGAAATATCTCTTTTTTCTGAATTTTTGAATTTTCAAATTTCTAAATTGACTTTTAATTCATTTTCCTAATTTCCAATTCCAACTAAATATGCATGCATTTCCAAAATGAATAATGTAAATCATTTCAACATAAATAACTTAATCAATTAATAAAATAAATCTACCATAAGATTAAAATATTTATTAATTAAATTAAATTATCAATAATTTAATCACATTTCCCACATTATTCTAACTTCCAAAATAAACTAAAGCTAGACAAAAAGAACAAAATAGAACCATTGGACCATACTAGGACCGACGACACACTACGACCAGGGTGACGACTTGGCACAGAAATCCTAGCTACTATCTCCCAATCAAATGTTGTTGGCCTTGGACACGCTCGAACCTGTGAAACCAGGTGGAGTCGATGTCCTGTACCTGTCAACCTGCGAACAAAGAATATACCCACATGCAATAATACGTCATAAATAAGGCACACCATGAAGAGGAAATCACAAAATTGTAGGGCACTCGCAAGCGAGTGATGCGATACCATCCTCTTCACCAATACAGTAGTATTAACTGACACATCTAACATAGCAGCATAATCGAAAGCATGAAACATCATAAATTTAAATATCCACTTATGCTAATTCCAAACATGCCATAATAATCACATCAAAATATAGTATCATCACATCAAGATACATCACGATAAAACTGTGATCAACTGTAACCAAGTACATATTCAAAGTACAACACAAAACTAAAGCATAAAGGAGAAACAACATAGTTCACACAATAGAGCAAAATGGAGGGGTATTACACATTTCCCAGTAGGGGAAAGAAATAGACCACGCATTATCTTCGCGATTGACACACTCTTCCACAACAGTAGCATGTTGAAATTCTGAAGTGAAAAACACCTATACAAACCATCAAGGTAGTAATTAAACTACATACAATAGAAAATATGCTTAGAATAAAAAATCTATAGTATTCTAAACAACCTAAATGATGATGAAATGGTAATGCAAAGTAGAAAATATGCTTAGAATAAAAAATATATATTATTCTAAACAACCTAAATGATGATAAAATGGTAATGAAAACTAGAAAAGATGCTTAGAATAACAAATCTATATTTTTCTATGTCACATACCTCTGCCAAAGGATCAGATATGGCTATTGTTGTAGTAGCTCCATGATCAATTATGCCAGGAACATCACAATATACTTCGAATGACAAATCTATATGGTCACAATAGAAAAGATGCTTACACTAACAAATCTATATTATTCTAAACAAGTTAAATGATGATGAATTGGTAATGCAAACTAGAAAAGATGCTTAGAATAAAAAATCTATATTATTCTAATTTGTCGCATACCTCTACCAAAGGATCAGAGCTGGCTATTTTTGCAGTAGCTCCTTGATCAATCGTTCCAGGAACATCGTAGTATACTTCAAATGAAAAATCTATATGGTCACAGTAGAAAAGACGCTTAGACTAACAAATCTATATTATTTTAAACAACCTAAATGATGATGAATTGGTAATCCAAACTAGAAAAGATGCTTCGAATAACAAATCTATATTATTCTAAACAACATTAATAATAAACCTTAGTAGATAAACAATATCAAAATGTGATGAACAATATCATACCTTTCCCATAAAACAAATGATTCACTACTCAAGTGTTCCTGAAGGGTCATCTCTTACCTTTAAAATTTCCAGTAATGCTTCATAATCAGCACTACTAATTGTCCATAGTTCCTTTTTTTTGGTCTAGCATGATGTCTCAATAACTTAACATTTGTTGTTATAACAAAGTGAAAATACATGAGAATGGTTTTGTGTTTCTCACAGTCTTCAAATGAAGGTATGTCATTCTTTCTAATCATATATGTTCGCAACCAATTTCTAGAAACAACAACTGAACTTGTATCATCATAAGTTTTTTATCAACATCTAAATATACTTAGAATAAAAAATCTATATTATACTAAACAACCTAAATGATGATGAAATGGTAATGTAAAATAGAAAATATTCTTAGAATAAAAAATCTATATTATTCTAAACAACCTAAACAATGATGAAATGGTAATGAAACTAAGTTCGAGAAACAACACCTAAACCTGTAGTATACATATCATCATCTTTCATCGGTTGTGATAGATTTTTCTTTCCTTGTACACATCGTGCCAACCAATAGTTTGATCCCTCTCCATTCCCTTGTTGTGCTAAAACTACATAGACATGTCCTAGTCGTACAAGATCTGAAAGATGGTTGTAGTCAAGTGAACTTTCCATTACATCTTCTAGCGAGGATTGTGCTACAGATAAAGGGGTTAGGTACTATGAAATACATGTATCTACTCACTCACTTAACTCACATTGATCCCAATCACACTAAATATAATTCTAACAAAAATAATCTATCTCTCATATCCATATGGTCCATGCACCCGCATCTGAGCTTTGAAATGAATGCATCTTTGAAGCATCTCTAATTTTTGACATTTCAATTTGTCTCCCACTATTCCCTCATCAACCAACCAAAATAAACTACACACTTGTGAATCAAGTGTCCCTCATGATAATGCATATGTACACCAATCAATAATAGAATGTGCATCACTAAATGTTGCACCACCTCTGATCTTCATTTGCTCCTTAATCAAAGCTTTCTTCACACATGCATCTACGCCATCATGCTCACCTTTTCCATGCCCAAATTCGAAAAAACTCCAAATATGTGGTACACCCCTCTCTATATGCATTCTCCTCAACCAATAAAATATGTGAGCATTCTTAAATTGCCTTGTGTAGTTATCTGACCAAATTAGATGTTGACCCATTGCAATTCCTTTTTCCTACAAGAACTCAAAAAAGTTTTCAAAACAATGTTGTACAAACTCTTATGAATGAGATATATCATCACTCATGTAAAAATGGTACTCCCTGATTATCTTCCTATCCTCTTCTGTACTATCAGGGGCATGTCTATATGTTATGTGGACAAAATAACAATTTGAATAGAATTATAATATTGTGATTGAACTTCATTTTGTGGTTGCAATGTGAAATTTTCAGAAAAATCAACTATAGATACAATAGTTCCAATGGGAAAAGAGTCCTTACTCATCCTGAATTATCGATCCAAGCACTATGACCCGTGGCTATGCCTTGAATACTTATATAAAATATTTTTCTTAAAATCAGAAATAAAATCAGCAATTCTTGCCTCTTTTGCAACCAACTCGCATCTAGAACCCTCACCTCCACTCTTCAATGTGTATTTGACTATCTCAAACCTTTTTTCTCAACAATCTTGTTACCAAAATCATGATCTTTTCCCTCATGAAAGCATGTTACAAGCTTTGATAAACCACCAAATTGCAAACACGTTTCATTTAAACAATCATTTCCATAAAATAAGCAACCATCACCTCTAATGCATAAAAATGAATCTAATAACTCCCTAGATGACTCAGGAAGTTGCACTGCATGACACTCCTACAACATTTCGTCAGTATACATAATAGAACAAATATGGCATAATAATTCATGATACATTGAAAACTCAACATGGTATTTACAACATGTATTACAAACATTAATAGGTACACAATAAAATGGCTTGCAAGACTCAAAAGCCCTTTGTGAGATTTGCAAATTTGGATGTTCTTGAAAAAATTGTTTATACAAAATTATTTGGCTACATTCCAAGAAATGTTTAGGATGCGGTGTATGATCTCGATTACCAGTTCATAACTTTAAAACATCCTTTACATTCGGTGATACTCTAGAGCAAGAGTTCTTAAACTGTTCAATTTGTATCTTTACATTATCAGTTAGCTTCTTATCAACACATGGAATCCTCCCACTAAAATCCCATGTATCATTTTGAAGAGGACTATCGAGTCTTCCTCTACTTGAGAGTGCTCTATTCAATATTTTATGATTTAAGTTTAAATAAATACAACTTTGTCTCATCAAACGATCCTTTCTCAAATGATGGATTACTAATGAGGTTGTGATCACTCTATGAGCAACCCTTTTATCTTTTTCCTTACTAGTCTTTTCAATAGAGGTTAGAGCATTAAAAATATTTTTTACAATAATACTATATTTTCCAATTTTTGGTGACATGAATCTTCAATTTTTTTAATAATGGTCTCATTTTGTAAATATTAAGTAATTGCACAAAAAGATGACATTGTTCAATTAATGTCTTATCAGAAAAGTATTGATTGAACATTTTGTTAGCCCACAAATGAACCATTCATTGTCACCTTTTTCCTTGAATATTATCTATATGTTCTCATCTATTTCAACCAACCATTTAGGGTTTCTCTTGTAATTAGGTGTTACATAAGGTCTATTTTCAACATTTTCAATGTTATCAACATTTTTATTTTTAAGTTCCATGTTATTAACATTTTCATTCTCACTATTTTCACTATTTTCACTATTTTCAACATTTTCAACATTTTTTCATTTTCAATAAAAAATTCATTTTCAACAACATTTTCATTTTCATTTTCAATAACAATTTCATTTTCAATAACATTTCAAAACATTTTCATTCTCAATGTTGTTCACATTTTCATTTTCAATTTCAATATGATATTCAATATTTTCAATTTCTATTTCATCTTCACTTGAATTAACATTTAACGGTGTAGAAGAAGCTTCAATTTAAATATTTTCATACCTTGTCTTCTTTTCCTATGACTTTCTCTATCTTCTGCTCTATATGCTTCAATTTCATCTTTTGTTAGTTTTCTTTTATCTTTTCTCTTACATCGACTATTGTTCCCCATTGCACAAACAAAAAAACACACACAAATGATTGTAATTGTAAAAAAAGTGTAAGAGAATCTTTAAAAAGTAGGTTTTTTCCTAATACATATAGTATTCATGAGGATTCATGACATAAAGAATGTAGGGACCATTGAAATACTCAAAATAATCCCATTTTTATTTTTTATATAACTTAGCAAATGGATATCCGTTATGTCTTGCACAAGCAGTTGTGGCCTTAGAACCTATATCAAAGCAAATAGATATTAGTTTACTTATGTTATAATATATAGTATTTATTAATATAATATTAATATATATTGTTGCTTCTGTCATTACAACCTATAACAAACAAAACAAATATCCGTTTACTTTAGTTTTAAGAATTATTATTTGTTATTATATATATTTGTTATTATCCCACTCTTTCTCTCTCCATGTCCCTCTATCTCTCTCCCTCTCTTCCACTCTCCCTCTCTCCCTTTTAGGTCTCTCTCTCTCTCTCTCTCTCTCTCTCTCTCTCTCTCTCTCTCTCTCTCTCTCTCTCTCTCTCTCTCTCTCCCTATCCCACTCTTCCTCTCTCCCTCTCCCACTCTCCCTCTCTCTCCCTCTCACCCACTCTCCCTCCCTCTTTCTCTCTCCCACTCTCCCTCTCAGGTCTTTCCTTCTCCCTCTCTCCCTCTCTCCCTCTCTCCTACTCTCCCTCTCTCTCCCACCCACCCTCTCCCTTTCTCTCCCACTCTCCCTCTCTCTCACTCTCCCTCTCAAGACTCTCTCTCCATCTCTCCCCTCTCTCTCCTCTCTCTCTCTCTCTCTCTCTCTCTCTCTCTCTCTCTCTCTCTCTCTCTCTCTCTCTCTCTCTCTCTCTCTCTCTCTCTCTCTCTCTCTCTCTCCCTTTCTCCCTCTCAGGTCTTTCTCTCTCTCTCTCTCTCTCCCTCTCTCCCTCTCTCCCTCTCTCTCTCCCTCTATTTAATATATAATGATTAAATATATATATTAAAGACCTGAGAGGGAGATTGAGACTTCAAAGGGAGACTATATATTAAATATATTATATAATATATAATATTTTAATATATATAGAATATAAATTATATATATTATATAATATATAATTTATATGAAATATATTATGATATATTTATATATAATAAATTTATTATATATTCAGAATACATAGCAAATGGATATCCATTTATAACAGATATTTGTTTTGCTGAGGATTTTAACCTCATTTTCACAATGATCCTAGTTGAGCAGTGACCTCCATCATGCTCAACAACCTTCGACATGTTCCAAGTATGGGTTTGAATCCTTTTCTTTGTAGTTTTTTTCTATTTATTTTTCTAATTAGTGATTAATTTAGGTTTTCTTTGCATTATTTGTAGTTTTGTTGATTTTTTTCATTTCAATCTAAACCTACAAAAAAAAATTGAAACCCTGGTTAGTGGAAAACAAAAAAAACATCAAACACAAAAATTAAACCTTCATTACTAGAAAATGAACATGAAATTGAACCTTTATTACTAGAAAATGAACATAAAATTGAACCTTCATTATCCCCTTTCTACATTTATTTAGACTTTTTTACATTCTTGTCTATTTTTCCTTCTTCTTTATCACTTATTCTCATGTTTCTTAAATTCTTACTTTGTTGCTTATTCTTAAGTTAGTATTTCTTTGCTAAACAATTTTTTTTTTTTAAATTTAATTCTTTTGACTCTCCTCAGCTCTCAAAATAGAAGGGACCCTTGTTGGAAGTATTGTGCTCTAAATTTACAATACTTAGTGAATATGAATCCATAGTTAGGACTGGCTAAACAAAACTTGTCCCAACAGGCATAGGGAAATGGGTGAATTTAATGGCTAATAATCGATGGACTATGTAGGAGGCTATCATATTGTATGATAACCTCCTACATAGTCCATCGATTATTACCCATTAACTTTTCCCATTTCTCTATGGTTGTTGGGACAATTTTTATTTATTGTATGATAGCCTCCTGTATAGCCCATCGATTATTACCCATTAACTTTTCCCATTTCCCTATGGCTGTTGGGACAAGTTTTGTTTAACCATTACTGACTATGTATCCAGATTCATTGAGTATTGGCAATTTGGAGCTTAACACTTCCACATTGCAGCGAAGTGAAAATTTAATTTTTTTTAATGATATTTCACATCACTTTAACAATTATTTGTTTTTAATTTACATGCCTTAGACATAAATGAGCTTTACACATTTTTCATTTGTATTCAATTAAGTCATTTGTATTGAATGGTTTAAGGGGATTTTTAAACATGTATCTTACATTTTGAAATTACAAATTTAATGCAAGTTCACTTATATCTAAATCATGGATCCACACCCTCCAGCTCCACCCACTCCACCTCGTAACCCCCCACCTCCACCACCTGCATCCAATGGTGCTCACTTCAAGAACAAATTGATATGAATGTTAGAACCATTCAGGATCAAGTTAACACTATTCAGAATGAAGAATGTATTCCACCATATTTTAGGTGTTTTACATAAAATATGCAAAATGTTGTTGATGCAGTGAGGTCCATTGATGTGGAGTTATATGAGCATCAACGATGGCTAGTGGAGAGGAGATTGTCCCATTCTGAAAAGGAAAACACAAAGAAATGAAGAGATGCAATAGAGAGCCACAAAAAATTATTGAGATAATGATCTTATTTTTTATAAAGAATTGAACTTGGATGGATATTTTTAGTGTTGAATTTATGAATATAATAGTATAATGATGAGACAAAAATTTAGTAATAAATATTAAATAATCTATTAATTTGTTGTTTTTTCATGCATCATGGTTGAGTGATGTCTTATTTGTTGATCATGATTATTGTATATATTTCACATGGACAATCTAATGAACATGTATCTTGTTGTCTTATAAGGATTTTTCTTGAAGGTTGCATCAAAACCTTGGTGTACATAATATTCTTGTTTATGTATCATGGATGAAAGATAATGATTCTTATTCGTGATGATTTTATACCTTTTACAAGAAGGATATAATGACATGTTATTAAGCTTGAAGTTTTTAATGGCATGAATGTTGAATTGAGTTGTAATGGTTTTGTTTGATGGTTGCATCACTTCTTATTCTAGAGGGTCCCAACATAGGAAAACACTCTTCCTCTTAACTCTCTCTCTCCCTCTCTCAAGTCTCTCCCTCTCTCCCTCTCTCCCTCTCTCTCTCTCTCTCTCCATCTCAACTCTCTCTCTCTCTCTCTCTCTCTCTCTCCCTCCCTATCTCTCTATCCCTCTCAGGTCTTTCTGTCTCCCTCTCTCTTTCTCAAGTCCCTCCCACTCCATCTCTCTCTCTTGTGAATTGGTCGCACTCAATAAATATATAATATATACTATGTAGTATATAATATATACTATGTATTAAATATATTATATAATATATATAATATAAATTACGTAATATTAATATAATATTTAATATTTAATATATATTATATATAATATAGTATATACTATACAAAATATATGTAGCATATAGTATATAATATAATAATGTATAATATAATACATAATATATAGTATATTATGTATAATGCATATTATATAATACATAATATTAAATATTATGTATTATAAATAATACAAGTAACAGATGTCTGTTCTTAATGAATATCCATTTTTTTGAAAAAATCAGTAGGTTCAAAATTTGGCTCGGGATTTGGTTTGGGATTGCCTAACCTGAAAAGTAAACCCAAAAAATGTGTTTAGAAAATTTGCTTAGTTTTCTGAAGTTCTCCCTTGTGGCTGACAAATTTTTTTATCTGAATTTCATGAAACAAAAAGGGTTTATAGAAAATATTGTCAGCTTTCCACCAATATAAGTTATGCCTTATTTTGAATTTAATAAATAATTATTATTAATTTTCTACATACATTATGACTAAATTCCTGATTGATAGGCTGATTGAAAAACTTCTATAACTTTCAAACTACTTAACACTTTTTGAACCTACAAGATGTGTCACAGTCTATGCTTCACATAATATAGGATAAAAAAACTGAATTTCATAAATTTTTGACCAAGTTATGCTGGTCAAACACAGACGTTTTAATAATTCTAAAATGTTCTAATAAAAAAATAATAACTAATTATTTACATGGAAAAAATTACAAAAAAATTCGGGCACATTCGAGCATGTGTCCTCTACTTATATTGAAAGATTCAGAAAAAAAATAAAAAATTCTTGTACTTAGGGTGGTCAAACATACACCCGCTTCTTAGCTTTATATTGAAAATTTAGTACCACTATATTGAAATTTAAAATTTTCACAAAATAGATTTACTTTTTTCAAAAAAAGGACCAGTATCCTAGAAACTACATTCAATTTGCTACGACTTTTGTTCTTACATATTTTTCAAATTATGTTAATAATGTATTCAATTTTTTATGTCAGGTTTCCTAACTTTGATTTTCTAAATTTTCATCACCACTTAGAGGCCTAGTTTGGACCCCCATGATCCTGCACTGACCCAGGTTGCAAGATACATAAACGGGTTAAGATCAAGCATTCAAGAAGAAATAACACTTGTCAGAGTTGTGACAATGGAATATGCTTATTGAGTAGCATTGAAGGTAGAAGAAAGAGTGAACAAGAGGTTTTAAAACAAACAAAGGGAAAAGGGCATGGAGGCAAGGTAGGAGGAAGAACTTATAAAATGAATAAAATCAGCAAAAGAATTCCAAGAATGAAGAGGGAAAAAATAGAGTAGAAAAATATGAAGAAAGAAAAGGCTCAAGAGACCAAAATTTTAGAGGTAGAGGTAGAGGTCATGGTTATAGTGGAGGCCCATTCAAAGGCACTTGTTTTAAATGTGGAGGAAACTGAGCCTATGATTGCCCACAAGTAGAAGAAACACCAAGAAGGAGACAAGAATACCAAGGAAGAGAAACAAATGTTAATGAGGAGGTACCTTCTTCACAATTTGAAGAGGCAGAAGAAGGAGAGGACTTGATGAAAAGAAGAGCACTCCTAAATAAATACAATGAACCTATACAAAGAAATAAGTTATTAAAAACAAGGTGCAAGTGTGAAGGAAAAGTGTGCAACATCATAGTAGATAGTGGAAGCACATACAATCTTGTGTCTGATTAGATGGTGAGAAAGTTGAAGCTTGAAAGGATAAAGCACCCTAGACCATACCAAATTGCTTGGGTGCAAGATAATCATAAGTTGTTAATAAATGAACAATGCAATGTGAGGTTTAAGGTTGGGAACTACCATGATGAGATTCTATGTGATATCATCCCTATGGATTCTTGTCACATTTTTCTTGGAATACCATGGAAATATGACCAAAAATCTATACATGATGGGTGTGCTAACACCTACACAATTGTAAAAGATGGAGTGAAGCATAAGCTAAAACCTTTGAAGGAGGAAAATGTTCAAGTTTGTGGTAATGCTAGAGTTTTCTTAGTTGATGTAAAGAGATTTCTTGATGGTATGAAGCATGAGAAGGTTTCTTTTGCTATTATTCCTAAAGCTAATAGTGAAGTTGTAGATGAAGTTCCTATAGAAGTTGCTGATTTTCTGTAAGAGCTCAAGATGAATGTTTCAGATAATGTTCCTAAAGGACTCCCACTAGTGAGAAAAATCAGTCATCAAATTGATTTTATTCCAGGGTCAATTTTTCCAAACAAGGAAGCCTACAAAATGTCACCTACAGAGAATGAAGAGGTAAATAGACAAGTTGATTTGTTGAAGAAGGGTTTGATAAGAGAGTGTTTAAGCTTGTGTGTAGTGCATGTTGTTTTATCACTAAATGAAGGGGGGGAATGGAGAATGTGCATGGACTCTAGGGATATAAACAAGATCACAATTAAATATAGATTTTCATTACCTAGAATGGATGATATCATGGATTGCTTGAGTGGAGCAACATACTTCAGCAGGATTGATTTGAAGAGTGGGTATCACCAAATAAGGATACATGAAGGAGATGAGTGGAAGATGACATTCAAGACAAAATAAGGCTTGTATGAGTGGTTGGCCATGCCATTTGGGCTAACCAATGCACCTAGTACTTTTATGAGACTTATGAATGAATTTTTGAAAGAGTTTCTTGGAAAGTTTGTGATATTTATTTAGATGATATTTGTATTTTCAGCAAAACACTACAAGAGTATTTGATGCATATTAGGTGTGTTTTTTAGAAGCTTAAAGAAGAGAAATTGCTGAATAACCTTAGGAAATGTAGCTTTGTGAAAAAGGAATTGGTGTATTTGGGTTTTTTGGTGTTAAGTGAAAGCATTAAGATGGATCCAAAAAAGGTGAAAGAAATTCTAGAATGGCCTACATCGAGAATGGTAGCCGAGGTGAGATCTTTCCATGGTTTAGAAAGTTTTTAGAAGAAGTTCATCAAAGGTTTTAGTAGCATATGTGCACCACTAACTGAAACTATGAGGGGTGATAAGAAGGAATTTAAGTGGACTATAGGGGCAGCGAAGAGCTTTGATTTGTTGAAGAGTAAAGTGATAAAGCAACCTGTTTTAGCACTTCCAGATTTCAGCAAGGTGTTCCAAGTGGATTGTGATGCAAGTGGTAATGCTATTGGGGTTGTTTTGAGCCAAGAAGGTAAAAATATTGCTTACTTTAGTGATAAGTTAAATGATGCTAGGAAAAGTTATTCAGTTTATGATCAAGAGTTTTATGCAATCATTCAAGCACTTAAGTAATGGAGACATCATCTTTTGCTAAAAGAATTTGTTTTGTTTATCGATCATCAAGCACTCCAATACTTGAGTATTCAAGGGAAGTTGTGTCAAAGGAACATGAAGTGGGTTGAGTTTTTACAAATTTATACATTTGTTTTGAAACATAGGAGTGGGAAGTCTAACGAAGTTGTTGATGAATTGAGTAGAAGACAAGATTTGTTGATTGAAATGCAGGTTGAAGTTGTGGGTTTTAATGAGCTCAAGGAAATGTATGAAGGAGACTTGGATTTTAGTGAGGCATGGAAAGCTTGTAAGGAACCAATTGCAGAAAATATAACTAAATGGTTGGATTATTTAATCCAAGATGGTATGTTGTTCAAAGGTAACCAATTGTGTATTCCTAGAATTTCCTTCAATTTAATTAAGGAGAAACATAGTGGTGGACTTGCAGGACACTTTGGTTTTGATAATACTATTGCACTTGATGGAGAAAAGTACTATTGGCCTCCATTGTAGAAATATGTAACAAAATATGTGCAAGGTTGTAGTGTGTGTCAAGTGGCAAAGGGAGTGAGTCAAAACATTGGTTTATATCAGCCACTACTAGTACCAGAGAAACCATGGGAGGATATAAGTATGGATTTTGTTCTTGGTTTACCAAGGACACAAAGAGGACGTGATTCTATCTTTTTTGTGGTAGATAGGCTCTCTAAAATGGAAAATTTTATCCCTTTGTCATAGGACTAATGATGTAGTGAATGTTGTAGATTTTTTTTTCAAGGAAATTGTGAGGCTTCATGGAATTCCAAAGAGCATTGTTTCAGATAGGGATACCAAGTTTGTTGGCTACTTCTAGAGGACTTTGTGGAAGAATCTCAACACTATATTAAAGTTTTCTCAACATACCACCCTCAAATGGATGGCCAAATGGAGGTGGTGAATAGGAGTTTTGGAAATTTGTTGAGATGCTTGGTTGGAGACAAACCAAAGGGGTGGGATTTGGTCCTACCACAAGTTGAGTTTGCCTACAACAGCTCAGTCAACACAAGCAGAGGTAAGTCACCATTTCAATTTTTTTATGGAAGCAATCCAAGAGTTTTTTTAGACTTGAATAAGATTGATAAATATGTGAAAAAGAGTGTAGATGCAGAGGATTTTGTAGAGCATATGAAAGGCCTACATGGTGAGGTGAAAAAACATACTATCAAAATCAATTTTTCTTATAAAACTAATGCTGATTTGAAGAGGAAACACAAGGAGTTTGAGGTTGGGGATGAAGTGATGGTGCATTTAAGGAAGGTGATATTTCTATTGGGCACATACAACAAGCTCAAGATGATTTTTTTTGGCTCATGCAAGATTGTGAAAAGGCATGATTTAGGTAATGCATATGAGGTAGAATTACCCAATGAGCTTAATATTTCTCCAATTTTTAATATTTCAAACTTGAACATATTTCATGAAGGTGAAAATGATGAATTTTCAACAATTAAGAAGCCACAAGCACTCACACCTACTTCAGAGGATGAAAAGATTGAAGCAATTCTTGACAGCAGGGTGAAAAGAAGCACAAGGAGAAGGCAATACATGGAGTATTTGGTGAAATGGTTTGGGATACCTATGGAGGATTCTTCATGGTTATCTAATTATGAGATTATTCATCTTGTATATCCTCTTGGAAAGTTAAGAGATCAGTTTTATTCTACCATGGGTATCTAATGCAAGAGCATCCATGGCATAGTGGCTATCTTGTATCAACAAAAGATGTTTGATTCTTATTGCAATTTTTGGTGAGTGTTGAATTTCATATTTTGCCTTGTAAAATTCATATTTTGATGTGCATTTAGATGTTATGCCATGTTTTAAATTTAAATTTCAAATTTGGAGTAAATTTGAAGAAGATAAGATGAGTGGATATAATGGAGAATATGCCTTGAAAGAAAAAAAACCTTAAAAAGAAATGACGGAGTGGGTTTCTTAGAGACCACTAATTTGACTTGTAACTCCAAATTTGAAATTCTATAACTCCTAAAAAATAGGGAATCAAGAGATGGGCATCCAAGTTTGGGGAAAATAGATTTTTGCTTTATTCTTGAAAACAAGAAAGCCTTTAAAGCACTATCTTTCATATTTGCCAAGTCTGGAGGTTTGGAAGTTTATTTTATTCATTTTTATTGATGAATTTAAATTTTATTGGTTGCTCCTAGAGATGGGTGTTGATTTTGTTGGGAGTGGATTGGAATGCAAGAAAATTAAAACTAAATGCATTCACATTGCATTTCATTTGACAACAACTTATGTTATGCAAAATTAATTTCATTTTTGAATGAAGTTTTCTAGAATACAAGAAAAGATAAGAGATGGTGTAGCATACCTCTAGGAAGGGGTTTTTGATGGTGTTGTTGCAGATTTGAGGTTGTTGACAAAGGCATAAACATAATTAGTAGTTACATATTGAAGGGTTGAGATTGTGGAGAGTAATTGTTGTTGCAGGTGCTGGAGAGTTCAACTTTGTTACAAAGCTTTGATTTGCTGATGGAAAATCATTTTTGTTGTGTTTACCAATAGTTTTTTAAGGGCTTTGTGCAGCCCATAGTCCTTTCTAGATTGATTGTAATTCATTGCAAGTTTAATCAAATTCGAGATAGTTGGTTGCAAGTTGCAAACTAGAGCTTCATTCTTGTTGCAAGCGATCTATTTTCTTTGTGAAGGTTGTTTATTTTTCAATATTGTGTGAGATTTTAAAATTAATTTCCAGTGAATAATTTATTTTAATTAGCTCCATACATTAAATAAGATGAGTGGGATTAATACAATATATAGATATGATAACGAAAAATGATATAAAGGGTCAATAAGATGTTTAGGATCAATGACACTAGGCCTATCAATTAGGAAATCCCCAATTATATCAAATACAATTGTTAGATAAGTGATATAGATCTAGATAATTAGGTATAAAAATAAAGCTCAATATGATAACTAGGCATACCATGATTCACCTTAATGTGGCATTGATATGATAATAGATGTGATCATGTAAGTATGATGTATATAATCAAGGTGTTTACACAACGAAGGCATAATAAATGGTAGGACCAAGACATGCAATATTATAATATAAGATTGATGTAAATATGACCGGTCATAAGATGTGAGAATTCATGCTCAACAGGGAAGATGGAAAGTACCATGATACCCCCCATGTATGCATATATAAGGATCAATGATAAATTATCTAAGTAATATACATGGAAATGTGAGATCAATACATAAATGCTCTATGAAGAAATATATGGCAATAAGATTGTGTAAGATAGTAAACATTTAAGATATAACAATATAGGATTGTCATAGCAAGATAAATCAATGTTAGATCACTAAGAGGCATTCTCTCTACTAGAAAAATATTAATAATGGATCATAGATGCTCATGATAGATAGATGTGGCAATGAGAAGATATAGATTATAATTTTTTTTGTGATAGGAAAATATATAATGATTATGTGCATAAGATAGTGATGCTCAAATTCACTAGATATAATTAGTGTTAGTGCTTAAAAATGTAATGTGAGATCATAGGATAGGGGGATGAAAAGAACAAAGGACTTAAGGATAAATGATCAAAAGGATAAGCAAAAGGATATGAGGAACACTATAATAAAAAATGGATCAATTATGTAAAAATTTAAGGATAAAGATCAAAGACAATATGAGATAGAAATATCAAGCATGCACCCCGAGTGAGGGAAAAAAGAAAAAGATAAAGCAAAAATAAAAAATAATGACAATAACATAATAATGGGATCATTTATCAACAAAATATTATTCCTCATCCATAAGGTCATCATTTTCTATCTGAAATAGATCATCAAATTTATCTTCTTGTTTGTTAGCTATATTAGTGACATGTGTTTATTCTTAATATGCCTTTGTGCTTGGTGCAAATACTTTATCAATTGATAAACATCCTTTCTTATCCATTTTTTCTTCATTTGTTGTTATAGTTTTATGTTGAGATATCTTGGTTCTAACACCACTTGCTTCTTTGTGTCCATAATTCTTATTTTGACATGAAATTTTTTTTCTTGATTTTGCTTTGCGATCTTGGTTTTATTGTTTGTTTTCACATTTCCTTGTCTTGGTCCTTCTTTATTTTAAAATATAACCTTCTCTATTAAATCTTAGTTGAATTTTTGCTAACTCATGAAATCATCATTTTTCTCATATGAAATATCATTAGGTGCCTCAACAAATGTATCTAACATAAGATTACTAGCATTAAAAATTATCTTGTAAAGAGATATTTCTATCTTAAGAACTTTCTTCACATATATTTTAACACATTATTGTAGAACAAAAGGAACACATGTGTATTGTTCAATCCATGATCTATCAAGAAAAATATTAAATCAATGTGAAAAATGGATAACATGAAATGGTTCGAAAGTACTTAAGTCCAATGTGAAATCTTAAAAATATTGCAGCTCTATGTATAAATTAGCATTCCATTTTTCAATGAAACCATTGGATGTGCATAATCTCTATTCTTGATATTATTGTTAAACAATTTCTCTTTAATACAAATATTGTGTTGACATGTAGGATTTATAAGAAATCGAGTAGGAGATTTATGATGAATATTTCCCTTAATAGACAATAGGCCATAATAATTATCTTTTGGCTTCTTTTCATAAAGTAAGTTATTAATGGTAGCATGGAAGAAGATGTAACATCAAAATTACCCATAAAAACATGATCATTATCATTATCATCATTAATATCTTCAATAAAAAGAGCCTCTATAGTGTTGGCATTCTTTGAAAATGAATTTGTAAGGATTTGCAAATTACTATTAGCAAGTGCAACTAATGGATTGGCATTATCATTTACTCCTCCAACTTTGACTATGCTATTCTTAATTAGATCTTGAACCTTGTGTTTCAGACCTATACATTTTTTTATAAAATGTCCATTAACATGATGATAATTGCAATGTGTATTGTCATTGTACTATGTAGGGTGTGGTTGAGTAGTATCTATGGGATGAATAAGAGGACGAGTGATGATATTTTATCTCAACAATGTTTGAAGCTCATTGTCCATAGAATCATCTAGCTTAGTAAACACTCATGGCTTAGATGATCTTAAGGAAGGAAAAGAAAATGTATTAGTCGATTTTCTTTTTCCTTGTTTTCATTACCCTTTGAAAAATAATTTGAATTTTGAAACTTAGAATGGTAATAAGCATTGAATTGGATGATAATTGAATTCATTTCTTGTAAACAACTTAGATCCCACTATTTTGATGTGAGCACATAAATCCATAAATGGAGATATAAATTATTTTAAATTAGTTTGATAAGCCCTTTGATAAATATTGTCTAAAGCTCTAAATCATGCAAAGGTGCAATCAATTTGGAACTCATAGAATAGAGTATCATCATGTAGTCACTAATCCTTTGATTTGACCCTTGGACACACTATTGACAACTATGAATCTAAGGCTAATGTTCAGTTTGAATTTCTTGATGAATAATTTTTCCAGATCACTAAATGAGTGAATAGATCCATGAGGCAATATGTAATGGTGCTTAAAAACCTATAAGCAATGTATACATGATAATTTAAAAAGCAAGTAGTGTATGTCTAGGGATTGAAAATTTTGCATCTTGATTGTTATTTTGAGCATCCACTTTCTTATCTCTTGATCAATCATTTGGATTAGTGCATCTAGGGAAAAGGATGGAATGGTAAAAAAGGATGGTTTAGGATCATTATGGATATAAGTGTGAGATGTGAGTGAGGTAGAGGATACAATGGTTTGGGTTGAAGGAATGAAATAATTAAGGAACTTAAGAGCATCACAAAATTATGAAAATTGCATGTGGATGTGACTTGGCTATGGGATGTGGTGACATGGTCAATAATAGAGGATGAAATAGGTACATTTTTTTTGGTTGCAATGCTATTGAATGGCCAACTAATGGTGGATGTGGGGTTTATGGTATAAGTGACAATGGTTGAGGTTTCTATTAAAGTAGTATGGGTAGATGTAGTAACCTTAAGAGGTGATGCAAGTTTCAAATAAATTGCTTCTAGTGTTTCTTTTGCATGCTCATGATTTGCAAAAAAATTGTGAAACATATCTACTAGATGTTTAGGGTTCTCTATATTAGGTAGAATAGCAAGTAGGGTAGAAACATATGTTTTTACATATGATTCCTCATAATCATAATTATCATCTATGTTTATCTCAAGCCAACCACCATTAATGATGTTTGTATAATTGGAATGGGTGGTCATATAAAGGTTTAAGCTCATGCTTCTTTTGAATGGAACACAATGAATACATGAAGCCTTTGGCACAAACAATAATATGGATGAAATTGAATAAATAAAAATATCAAAGATAAACTAAAGTTTGAAAATATGCTTAAAATGTAAACTACATGTCTAGTTAAGGGTGGGTGGGGCCAATACAATGATAGGCAACAAAATCAATCTTCAAACCCCAAAAAGGTACATTAACAAGGCTTTAAGGACCAATGTAAAATCATATTATAAAATTATAATCGAACTACAAATTTAAAACCTAATTAGGGTTGAAAAGTTGGGTAAGTTTGTTGGGTTCACCATAATGAAAGGGAAATAAAACTTCATTTTTTGTTTAATCTAGGTTAATACTAAATGGAACAATCAAGCACAAATCAACCTAGATTTAATATAGTTGTTGGAGTGCTTGGATTAGTGTTGTACCCCAAATTAAAAAAATTGCTACACTTAGGCATTTTGAAGAAATGGTCAAAGTCCTGCTAAAATTGTCAAAAAAGGTCAAAGTTGGGAATTTGCATGTCTTGCATGAGGGCCAAAAACTTAAAATTTTCAAAATATGATGATCCGAGTCTACTCAGAGTGACCAAGTCTACAAAACCCAAATCTCAATTTTTTAAACCTAAACTTTAGGAAAATTTCTATTTTTAGAAACTTTCTAAAAATATAGCTTTTTTTTGGGTTCCTTCTTGAATGGATGCTTGCAAAATTTTCTAAAAATAGAAAGTTTGGCTTCTAGGGTTCAAAATGATTTTGATTGGCTTAAAAAAAAATTCTCATTAGGTTGGTCCAGTCAAAATCATCAAAAGATTGGTTTTGCCCTAGTGGGTTTATTTTGCTTTTCAGAAGCTTTTTCAAGAGCTTGAGGGCATTAATGGAGGTTGCTCAACTGCTAGGTGTCAGATTCAAGGTCTCAAGCACTGCACAAATCAAGAAGTTGCAACAGATGATCGAGGAACGAAGAACGAAGAATGGAGGTTGAAGAATCTTGAAAACTACAAAAAACTGACTAAGTATGGAAAGTTAGGCGCTCCAACTTAGTCTAGGCACCCAAGATTCTTTTCCTTAGAATATTTTTCATCTCAGTAGTCAAAAAATTGGTGAGCGCGAGGAATGAAGAGAAAATGGAAAAATGCAAAATAAATTCTAACACTCAAGAGTAAAGGCACCTCAGGTAGCTAGGGGCGCCCAAATTTTCAAGGCACCAGTTGATGGAATTAGGCTTTATGCTCCTAGGTAGTGTTCCTCAGAATCCTTCCAAATCCATAGTGAACTTGTTAGGACGATCATCAAATCAACTAGTCAACCAAAATCTTAGATTGATCGGAGGAGTCTTGACAGAGTAGCATAATGCAAATCATAAAGATATCAAAAAATAATCCAAGTCTGGGAACTCTAGGCGCCCCAAGTGGCCAGGGGCACCCAACCTATCAGAGGACCTAATTCAGTAGTTAGGGTTTGCAAATATGCTCATTGTCTTCAGGATTGTACCTGCTTCGTAGTGGATATCTCAAAAAATTCATTAGATCATCCAATTTCCAACAAATTCAAATCAAATGGAGGACACAACATGAGGTTTCAATTCTGAAGGTTGAAAATCAAGGAAAAATGGCTAAGTCTGGTAAGGATGGGTGCCCCAACTAGCTAGGGGTGCCCAAGAATTTGAGTATCAAGAAGGTGGAATCAGGGTTAGTCATCTCCAACATGCCTTCTTCAGTTTTGATCAAGCTCTCCAATGCAATCATTAGCAAATCCATTAGAGTTATCAATCATAAGATATTGCAGACTGATCAGGGGTCAAAATTGTGTAAAATGTCAAAAGTCAAGAAAAGTTGAAAAACCTAGAAAATAAACTGACTCTAGAGGAGTTGGGCGCCCTAAGTAGCCAGGGGCACCCAAGATTTTGACCTCTCAAACTCAATTTTCAGAATAAATGACCTCCAAAGGATCTTCCTTAGAATCAACAAGGCTATCCAACGAGTCCATCCATCACTTCGTCAGACCTCTAGATCATCCAAAAATGAGAATTAATCAAAAGACCATAAAGCAAGTGTAAAAGTTGAAAATCCAAAAAAAGTCTGGGCAATAAAGGCGCCCCAACTAGGCATGGGTGCCCAAACTTTTGAGGCCCTAAAATCAGTTTTCAAAAGATATCATTTCCAGAAGACCCTTCGTAGAATTCATCAAGCTATTTAGCGAATCTGGCAACCAGTCAATTGGGTCAATCTAGCTCTCGAAATCACAAAATCATCTGAAGTTGAAGAAAACAAGCAAATAATGAGGAAAGTCAGAAAATGGCTAACACTAGAGATGATGGGTGCCCAAGGTAGCCAGGGGCACCAAAAATTTTGAGGGATCAAATGAAGGTTTTATCAGAAGATGCCTCCAGGATAATCTTCTTAGAATCAATTAGGCTCCGCGATGGATCATTTTTCCAAATCATAGGATTCACCGAGTGTCCAAAAATCAAAGTCAAATTGAGGTCAAAATCAAGCTAAATTTAGGAAAATTCAAGAAAATGGCTAAGTCCTCCAAGGGTGGTGTCCAAGCTTTCATGCCTTAGAGAAAAATTTCAAGATTTCAAAAATTCAAATAAACACAAAAAAAAGCAACCACATGCATGCACCTATTTTAGGGTTTCACAACTCTAAATTTAGGAAGCTAGGCAATTTTTAACCTAAAACTTATTTAAGACAACCTTGTGCATTCATTCTTCATAATTTTTTGCAAGTGATTTCAAGGCAAGAGAGGAGAAACCAATAATTTTTCCTATTTCAAGATTTGAAGGCTAAAACTTGAAGATTTTTCAGAGTTTTGTATATTTTCAGAATCAACTCACATATAGGCTCATTTTTCCATGCTCTATTTTTCAAAGGCATCAATTTTTAGAAGGGGAGGGGGTCATCTTTTTCATTTTTCAGCAATTTGGGTCAGCTTGGTTTATGATTCTCAATAATTTTGGAATTTTTTTCAAATTTCAAGAACTTGAGTTTTTTATGCATTTCCAAGAAATCTTCAGTATATTCAACATCTAATCATCCGGGTCCCTCTCAAACGAGATTATGCACAAAACCCAACTCTCAACATTTTTTGTCAAAAATTTCAAAAATTAGAGTTTGCTGCTTTTTCAACTAGCCATCGAAATTTTCAAAAAAGATCGGTCTAGGTCCTCTTGCAACAAGATTCTCTATAAAACCCATATCTCACAATTTTTTTGAAAAATCTCCCTGTTTGAAGAAAAAAATCAGCAAGCTAAATTTAGGGTTTATGCAAAACCTATCCAAACATAGTCAAGTTTATAGTCAATCTTCAAGTTTTTTAGCATGGAGCACTCCCCCATCGAATTCAAAACCAAGTCAGTGTTGTATAATGATTTCATCAAAACTTTCAGACTAACTTGCATCATATAAAATCAATGTTCAATTTGCATGCTTTGGAAGATGCAAGCATTGTTGCAGTTAGACATCTTGGTCATTTTGGAAAAGAGTAGTACAATATTCTTCCATTGAAAAATCAAAAGAAGTGTTAGAAGTATAAAAGTTACAAAGAAACGGGGGAATGTCAGAAGATGGTCACACACAGGGTAAAAAGATATGTTGAAGAAACGGGGATATATTTATAACAGGTCATCACTCCAGTTGCAGAGCTATTGAAATTAGAAAGATTTGATAAATCAATTGAAGATGTCAAAGGTTTTCTAAGTTAAATTGTAGAAGGGGAGAAGATCCTAGAAAAGCGAAATATGGCTATAGATAGTATCAATGCTCTTGATAAAGAGGTAGTTTCCAGCTTTTTGGTGGATGTGGTTGAGATTTAAAGCAACAGTGAACTTGAAGCTTTCTTTTAGTTTTCTTTCCATTCTTATCTCAGGCTTATCTCTTCTTTGAGAAGAAAAGGAATCAAGTTATAATAGTTGAAACTTTCCTTGTTTTTTGCTTTCATAGGTTGTTAGATGGTTATCTTGTTTTAGTTTTAGAAATAAAGTTTGGATGTTGGCAAGCCTTAGTTGTAAAAGCAAGGAGATTTTAGGGTTCTCTACTCCTCTGCTTGTGTATAAATAAAGGCAGCCTTGCCCATTTTTCTTTAACCGTGCTTGTGATAACAAAACGTTGAGCCTACTAGTGCCTTCTAATTGTTATTCAATATTGTTCACTTAGTGTTAGAGCAACCTTGCAAGTCTCTTTTAGCTACAAGTTATTATTCAGTTTATGTGTCTTGTGGCAATGTATTATGGTTTGATGGCTAAACTGCAACCCTGTTATTGCTACAATCCTGTTGTCCCAGAAGTACAATCTTTGTTACTTGAAATTTGAGAAAATAAAATCTTATGCTTGCTTTGCTACTCTGATCTACAGTCTCAGATTTCCATTATGTGTTCTACTTATATAATCTTAATTTCAGCATGCATTGAAAGTATAGTAGATGTGCGTTGAAAGAAAGATTGTTTAAGTATTTGTGTCAAAGAATCATTCCTTGTTCATTTCTAATTCTCAAGCTCTACATTTACTTGAGTTGTTAGAAATGTCATTAGAGTAGGCTTAGTCATAATCGAACTTCTAAGAGAGAAAATCTTAGCTATGTCGCTTGAGTTTTATAAGCTTGTGCTCTTAGCTGAACAAAAAGATTAGCAAATTAGTTTAGTTTACTTTCTTTAAGCAACATCAATAAAGAGGAAGCTTCCCCTCCTAATTCGAAGAGCAGTTTATCTGTGCATAGTTGTCTGTTTCTAATTCCCATGCAGAGGTGTGAATTGAAATGCCAACAATTAGAATAGGTAATATTAGACAAAAAGTGCAACCACACTATATATTTTAATAAATGAAGAGAGAGATTGATTAACCTTGTGACTGAAGAATTCACACTATAAATTTTATTAAATGAAGAGAGATATTGCTTAGCCTTGTGATTGAAGAACGTATGCCAATTGATGAATAAAATGAGATCCATGTACCTTAAAAATTTGCAAATGCCCGAAATAGCCATTTGTACAAATAATAATCATAATATTCTTCTTTACTTTGTGTTGGGTCAAGTTCACTATTTTGGATCGAATTTGTAGTTGCAAACTCATTCTATACCCACAAACTTGGTCTTTGATGGATTATAGACTATTTTGTAGATTCTAAAAATATATACTATTGGAAAATAATATCCTCTTTCACACTTCTAGTATTTTTCTCTTAAATTAACAATATGTAAAATTACCTTTATAGACAACACATTTTAAACATGCACATGAATTTTAGAATGATTGCTAAGTATTTCACATGCACTAGGATGAGTGTGATTAGATAGGACAAATTCCTTGCTTGATTTCATAACATTGTAACAATTCTTCTCCTCTTTCAATGTATATGGATATGTGTTCAAGTGTATGTCTTTGGATGATAAAATGAATGTAAGTTAATGTCTTTTACACATGAACATAATACCAAATTGCAAATATTTGTGCATAGCTGACTTGGGACAAAAGTATGAAAGGGGGCTAGTCAGCTAAAATGCTTGACTTTGATTTTTGCATTTAGATGGATCAAGATAATTGCTGCAAGGATGACCTTGCTCTTATGGACATCACCTAGGCCAAACAATTAGGATGGATAAGTGTTCTACATGATTTAATTATGGATTAAAATGAGTTTAAGGATCAAAATCAAACCAACAAACTAATTAAACTAAGATTGTCTACACATAAACATACAAATAAACAATAGACATAAAACTAAATCCAAATAAACGAACCCAACTACATACAACAATATACCATTTATAATTCTCCCAAACTATACATAAAACTAAAGAAAAATGCAACGAATATACAAAATTTTCCATTATAATTTTAAGCTAAGTCTGTAATCCATCTATTTTCCTCTATGATCTTGAAAAGGATAAGGTGGAAAAAAGTAAACAAAGTATTTCCAAAAGCATTGGACTTATAGTTCTCCCAATGAAATTAATAGCCAGCCACATGTCATTGGAAATACAGATACAAGAATGGGGCACAAAAGTGCAATGGAAATAACAAAAAGTCTATTGATAATCATGCTATTACAAAATTCACTCCCGTCTTTTTTTATAGCATTAGCAAGTCCTCATACCATCAGACACGTTAGCTTGAACATAACAGAGAACCAACAGAGATTTGGCCCATACTAAGAGATGAGACTTTGCAGACCACAACAGAGAAACAGCAGTATTATACTGATTAGGAAAGGACTCATATCTTTACAACAGGACTGTCCATGGGTTCTAGATAACACCAAAATGTTAAAATTGCTCTATTAGATTGTAAAAATAGACTGAAAAATAAGATAAAGGGAGGACAAGTGCAACTCAAAACCAACCTTAAAAGGCCTGCATTAAAGAGTAAAATACCAAATTGCTCTCTAGGGAGGTACCCAATTGATTGAGAGAGAAAAAGAGGATGGCGTTTACAGCAGCTGATCCTGGTCATGGAAGGCAGGATGTTGGAGAATGGTGGCAAGGAGCTGAGTGCCTCTGAGAGCATTAGTCAAAGGCAAATGACCCTCAGGCGTAGAATCCCCCAAATCCCAGACAAATTCAGCTGGAAATGACCTATAACTGTAATGCTCCTGCTCGCCCTCCCCCTGTTTCAGGCGCTTCATCCAGCCCACTTTTTTGAAAAATTCAGTGAAGTCCCGATTGACTTTGTTCCAGATCCTTCGCTGCACACTGTAGCCGAAGCGGCTGTTGCTGTGCTTCCTCCACAGCTGGTCGATGGTCTGGAGATCAGAGGCAGGGATGAACTGAACCTCCGAGAAAAACACATAGTTTCTCTTGACGGCGTCATCCCCTGCGAGCACCATCACCAGCCGCCTTGTCTCTTGGTCTGCTAAAGCCCACTCGCCTGACCCCAATCTCTGCTCCAGAACTTGGTATGATAACCCTGCTACTGCAAACCCACTCCTCCTCCTGAGTTTATGTGCATTTGAATACCTGGTTTGACATGACATTAATGGATTCCCCCTCTCAAACTTTGAACGAATATCCACCTCCAACCTCGCTCCTCCTCTCAATCCTGCTCCCATTGCCATCGCTATTCCCAACGCCCGCCCTGCAGATATGGTGGAACGATTATAGTGCTAATGCTTCAACTATAGCCACATAAACTCTATATGCATGCCGAGAGAGCCTCATATGATTTCCACGTTGGCAAAAATCTAGTTTATCAGGATTGTGAGGGTTTTATTACACTTGCAGAAATATCTAGGTTAATTAAATAAAATAAACAAAATTGAAATAAATATGTAGATAGGTGTATTTGGCTTTATAATTAATGAGAGAAATGGGCTGTTGATGTCACTTACAATTTGTTCGTCGTTGTAAGAAAATGTGTTGTATATATTTGATATAATCTTTAAAATTTATATTGCATTATAAATTGATATATATCAATCTCTCATTATATGAGGTTGATCTTTATTGCTGCAAACCTAAATTTGATGTGCATAACTAATTTAGGACACATAAAGCTAATCTAAGAGAAAATGGTCTCTTAGAATTTATTTTCCTTCACCTTTGGATATTTGAAAAGTCAAGTTGGTGTCTAGAGGACACTATTGAGGAGCTTGCCATCTTGTTAGATGAATGAGTTCTCCAAGATCAAAACCCTTGTGGACCAAATCAATATTGATAAGAAAGATCAAAGACAACATTTGTAGAGATGATGATGACTTCTATGATGATCCAAATGTGATTCCTTTATTGGCCTCTAGAATTAGTGTACTCTAAGTAATCTCATCTTGCACGCGTTTAACTAAATAATAAAGATCTTTAAGTACTATGAAATAACATGTCACATGAAATGTGAACTAGGTCAACTCACAATAACTAGTAAAAGAGGGTAGAAAATTTTGAATTTGAATTTTATGTCCTAAATTTGGGGGTCTTTTCTATATCCCTTAAGATCGATTTGAGTCAATCTTGCATCCTAAAGAAATGGTTTGAATGGATAAACAATTAGTTTCAAGGTGGGAAATGAATATTTCAAAATTAGTGTAAATGGAGCTAAATAAAGTTGAATAGAGATGAATAGGTGTGGGATTGAGAACCAAGTCTAACATAAGAGTATGCCACTTGTCAATATGTTATTATATTAAGAAATTCCTATCTATTAGGATAGGTGACATTATAATTGCTATCCTCTCCATGTTCTTTGGAAAGTGTTCTTGAGGACATGAGGGACAATTTACTATTTTATGACAAATTGTAATCACATTCAAAGAGGTGGACCCTTCATGTGGTGGCGGTTACAAGGCATCCCAAGAGTATATTATTCCTAGGCATCCAACTTTCTAGGTTGGGACCACTTGAGTGTCCATATCATTGCATGCTATTTGCATGTTTTGCATGCTCTTGCATGGTTGGACGCCCAAGTTTGCATGGTGGTGCATGAGCTTGCATGTAGCTGTTGGAGACTTATGGAGCACTCGGGTTTGACTCATTTTGATTGTTTGTGGGTTAGGCACCCATGTGAAGGCCATGTGATTGTTGAATATTTTATTCCATGTTTATGGGCTGTCCACTAAGTGGGGCATGGGTTTTTCCAAGTGGTTTTGCTTGTTATTTTGGGATATCATTTGTGGTATTCCCTCCCACAAACTTCTATATATTGGAGCCTTGGGATGGTGGTTTTGTATGAGTTCTTTGCAAGTTGTTAGGACAATGAAGTGTTGTCGGATTATAGAGAGGATTGTTGTATTGATGTACATCCTTGAAGATTAATACACGCATTGGATCTCTTTGGGTGTGGATTTTTTTTCCCGCAAGGGTTTCTCCACATATATCTTGTGTCACTTGTGTTGATGACTTGTAGTATTGCAAATTTTTATTTCATTATTGCAATTGTCAATCACTTAATCTTGTTATGGTTATCTTGAACATATAATTTCAGATTTGCAACCATATATTTAAGTTCATATTGCTGCAAGTTATACCTTGATTTTCAACATTTGGTATTAGAGCTAACAGTTTTGTTAAGAGAGGGACATCTTTCTTTTGAGTGTTGAAAGTTTTTTAGTTATAATAGGAGCTTGTGCATTGTGGGTTTTGCATATTTTTGAAGAATATTGAAAACCATAGCCTCTACTTCTCATTTGGATATTGAGAAATTCAATGGCATTGGCTATGAGATGTGGAAGTTGAAGATGGAGGATCTCCTTGAAGAGAGAGACTAGTGGTTGGCATTTTTGAAGCAAACGAAACCAGAGAAAATGTTTGATCAAGCTTGGAAGAAAAATAGATAAGAAGGCATGTAGAACCATTCAGTTGTCTTGCAGATTCCATCCTCTTGAATGTTTCAGAAGAAGCCACTACATATAATTTATGGAAGAGGACAGGTGATATCTATCAAACTAAAAGTTTAACTAATAAGTTGTATCTCAAACGATGTTTGTATTATCTGAAAATGAAGGATGGTAATGTTGGCCCATAGTTGTCGTTGCACCAAAAGATCGACCTGTTAATGCCTGATACAACTATTAGATTTAATGGATCCACGAGAGGCAGTTAGTCCATGGTGTGAATCCCGAGGGGAGCGTTGACCATCTGCCAACAAACTCCCCCTCAACATGAACTAAGGGGATTCAAACCCGACACCTTTGGCTCTGATACCACTTGTTGGCCCACAATTTTCGTTGCACCAAAAGATCGACTTGTTAATGCTCGATACAACTGCTAGAGTTAACAGATCCATGATAGGCGGTTAGTCCATGTCGCGAATCCCAAGGGGAGCACTGACCATCTGCCAACAGGTAATTCTATTGCAGAACATTTAAATGCTTTTAATATGATTTTAATTCATCTTCCATCATTAGATGTTAAGTTAGAAGAAGAAGAAAAATGGATTTTGCTGCTTTTCTCTTTACCCGAATCTTGGGAAATCTAATTGTTGACATTTAAGTGGTGGTGGTAAAGAACTAAAGGTGGATAGTCTCATTGCAATACTTCTTTCAGAAGAGATGAGGAGACATTCCATGAATGCAAGCTCCCAAGATGCCTTGCATGTGCAAGGAAGGTCCAAAGAAAAGGGAGGGGTTGAACGAGACAAGAAGAGAGACAAGTCTAAAGGACGTTCTAAAACCTCTGAGAAGAGTAGAGTAAAGTGTTGGAATTGTGGTAAAAGAGGGCATGTGAAAAAGGAGTGTAGGAACAAGAAAAAGAGTTCAGATGCTTCCACAAAAAAGTCCTTTGAAGATGGTGATTTTGATGCTTTGTTGATTTTTTATAACACTATTAGTAATGATGCTTGGCTTATTGATTTAGGTTGATCCTACCATATGAATCCTCACAAGGAGGGGTTTACTTCATATTCAACTTATGATGGGAGAGAAGTTTTCCTTGGTGATGACAACATGAAGAAGATTGTTGGTAAGGGAAAGGTAAAGTTGTGTTTTAGTGATGGGAGTGTTAAAACCCTTGATCATGTTTTACATATTCCAAGACTTGTGAGAAATTTAATTTCGGTATCGAAGTTGAATGATTATGGAATGCATGTGATATTTGACAAGTTTGGTTGCAAGTTGGTAAGAGGGAATTTAGTGATTGCTAAAGGATCTCAGATAGGGACTTTATTTAGGCTTAATGTCTCCACTTTTTGTAATTCTACAAATGTAACTGGCATTGAAAATGCATGTATGTTGTGGCACCATAGCTTGGGTCACATAAGTGTGTTGGCATTACAATTCACACCACTGGAGTGCGTATTTACAACAAACAACTATGCACAGTATTAACTGCTCTTCTAATTAGGAGAGGAAGCTCCCTCTTTTGTTGATATGTGCGAAAAATTAAAGTATTCTAAAATCCTATCTTTTTGACTCAGTTGGTAGAGGCACAAGGTTAAGAAACCCAACACATTGTAGCTAAGGTTTTTCTCTGGTTTTCGTAGATCTTAACTACAACTAGGCTAACGCTAAAACTATCCTATCTCCTCTAGATAAATAGACCAATAGGAATTAGGAGTAGGGAATTGGTATACGATAAAATTTATATTAGGATTCCCAAGGAGGAGGAACCACTATTCGAGGTGTAGGCTGAGATAAAGGTCATTGGAAACAATATCAAACAACAAGCTAGTTCTCTGGATTTCGAAGGAGGAGGAACCCATATTCGAGGTGTAGGATGAAAGTAACTTACTAGAAACAAACACTTAAATGATAATCTTTATTTATAAATTCCCAAGGAGAAGAAACCACTATCTGAGGTGTAGATATGAAAGAAATATTATTATCAACAACATCAAATGATAAACTTTATTTCTAAATTCCCAAGGAGGAGAAACCCCTATCCGGTGTGTAGATATGAAAGAAGCCTGTTAAAAACAAATAAATTTGGGACAACAAATTGCATGAAGGACCTATCACACAATGAACGATCAACCAAATTTATATTAAACAAAGTGAAAAAATACAAAATTGCAATATTGCACGGCAAGGTGGGCACAACAATTTGTTATCACAACAAAATTTGAAATACAATGAGCAAAGGTGCTCTTATTTATAGAACATCAAAGGAGTAGGGAACCCTAAAATATCCTTGAGTTAACAACATTCTTGCAAGCATGCAAGAGTTTATTCTTAACTCTAAATGTATGCAACCTAACAGTTAACTGATTCTAAACTACACTAAATGGGCGTTGCAACATGCAAGTCTTTATTGATATGAAAATCAACTGGTAACCAACATCAATTAACTAAAAACTAATTGAAAGCTCCATATATGTATCTCCAAAATAGACATGCAATGATATGTGGGACAATGAGTTAACTTGGAAAGAGGCATCAAGTTAATTGATGCATTTAATGTCTATCTTGGAAAGGTGGTATGTCCTGAATTTGTAGTTCACTAGTCGTGATCTCGAGCAATTAACCCCTCCTAGAAGTTTTTAACCGTCATCATCTAGAGGTCCTCACATGTCTCAACTTTCAATTCATTGCTTGTTAACAACTCGAAAAATCCTAGAAATATTTGCACACTTAAACAGGCATTTCATTGACTAGTAACTCTAGCAGCTCCATAACTGGAGTGATGGCCTCTATTTCTTTTGCAGCTTTACGCTTCTGATGCTTTTGATTCTTTTATTCATTCTTTTCAGTGGAAGAGTGTTGCAAGATGAAACTATGAGGTTTAATTGTGAACACTCTAACTGTGAGAAATGCTTATGAGATTATTGCATATGCAGAATTCCAACAGTATTCAACCCTCTAAACTGGCCTTGGAAGGATATTAGCTATACGAGGTATGAAACCATGTGGATTTTGAGTGACTATGCCTCTCAAATTGTCTGAATCAACCCTCTAAGCACTTGATGCAAATTGGTGTCAATTTTTCTTATGAAATCATGAATTAAGACCGATTTGGTCTTGAATTCAGTCTGAGTTAACTACATTTTGAAAAACTAGATTGTTGACTATAAACACGGCTATGTTTTGAAACTTTTCTTGGTTTTCCCAAAAACTGAATTTTGACGACAATTTTACAAGGTTTAGAACATTTTAAGAAAAATGCCTTAATGAAGCAAAAAATTTGTTCTGGGTACAAAATTAGGCTCCCTCTGGTGACCATGTTAGATACTTACGACATAGGAGAACCGAGATTCTATGAGTTTTAAATGTAGACCAGTGACTTATCAGTTGGGCATTGGAATCAAGGCTTTCCTAATCACCTAAAATCTTGGAAGATTTCATAAAAATACCTAAAACAAGACTACCTAAATCACCTAAAAACATGACAAAACTTTACCGAATGGGGAAAAACATTATGACATAACAAGAAAGAAAATGAAAATTACTTAAAGAAAATTCACTCCACCCCTGAAGAGATGAAGTGCTTTGGATATTTCCCACCACATGGTAGCAAGAAGAGCCTCCCATTGATGTCATTTCTACCCGAAAGGATTTACTTATCTTCTGATGGGAATTGTAAGAGGCAATCCCTCTGAGATGAAGATTCTCAGGTATTCATATATCCATGCAAAAGATACTTTGACAAAAATAAAAATATGATGCAAATGGGAAATTCGATACCCCTAAGGCACTAGTTCTACTGTCGTCCATCCTTGGGATGTTGATTTCTTCAAACCAATCAATCGAGTTCCAAACTCAATTTTTTGTAATTTCATAGGTGATCCTTTCTGACTTGAAAATATCCTTTGACTAACTCATTGATCCCATATCACCTTTAACATATAGGAGTTTGATTCCCATGTCTTTGACATCTTTGAGACCTAACAAAAGCACATCTTTTCAGCTTCAGTAAATTCCAATTGTATAGATAGGTGTAACTATACTTTAGGGGAGATGACCATTTCCCCTACTTCTGAATTTGCATTGGAACAACCTCCATCAAATTTTTTTATCTGTAACCTTGTATCCTCTATCAGTCTCTTTTCATAACAACCAATGTTCTGGTCTTCATTTTCTATCTCTGACAAAGTCACACAATTACCAAGACCTGTTTCAGGCTTTACTTCTATTGGAATAGATGGATTGAGCACAACCTGCTTCTTTACAACCTTGAGAATCTAATCTAGTTATTTTGGATGGTCCTGAAGATATTCCAGTTGAGATATTTGTACCTTGGTCATCATCATGGAAGCTATTATGTCAAAATTCCCTGCAGACGGATCTTGAGCAACTGGCATAGTGTTCGCATGTGAAGTTTTGGGATTAAAAGTGGAAGGAGCCTCTTTAACCTTTTCATTTGATTTCTACCTTTCTTATTCTTCTTTCTATGCTTTGAAGTGTTGAGCACATGTGAACATAGGTGTTGAAACATTTTCATGATTCACCGTAGGAGTGTACTGACGGTATTCTTCTTCTTGTTCTTGATTTGTAGGTTCCTTATCAAAGTATCCTGGAGTCACCATCGAAGTTTTCCATCTGTGGTAAGACAACGTTTGAACTTGGTTTTGGTACAAAACTAGAACTGGGAGCAACTTCAATCACTAGTCTTGATGGAGATGTTGGAAACCATGGCCGAAAATTGTTTCTTTTTGGCTGGTATGGTTGCTAAACTAGAGCTCTGATAGAATCTGTTTTCATCAAGCTGGAAGTGATCATATTATCCTCCAACTTGATGGCATGTTCTTATGCACTCTTCAACTTTGTTTCTTTCTTTTGTCTTCAGGAGGAAGGCTATCTCTGATGTAAGAGCATTTATGAAACAACTCATCAGATTCTCTGATGATGGATTGAGTGTAGAAGGAAGTTTTGTAGAAATATGATTAAATCTTGCCACAAACTCCCTCATGTGTTCATTGTGCTTCATATTTGAATTTTCAAGTTGGGCGAACAACAAGTGACTATCTTTAGTGGGGTTGAATCTCGCCAAAAAAATCTTGCTCATATTTTCTCAGCTTGTGATACTGCCAAGCACCAGGTGATTGAACTAGTTGATAGAATTTCCCAGAAGAATCTCAACAAAGAGATGCACTATGATGTCTTCATGTGCTATGTGCAAGATGGTGAAAGCCACTATGAATGTAGAAAAATGTTCCTCCAGGTGTTGAGTTCCATCACTGTGAAATCAGGGAAAGCGCTTCCTTGACCCTTTAGGTAACTCAAGATTTACCTGAAAAGCCAAAGTTCCAATGTTATTACCCCAAGGTAATGGGGGTGGACGTCGTTGATTTCTATCAACATTTCCAGCATTATCATTGTTATCATCCATTTCTTCTGTATGGATCATGCAATAGGATGCCTGAGTGTCATTCCTATGAAACAAAAGCATTAAATATCTTTTCTTGAAGTTTTCTTTCCTTGTGCCCCAATGTGGGTGCTAGAAAATTGTTGGTGTTACAATTCACACCTTTAGAGTGCATATTGGAAACATACAACTATGCACACAATTAATTTCTCTTCTAATTAGGAGGGAAATCTCCCTCTTTTGCTGATATGCGTGAAAAGTAAAGTTTTTTAAAATCCTATATTTTTTACTCAGCTGGTAGAGGCACAAGGTTAAGAAACTCGATACATTGTAGCTAAGGTTTTCCTTTGGTTTTCACAAATCTTAACTACAACTAGGCTAACGCTAAAACTATCCTATCTTCTCTAGATAAATAAAGCAAGAGGAATTAGGAGCAAGGAATTGGTATACAATAAAATTTATATCAGGATTCTCAAGGAGGAGGAACCCCTATCCATGGTGTAGGATGAAATAAAGGTTATTGGGAACAACATCAAATGAAAAGCTAGTTCTCAGGATTCCCAAGGAGGAGGAACCCCTATCCGAGGTGTAGGCTAAAAGTAACTTACTGGAAACAAACACTCAAATGAAAATCTTTATTTCTAAATTCCCAAGGAGAAACCCCTATCTGAGGTGTAGCTATGAAAGAAAGATTATTATCAACAACATCAAATGATAAACTTTATTTCTAAATTCCCAAGAAGGAGAAACCCCTATCCGGGGTGTAGATATGAAACAAGCCTATTAAAAACAAATAAATTTGGGACAAAAAATTACATGAAGGACCTATCACACAATGAATGATCAATCAACTTTATATTAAACAAAGTGAACAAGTACATAATAGCAATATTGCATGAAAAGGTGGGCATAGTAGTTTTTTATCACAACAAAAGTTGAAATATAATGACCAAAGGTGCTCTTATTTATAGAACCTCAAAGGAGTAGGGAACCCTAAAATTTCCTTGAGTTAACAATAGTCTTGCAAGCATGCAAGAGTTTATTCTTAAGTCTAAATGTATGCAACCAAACAATTAACTAGAAAAACAACATCAATTAATTGATTGTAAACTACACTAAATGGACACTGCAACATGCAAGTCCTTATTGATATGAAAATCAATTGATAACCAACATCAGTTAACTAAAAACTAACTAAAAGCTCCATATAGGTATCTCCAAAATAGACATGCAATGCTATGTGGGACAACGAGTTAACTTAGAAAGAGGCATCAAGTTAACTATTGTGTTTAATATCTATCTTGGAAAGGTGGTATGTCTTGACTTTGTAGTTCACTAGTCACGATCTCAAACAATTAACCCCTCCTAGAAGTTGTTAACTGTCTCATCATCTAGAGGTCATCACATGTTTCAACTATCAATTCACTACTTGCCAGCAACTCAAACAATACTAGAAATATTTGCACACTTAAACAGGCATTTCACTGACTAGTAACTCTGATGGATCTGTAACTGGAGTGATGGCCTCTATTTATTTTGTAGCTTTATGCTTCTGATGTTTTTCTTCATTCTTTCCAATGGAAGAGTGTTGCAAGATGAAACTACGAAGTTTGATTGTGAACACTCTAACAGTGAGAAATGCTTATGAGCTTTCTGAATATGCATAATTCAAATGGTATTCAACCCTCTAAACTGGAATTAGAAGGCTATCAACCATACGAGGTATGGAACCATGTAGATTTTGAGTGACTATGCTTGTCAAATTGTCTGAATCAACCCTTTGAATGAGCTTGATGCAAATTGGTGCTAGTTTTTCTTATGAAATCATGAATTAGGATCGATTTGGTCTTGAATTCAGTCTGAGTGAACTACATTTTGAAAAAATAGCTTGTTGACTATAAACATGGCTATGTTTTGACAAATTTTCTAGTGAGGCTAAAAATAGATTTTGGTGAGGCTAAAAATAGCCTATCGATGGGCAATTTTACAAAAAATTATGAGACGTGGATTTTGTAGAGAATGTATTTCTAAGCATACCCACAATGTCAGAAATTTGAAAAAATGCCTTTTGCCTTGGCATGTGAAGACTTTTTGAAACAAAAGTAGTAGGGGCAGCAGAGGCTGCGAGGGCAATTTTTCCAAAAAAAGAAATCTAGCATATGGGTTTTGTTGAGAATGAAATTCTAGGTCAACCTAGATTATAAGAAATTCAAAAAAATGACCTTTACTAAGACATGCAAGAGCTTTTCAATAAAAGAAGTTGCAAAAGGCACCGGGGCTATTTTTTCTCGAAAAAAGCTGGCACATGGGTTTTGTAGGTGCTAATGAGCTAAACACACTTAGATTTTTTCGTTTTTCAAAAAATTGACTTTTTGATTGACATGCAAAAGAATCTTTGGATAAAAGCGTAGTACTTCAAAATGAGAAGTAGTAGGGCAATTTTCTTGAAAATTTTTGGAACATGGGTTTTGCTGCCAATGCTATGTTGAATGAACCCAAATGACCAGATTTTGAAAAAGATGTCATTTACTTTGACATGCAAGGGAAAACCTAAGACAAGGATAGAAGAATTTAGAGAGATAAAATATAAGTTATATTCTACCTCTGAAAATGATGCCTATGCCTTGAATAAAATTTGTGAAGTCTGGAATGCATGCACTGGAATAATGAAATGTAGAAAATATTTCCTCTAAACAATCTGGACCTGGCACTACAAAGAACACTGAAAAATATCACTTGTAGTGCCTCCAGATCTTGCTTGCTCAAGAAAATAAGTGTTTTTCCTCAACCTGTGATTAAAATAATGGATGCCAAAATTCCTTAATAAATAAATTATGTGAAGGCATCAATTTGCATGCATATAACCCTAAAATGGGAAGCCAAAATATTATTGGACCACATTTTTAGTTAAGTGAATGAAATAAAACCCTAAATTGCGTGCCACCTTGCATGCACAAAGAAATTTTCCATATGCATGCAAAAATTAAGTCATTTAAAAGTTGACTTGAAGGAAAGACTAGAGTTTAAATATTATTTTAAGTTGAGTTCACAAATTCCTCCATTATAGGGCAACCAAGTTCAATTTATTTCAGAAAGTCAAATTTTTACTTTAGGTGCCTTTACTTTAGACTTAGAAACTTTTTTAAAATTTTGTTTTGTAAATGTCATTAGAGCCTATGTTTGATCATTGATTCTAATTGACTGATGTGTCTATTAGACTGGCTAACAATTTCATTGAAGAGAAGGATCAAAACTGAAAAGGAACTCCTTGAGGTTGCAAACCCTAATTCTGACATCTGAGCCTTCAAAATACTGGGCGCCCCTGGCCTCTAGGGGTGCTTTTTCTCCCAGAGTCAATTTTTCATGCATTTTCATCATATTGAACTTGATTTTGGCCTCACTTCATCTTTCATTTCCCGACACTTGACAAAGTTTTCGAGCTATCTGATAGGCTCACTACAAAGTTGGCTCAATTTTGAACATGATATATTGGAGAGTATAATTTCTAAAAACCTCATCTAGTAGGTCAAAAAATTGGGCGCCCCTGGCCTCCAGGGGCGCTTTTTCTCCAAGAACCATTTTTGCAATGTGTTGATTCTTCACTCAATCTCTGACTGCAAGCTACTGTCAAGTCTTATGATCTGGTTGATACATGCAACAAAAAACTTGAAGCATCATAGATAGGATGAGCATTTGAGTTAACCCAAACAACTATATTTGAGGGCTCAAAACCTTGGGGGGCCCTGGCCTCCAAGGGCACTTTTACTCTAAACTAACATTTTTGACCATGATAAAAACCTTACGTTTGAGTCCTAATTTTAGCAATTCAACTCAGATTAACCTACTGATGGATTCATTGCAAAGCCTGATCAAGTCCAAGACAAACATCCTAGGTGCCATTTGATAAAAAAGTTTCATCTAGTACCTCAAAAAGTTGGGGGCCCTTGGCCTCTAGGGGCACTTTTCTGCTCTAGTACTAATCATATTTTCATGTCTCTTGTTCTTCGTTCAATCTTCAATTTCAAGTGCTAGACAAATCTTCTAGACTTATTGGTAGGCTCATTGCGAAGTTGGCAATATTTCAAAGAAGTCTTCTTGGAAGTGACAGATCTCAAAAAGATAATCTAGGCCTCTGAAATCTAGGGTGCCCTTGGCTAGCAGGTTCTCTTTTATTTCTAGACTTAGAAATTTTTTGACACCTGGTACTAGCCAACTACCATTGACAACCTTCGAGGTCCTAACTTTTCTCCTGAAAAAGTGAAAACAACCCACTAGACTTAAGCTGACTTTTTCTTGATTTTGACTTTGTCAATGTGATCATGATGTGAAAGAAGCCAATCAAAATAATTTTTTAGTCAATTCTAAGATGATCCTATTTTTTAGGGTTTTCCCTAAAAAATAGGGGTCCGAAAACCCTAATTTTCAAATTTTCTAGTGTTGGGTAAAACTGTGGTCCAAATCATCTATTGTTTTTAACTCAAATTTGAATTTATATAGGTTCCCTCAGTTCATACCTAGATATGTCAATCTAGGGTCACAAACTGATGAAAGGTATCGGGGCTATTTTCCAAAGGGGTGAAGATAATAAGTTAAGTGAAATGAAATGCAGCTATTCAGACCTAAATTTAAACAACTATACTATAACACACTTCTCCAAACTAATTCACTCTTAAAAAGACCACACTAAAGATTCAGGTTCTTGTCATGGAAGTGATAGGAAGCATGTTGGTTATGACAAAAATGATTTAGAATAGATAAATATATTTGATCAAAAATTGAAGATGAGCTGCCAGTACCATTTCCCAAATCGCACAGTTGGATCTTTTAACTCTCGATCTAAACTACTGCTATAATTAAAGAATGAGATCAAACTTGAACAAAGAATTAAACACACAATTCAAATTAGGTTATTTATAATAGAGTGTTAAACTATTACCGAATCACACACAAATCATTCACTAAATAATAAATAAATTTAATATATGAAATTAAAAAACACACAAAACATACATTCATGATTACCAACAATGCACATTCAATTGTTAAACGTTGAGAAAAATCACTGCATATTATGAACTCGATATTTTGATCATGAACACACAGTTAACTATTCAAAACAAATCACACAATACATTACCACACAATACAAAGAGTAAATCACTAATTCAACACAAAGAGTGGGCCCTGCCTCCTCAACTACTCGGTGATGGAAATTACTTCAACTCAACTCAACCACATTCACACAAAGAGAAAACCAGATTCAAAAGAATAACATAATTCTATATTCATAACTTATATCTAATTGTTCAAAACCCATACATATTTATACTGGATTATGCATCAATATTTAGCTATAGTTTGTTTGTGGCCTATGACCAACAAACTAGTAAGTCTAGTAACAAAATGATATGCAAAACAAGATGGAAAATGATATGGTCATGAGTTCATAACAGGTTCAAACAAACACAATCAAAAATAGCCATAAGACGATTGAGTAATTATCACAGGTTTCATCCTCCATCCATTTGCTCGAACATTTGTCTCCATTTATTTCCTGCGGGTTTATCACAAATTAGTTCAACAATTTCGATTGAATAATGGCATTTCCTAATTATTTCATTTCCTAATGTATTTTATCAAATATCTATACTTCATGTACCAAATAGTAGCAGAAAGGAAGAAAAAGGGTGAATGAAAGGACAAATGAAGGATGAACTATTATGACTTATTAACCCTCATCATTTCCCCCCAGCTTAAGTTTTTGCATGCCCTCATGCAAAAAGAAAAGAAACAAACCAAGTTAACCTAGTCAGCTTATGAGTGGTGTTGGTTAGTTCACGGGTCAACTATTGTTGTAGCTCTTCCATTTCTATCTCATGCTCACTGATAAGCATGTATTCTTCTTTGTTGACTACTGCCTTTTCCAATTCTTCTTTTAATTTTTGGTTCTCATTCTCCTTAGTTTGAGAAATAGATGAAGTTTGATGAAGCTGGGTTTGTAATTCCTGGTTCTCCCGCTCCAATTTCTTAATAGTATTCTATAAATCTGTATTTTCATTTTGCAATGCATCAACTGAATTCTATAATTCTTTAATTTGGTTGAAGAGAACCTCATTTTCTTCAAATTCCTCATTTGCTTCTACTTCATCTTGTTTTTCTTCTTGATTAAGGATTTGTTCTCCATTGCCCAGTTCAATGTAGGTCTCCATCAACAGGGAAAGGGAACCATGTTTGTCTTCAATAGGAATTTTAGAGACCCCAATTTATTAGTCTCCCTTCTATGTTGAATGAATTCACTCACTGCTCCTCATACCTTCTCCTATGGTATCTAAATGATCCAATCCTATGATAATTTCAGCTTCATTGTATTCTTCACCAAATTGTTGGATAGGATTCCCCATATCTTGATTTTCCTCTTGTAGTTCCTCTATTTCCACATTTGGTGCTTCTTTGTTCAAACCCCCTACTTTTACATTTTCCATAGGAAGTTGTTCTTGATTGATTTCACCCAAGATCTCTCCAATTTCTATATAGATTTCATCAATTTGTTGCAAAGGTCTTTCAACTGCTATATCCCCTATTTCTACAAGGATTTCTCCAGCCAAATCCTTATCACTATGATGCAATGTGGTAGGATCTTGTTCCTATTCAACATGTTCCTTGGTAGGAGATTCACTAGCAGTAGATTCTTTAGATTCCTGAGGTGGAGATCTTCGTGCTCTCTGTTTCTTCCTTCTCTTAATTCCCTTTGTTTTATGGGTGGTTTTTATTTTTGCAACCCTAAATTCCCTACTGGATTTTCCTTGTTTCTTTGAGACTTCAGATAAAACCTCTACATCAGAATTAGAAACATTTCCTTTTGAATGCTACATGTGGCTAGCTACATTGGCCAGGTCATCTAATGTAGTAGAAATTATCTTACCCTTCTTGTCTTTAGGCAAACTAGAGTCTGGCTCTTTGGGACCGTTTGAAGATACGACGCTTTATTTTTGCACTATTTTAGTGGAGGATCCTGAGGCTTGTGTGACCTAAGGTTTCTTCTTTTCTGAGGACCTAGTGACCCTCTTTTCAACCATTTTTTGTGTGGGGGTTTATGAACCAGGGCTTTCTACAAGTACATCGACTTCTTTTTCTATATTGGATTCTTTCAAAGGTTCTTCTGAAGAACCTTCAGAACCCTCAGATCTGGTGTCATTTTTCATATTCACAAAAGAGTCACAATCACCAGGTGGGGAGAGTTTTTGGAGGGCATTAATAATTAACAGTCTTATTAAACCATGGTGAGCCAATGAGTTCTTATGTCCTTCGTAAATAGTTTTACTCATACGGTGTAGGGAGCAGAAAAGAAAGTAAGGAATGTTCAACAACTATTTTACCCTCAAATGTGCCATTAATCTAAAATGTTGAGCATAAACATATACATACCTTCCATTACAGGTAATGTAATGAATTATAAGCCTTGCTACATCCTTCCAAATGCCGGGAAATGACTTCAATTTCGTTCCTTGGCCTTGTACTAGCTCCACTGACTCATTTCACTTCAAAATTCCTTTGGAGTAGGTTGCAAGTCAAAAAATATATTTTTTTTGTCAAGAAAATAAGCTTCACCCATGCACGACAACCCTATTACTTCAAAAATGAGCTCAACGAAGAATCAGAATTCCAAGCCTTGGATAGAGATATTCTTTCCATCAAAGCTCATGGAAAACTCGTGTGCAACATGTCTATCAAATCCTCTTAATGTTTTGAAATATACATCTCACTGAGCTTCCTTAAAAATCACATAAACCTCCTTATTTTTACAAGCTCTCAATTCATCCATGGTGTTTCATTCATAGTGGGGTTGTATTTCCTTGGCCATGGGTGTACTAGGAAGGTAAGGAAACTCAAAAATAACTGAGTGAAGAAAAATAATAAACAACTACGGTACAAACTGTTTACAAGGCGGAAATGACAATGAAATAAAACCACTTTTAAGAATGGTAAACTGCCTTGCATAGTATTGGTAATAAATAAAAAAGATAGGTGAAATCATGGCAAGGGATGCAACACGTACAATAAGGATTTGGATTTAAACGTTTATGATGCGTTGATGGGATGGGTATGACAG
Source organism: Sequoiadendron giganteum (assembly GCA_007115665.2). Lineage (NCBI taxonomy): Eukaryota > Viridiplantae > Streptophyta > Pinopsida > Cupressales > Cupressaceae > Sequoiadendron > Sequoiadendron giganteum. The sequence continues at coordinate 401,181,103 of CM021103.1, forward strand.
ATGTGACAGGGATTTTAATGGAATAACCCGATAAGTACAAACCTTTGATTTGACAGGGCTTCCAATAAAATAACGTGATAAGTACAACCCCCCAGCTTAAAGATGACCCATCCATGGGGTAGTAAACTATAAGGCATAGGAAAGAAAAAATATTTAAGACAGAAAAGAAAATGAAATTTTTGAAAAATACCATTACCGATATCGACGGTTGAACCAATTGGCGAGGAAGCAAAGGCAGTCGTGGTCGTGCCAAGTACAAGATGTTAAATCCAACAAACCAGAAGCACATGAGATGCATGGGAAGCATGCTAAAGTGCAAGGAGACTACATAATCAATGCAATAATCGATGATCGGGGCAGCGAAGCTGACAACAACACATGAGGTCTGCCAAAAAAGTATCGGTATGTCCTAACGCCGGTGGAGAAGATAAGCATGAAAGCCCAGGAAGAGGATAGGTTCTCCCAACCCGATGGTGACATGAAAGAGATTAATAATTTGAGAGAATAAAAAGTGTTCTACTTGTCGCACCATAGAATAGGTAGTGACAAGAATATTGCCAATCAAAGAGTTCTTGTCACACAGAGGTTAGGAAGTGGATTTTTTTTATATTATTACGATGGTAGACTACTAGAGGTCTGGTTTTCAATCTACCACCACCTAATGATGTCGGTAACCCAATTTTCATCATTAATATTATTGAATAGTGAATGCCCGCCAGAAACTGGTTTTCAAGCAATAACCAGCCAACAACGTCGGATTTCGGTTTTCATTGTTGGATCTTTTATTGCCCTTTTTTTAAGATTAATTTTTGAGGAGGCCAAAAGGAACAACAGTAAGTTCCTTTTCCACATCACAGAAGAAGGATTCTTTTGAAAGAGGCTGCTTATAGAGCTTCAGGTAGTATCCATTAACAAGGAGAACTCTTATGTTAGAGTCCATAGTACAAAGGCATGCAACACCATTGTCATATACCATCTCAATTTCATAAGGTCTAAGCCACCACGTGTGAAATTTCCCTTTGAAATCTTGAAACTGGGAGTCATACAAGAGCGCCCAATCACCAAGTTGAAATGCTTGTGATTGGATATGGTGGTCATGCCATTGCGCTCACTAGCTCTAAATCATCTCTGCATGAAAAAGTGCATCCTGGTGCATTTCGCCTAGAGCATGGATTTGAGTAAGCATTTCTTTTTGCACTTCACTGAGACTCATCCCGAGCTAGAGTGCAGTGCGAAGAGTCTTTACCTCAAACTCAATGGGAAGAACAACTTTCTTACCATAAACTAGTTCATAAGGGGTTAGACCAGTGGTGGTCTTCCACGTTATATGATAGGCCCATAGCTTTAGAAATTCATGTTGCCCAATCACGATTATGAAGAGCAATAGTCTTGGTAAGAATATTCTCAAGCTCTCTGTTGGTGACCTTGACTTGCCCATTGGCTTGAGGATGATATGGTGAAGACTTACGATGTTGGATTTCATATTCTTTTACCAAAGAAACAATGAGTTCTGATGTGAACTGAGGTCCCTAATCTATGACATTTTCCCATGGAACACCAAATCTTGTGAAGATTTTAGAATAGAGAAATTCAGCTACTTTTGTGTCCCTTGCATGTTTCAAAGAAACGACCTCAACCCACTTAGTGACATAATCTGTTCATACAAGAATATACTATTTGTTTTTGGATGGGGGACTAATAGGTCCAACAAAATCAAGACCCCATTTCTCAAATGGTTCGATGGACAACTGGGGATGTAAAGGAATTTCATCAGATCTAGTTGGACAACCCCTGTGCTAACATTTATCACAGTGTTGAGCATAACACTTTCAATCCTTGTGGAGAGAAGGCCAGTAATAGCCTGCAATTAGAACCTTCTGAGTAGTCCTTTGGGTAGAAAAATGTCCTCCACAAGGTTTAGTGTGGCATGCACGAATAATTTTGAAGACATCTTCTTCGGGCACACATTGATGCACAATTTTGTCAAGGCCACATTTAAAGAGAATTCCATTAATCTAGGTATAGTCACCACTGAGCCCCACCATTTTTTGATGTTCCCTTGGAGAGAAATGAGGTGAGAAATTGCAAGTAACTAGGTAATTTTCCATGTCAGCGTACCATGGGCTCCTTGCTGATATAGCAAAGAGATGCTCATCTAGAAAGGCATCATCAATTGGCACTTGCACACCATCTTGTTGCTGCAACCTGGACAAAAATTCTGCAACCACATTCTCATGACTAGGCTTATCAAGTATAGTAATATAAAACTCTTGAAGAAAAAGTAGCCATCTAATAACTCTACCAATAACAACAAGTTTGTTCATTAGAAAGTGAATTGCAGAATAATCTATATGGACAAACACTTTATACCTAGTAATATAATGACGAAACTTGTTAATTGCATAAATAACAACTAAAAACTCCTTTTCAGATACCGTATAATTTACCTCTACCCCCATGAAGTTCTTGTTGATGTAGTAAATGGAGTAGAAGATATTATATTATTTTTGTCCAAGGACAACCCCCATGGAACAATCTGAGACATCAGTGTGAATGTGAAAAGATAGTTCCCAGTTTGGACCTCTGAGTACTGGTGTAGTGACAAGCTTGTCCTTAATGGCTTGAAAAGCTTCTTGGCATTCTGGTGTCTAGGAGAAAATGGCATCTTTTGCTAATAAGGTAAACAAAGGAGAGGTAATCTTACTGAAGTTTTGAATAAACATCTAATAATACCTACATGGCCTAAAACATTGCACACATCTTTCTGGCTAGTGGGTATAGACAATTTTTGAATGACCTTAGAAATATTTTTAGGATCAACCTGAATACCTATAGAGGAAATATAATGACCAAGTACTATCCCCTCTGTCATAAGCATATGACACTTTTCATGGCCTAATGATAGGTTAGTGTCAATGCATCTTTTAATTACCTTTTCTAAGTTTGTTTTAGCTTCTTCATAACTATCACCATAAATTATAAAATCATCCATATAGACCTCAACATAATCATTGATTAAATCTGTAAATATACTCAAGACAGCTCGTTGGAATGTAGCAGGTGTGTTACACAACTTGAAAGGAAAGAAATTATAGGCAAAGGTACCCCATGGGTAGGTAAAGGTGGTTTTGTCTTGGTCTTCCAGGGCAATACAAATTTGGTTGTATCTGCTAAACCCATAAAGAAAGGAAATTAATAACTTTTTACCAGCTAGGGTGTCTAATACTTGGTCAATGAAGGGAAGTGGGAAATGGTCTTTCTTTGTGGCCTTGTTAAGGGCCCTATAATCAACACATATCCTACATTCCCCATTATTTTTAGGAACTACAACAAGTGGAGATACCCATTGGCTATCTGATATGGGGTAAATGCACCCTACTTTAAGTAATTTCTAAAGTTCATCCTTAACTATTTCCCGCAAGAAGAGGTTTAGTCTCCTCTAGGGCTATCTTATGGGCCTACTCCCTTCATCAATATAGATGTGGTGTGTGCAAGTGGCTAGATGAATACCCCTCATGTCCTGATAGTCCCACATAAAGGATTCTTTATGGGCACTCAACATAGCAATAAGCTCTTCCAATTGTGAGGCACTCCGGTTGGAATTAATGTTAAACATTTTTCTAGGAAAAACTTCCATAGCTTGTGATTGCACAGGAGTATTTACAATGAACAATTGTGAGTTGGATGAAGATGGGTCAGAATCCCCAGATATTAAAAATGGACAATATATACATGTGTGGGGTAATAATTGGTGTAGAGTAATGAAATGTTGTATTGACTGGGAGTTACTAACTAATGGAAAGTTCCCAAATGGGCAATGATCACTTAAACCTATAGGTAAAATCATTGTTTCAAGAACATTATCAACCAAATAATAGTTTTGTAAGAAATTATTAATGATAGTGTCTTCAGTAATTTCATCAAATTCCCTACTTCGATCTATTTTTAAGATAGGAAAAGGTTTTTCAAGATCTCTATCAACCCACAATGGATCTTTAGTTTCCAACATAGGTTGGGCTAGAGGGTACAATGTCAGTTTCTTTGTTTGCTCCTCATTTGAAATCACCATGTTTCTCAACTTGCAATTAATAAAAGCATTAGAAGTGGCTAACCAAGGTCTTCCCAAAATTAAGGGGTATCCCCCTAGCTTAATTTTGGGTTGCAGAATCATAAAATCTGCTGGATACTCCCAGGATTCAATTGAAATAATTGTATATTTGATCATACCTTCATATTTTTCAAGGGAGCGATCAACCATTTGTATGAAAGTTGGAGTAGGGCTTAGTCCATGAAGGGACAACCTTTCCTTGGTCTCATTATTCATTACATTTATTGTTGCTCCCAAATCCACAAGTGTATTTGGAATAATTACATCACCAATATGCACCTTAATCATTGGACTTCTTGTGTTTGCATATTTAGGGACTAAGATCCTTCCTAACATCATATCTACAAGTTGGCCAATGACTTGGACTATTTTGGGGTCCTTTTTTTGTTTTTTCCTTCCATAAATCTCCTTAACTACCTTGGTATATACCAAAACATCTTGAATTTCTTGCAACAAAGGAATTTTAATGTTAACATTATGCAATTCACTCATAAAATCAAATTCTATTTGAGATTTTTCTTTTTCTTTTGGTTGCTCTTGAAGCCTATCAGGAAATGGAGGCCTTGGTTTTTACTATTTTGGATCAGGTGGAGAGTCCTCAACTTCAATGATGGTTGGTCCTTGGAGGTTCTTCCAAGATCTTAGGTGGACACCATCAACTTCTATTAATGTATTGATAGGATAAGTTGGGAATCTTTCCACTTCATTATTATAGACTGGTTGTGGCATTTTATTGTTTGGGTTGGGGTTTGGTTGTGTTGGCATGGGTGTTGGTTTAGGTGGCTTATTCAAACTTGATAGTATATTTGGTAGTGATGGAGGAGGTGGTAAGAGATATTGTGATTTCTAATAGGGATTTATTGTTGGAAGTGGGGGATATGGAGGAATTGATTGGTATTGTGGATATGCTTGTGGTGGTGCTTGCCATGCCTACCAAGATTGTTGGGAATGTGAGTATTTTTCTGGCCACTGAGGGTAGTTTTGAGGTTGTTTCCATCCTCCATACCATCCAGGTGGATTTTGGAAAGAATTTTGTTGAAAAGGATTTTGGGGCATTGCTTGGTAACCAGTTGGGGGTATACCTCTTGGTTGCCAAGGTTTTCGCTGAGCCATAAAGTATATGAGTTCCTTTGTATATTCTACCTCTATCACATTCACAAGGAGGGGTCTTAGGATAGTCTCCCTACTAACTTCTTCCAAAGAAGGGATTTTTGGTCTATTATATGGGCATTATTCACTACTATGCCTTTTTTGACAAGTAGGGAAAAATATAGCCAAGACGTTTTCAGCCTCTTCATGTTTCCTGTGAGTATACAAAGTGTCTATTTGTTTCCCCATATGACTTAATAAATCAGCTTTAAGGTCCCCGAGTAGATTACCTATTTTGTGCTTGGCTATACCTGCGGTGTTTCCTGAAGAATGTAGCTTACTTGGATAGTTTCATCTCGACTACTGCAACCTAGAGTAATTAATGCAAATATCATAGATGTCATCAAAATCTAGTTTAGAAATATTTCCTTTACCTATCAAGTTTAAAGCATCCATCGTATCATCTCTAATTCCTCGAAGGAACAAAATTTTGATAGTGTCAGGATTTGTCCCTTGGTGTCTTGATAGGTGAAGGTTGAATAGTAATCATTCAAGGTAATCTTCCACAAAATCATCTTCCTTTTGTGTCATATGGATCCCACACATATTTTATCTTGCAATAATCTTGGTACTTTATCATAAATTCCTCCTTCATTTCATTCCATGTCCTAATGTTCTTGAGATTCATGAGCTAGCGTAGAGCCACATCCTTCAATGTAGCTGGAAATAGCTTGAGTTTATGTGCATCATTTTGATAATAATAACTGTGACACAACACATCAAACTTAAACAAAAACATGTCAGGATCCTCAATAGCAAGTCCAGGAAAAGTAGGTAAAGCAGAATGAGGTATATTTTCCATAGGAGCGTCATTCTCAAGATGTCTACTAGGAAACTCGAAAGTGATGGGGTTGTTTTGAGCTAATATTCTATCAAGATTCTTATCAATATTGTTGTTATTGTTGTTTTGGTTGAGTTTAGCCATGACTTGGGATGCCTAATGAGTGAAATAAGTCTTGAATGAATTTGGGTTTCATAAAGATGATTTCAGATCACCGGCTCTAAGTTCGTAAGAGTCGTGAAATAACTTTTCAAACCTCTTTTTTAATTGTTCAAAAAAACCTGGTTGAAGTATGGCTGGTGTTTGAATAGTGGTTGGTTCAATAACACACTTATCAAGATCTGGCTCAACTAATCCTTCTTCAGACGGTATTTCCACCACTAATGATTTTATTATGTTTTGGGGCTTTTCTAGTTTTTCTTCTTTTTGTGATTTTTTAGGTTGAGTTTTCTCTCCCTTTAATGGTAATGGTTTTGACTCACTTTTTAATTTTTCTAGCTATGAACTACTCCCCTTATAATTCTTAACAAATCTTCCTTTACTATCCCAGCTACGATTCATGCACCTATATGACCTACAACAACACAAATCAAGAATACTCACCTAAACAAGGTCTACAGTTGTATGAGCTTCCCTCAAGATGTACGGTCCTAGCTTAACTTACTATGGTTTCATGCCTTTTAACACCCTTCCCCGGAAATGACACCAAAATTGTTGGGTAGAACTATGGTCCAAATCAACTATTTTTTTTACTCAAATTTGAATTCATATGGGTTTCCTCAGTTCATACCTAGATATGTCAATACAGGGTTGTAGATTGATGAAAGGTATCGGGGATATTTTCCAAAGGGGTGAAGATAATAATTTAAGTGAAATGAAATGCAACTATTCAGACCTAAATTTAAACAACTATCCTATAACACACTTCTCCAAACTAATTCACTCTTACTTAAAAAGACCACACTAGAGATTCGGGTTCCTGTCATGGAAGTGACAAGAAGTGTGCTGGTTATGATAGAAATGATTTAGAACATAAAAATATATTTTATTAGAAATTGTAGATGAGCTTCGAGTACCATTTCCCAAATTGCACAGTTGGATCTTTTAACTCCAGTTCTAAAATATTGTTGTAATTAAAGAATGAGATCAAACTTAAACAAAGAATTAAACACACAATTCAAATCAGGTTATTTATAACAGAGCATTAAACTATTACTGAATCACATATTCACTAAACAACAAATCAATTTAATATTTGAAATCAAACAACACATCGAACATACATTCATGATTACCAACAATGCACATTCAATTGTTAAACGCTGAGAAAAATCACTACATATTGTGAATTTGATATTTTGATCATGAACACACTATTAACTATTAAAAACAAATTGTACAATACATTACCACACAATACAAAGAGTAAATCACTGATTTAGCATAAAGAGTGGGCCCTGCCTCTTCGACTGCTCGGTGATGGAAATTACTTCAACTTAGCTCAACCGCATTCATGCAAAGACAAAAATAGATTCAAAAGAACAACGTAATTCTATATTCATAACTTATATCTAATTTTTTAAAATCCATACATATTTATATTGGATTATGCATCGATATTTAGCTATAGTTTGTTTGTGGCCTATGGCCAACAAACTTCTAAGTCTAGTAAAAAAATAATATACAAAAAGATATGCAAAATAATATGGAAAATGATATGGCCGTTGGCCACGAGTTCATAAAAGGTTCAAACAAACATCATCAAAAATAACCATAAGCCGATTGAGTAATTATCATAGGTTTCATCCTCCATCTATTTGCTCGAACATTTGTCTTAATTTATTTCCTGCGGGTTTATCACAAATTAGTTCAACACTTTCGATTGAATAATGGCATTTCCTAATTATTTCATTTCCTAATGTATTTTATCAAATATTTATACTTCATGTGCCAAATAGTAGCAGAAAGGCATAAATAGGGTGAATGAAAGGACAAACGAAGGATGAACTATTATGACTTATTAACCCTCATTAGCCACTATCTTCTAGACATTAAACCCATAAAAATCCCATGCTTTGTTTGCCCAAAAATTGATTTTTGACAAAATTTTTACAAGGTTTAGACCATTTTAAGCAAAATGCCTTAATGAAGCAAAAAAATTGTTTTGGGTACAAAAAATTGAAAAAGGTCTTAAGACTATTTTGAATAAAAATTTGGTTGATGGTCTTTCTAATTATTTTGTTGGTAAAAATGATTTTTGTGAGCATTGTGTGTTTGGTAAACAAAATAGATCATCATTTCCTAATGGGACTAATAAAGCTAAGAGATTATTAGAGATCATTCATTTGGATATGTATGGACCAATGGATGTTGACTCTTTTGAAAAATCCTCTTATTATGTTACTTTCATTGATGTTGTGTCAAGATACATCTAGATTTATTTTATGCATACAAAATCTGAAATTTTCACTAAGTTTAAGGAGTTTAAAGCCTTAGTTGAGAAGAAAATGGATTATAAGATAAGGATTTTGAGATATGACAATTGGGGTGAATATTTTTTAAGGAATTTGATGAGTTCTATAAGCATGTAGGTATTATTCAGAAAAATACCACCTGTAAGCATGCAGGTATTATTTAGAAAAATACCACCTTATACACCTAAATAAAATAGGGTAGTAGAAAGAATGGAACAAACCTTAATAGAAAGAGTAAGGAGCATCTTGAGTGGTGTTAAGAATGATATATTCTTTTGGGTAGAAGTTGTAAGTACTGCATGTTATTTGGTTAAGAGATCTCCTTGTTCAACTTGTGTTGATAAAACTCCTTATGAAGTGTGGATAGGTAGAAAGCCTCCCATTTCACATTTAAGGGTCTTTGGTTATGAGGATTTTATTCATGTGACTTAAGAGAAGTGTTCTAAGTTGGATCCAAAAGATCAAAAATGCATCTTTGTTGGTTACGGTGAGAATTTTATAAGCTTTGGAATCCACTAACCCATAAAATAGTTTTCTCTAGAGATATAATTTTTAGGGAGTTTAGAGATGACTAGGTGAAGAAAAACTAATTGGGAAAGATAAGGAGAAAAATAATGCACTTTGAGACAAAGATTGAGAAGTAGGAAGATGCACATGTGGAAAAACAACTAGATGGATTTGAGGATGGAGAAGAAGAAGAGGGTTCAAAGAGTTTAGAAAGTTCAGATGATGTGCAAGATGAGCACGAGGAAGAAGAAGAGCAACAAGAGACCTTTACTCCTATCTTGAGAAGATCCACAAGGAAACAAAATCTAGTTGATAGGTATAGCCCACCTAATTTATGTTATGTATTTTATTTTTTGAGTACTAATGATGAACCTAGATTCTGCAGGGAGGCTCTTTCTTCAAAAGAAAGTGAGTCTTGGATGCAATCCATGCAGGAGGAGATGATGGCTATGGATAGTTGTGATACCTAGGATGTTGTGAGTTTTCTCAAAGGAAGGAAACCCATTGGTTGCAAGTGGGTGTTTAAAAATAAATTTGGAGCAGATGGTCTTTTAGAATGGTACAAGGCTAGATTAGTGGCCAAGGGCTACTCCTAGAGAGGAGTTGATTTCAGTGAATTTTTCTCCCCTATTGCTAAGTTAACTTCTATTACATTCCTATGATCTATTTTTGTTGCTTATAATTTTGAAATAGAGAAAATATATGTTAAAACCACTTTCTTGCATGGGGATCTTGAGGAATAAATTTATATGTGACAGCCTAACGGTTTTGTTTTGAAAGGAAACTAACACTTGGTTTGCAGGTTAAAGAGATCTTTATATGGTTTGAAATAGTCACCCAGGATGTGATACCAGAAGTTTGATTTCTTTGCATTGAATAAGGGTTTTGTTAGAAGTGAAGAGGATCATTGTGTTTATATTAAGGTTATTGATGATCATATTCTAATCATTGTCTTGCACATTGATGACATGTTGTGTATGGGTGACATCAAGGTAATGATTAAGGAGCTTGAGACTCAACTTTCTGGCACATTTGATATGAAGGATTTGGGGGCAAAAAAATATATTCTTGGGATGGAGATCAATAGGAATTGGGTTCACATAAAGGTTTGGTTAAGTCAAAGGAAGTGTGTTGATACTATTTTGCAGAGGTTTAATATGCATGACTATAAACCAGTAAATATTCCATTTCTAGTTGGTACTAAGTTGAGTTTAGACATGTGTCCTAATTCTAATGATGATGTTGAGGATATGTCTAATGTTCCTTATGCTAGTGTCATTGGTAGTTTAATGTATGCAATGATTTGCATTAGACTAGATATAGCTCAAGTAGTGGGAGTTTTGAGCAGGTTTATGTCTAACCTTGGTAAAGAGCATTGGACTTTTGTTAAGAGGGTGTTTAGATATCTACGTGGTACTTCAAATTACTATTTGGTTTATCATGGTACTAATGATTTGGATAATTCATTGGACATAAAGGGTTTTGTTGATGCAGATTGGGTAGGTGACTTAGATAGTTTAAGATCCACTAGTGGCTATGTTTTTACTTTTTTTGGAGGTGTCATGAGTTGAACGAGTAAGAGGCAGCCTACAGTTGCATTGTCCACCATTGAATCAAAGTATATGACAGATACACATGCTTTTAAGGAGGAAATTTGGTTATAGAGACTTGGTAATGGCATTGGTTTTGATTGCAGGACAATGAGGATTGGATGTGGTATTCAAAGTGCAATATATTTAGCTAAATATCCTATGTCTCATGCTTGTACTAAACATGTTCATTTTTAGTATCACTTTGTGGGAGAAATGGTAGAGAATAGAAAGGTTTTGATTGAGAAGGTTGACACTTTGGATAATGTTGTAGATTATCTAACGAAGCCAATGACCATGGATAAGTTCTCTTGGTTTAGGAAGGCCATGGGCCTTGATCACTATACTTAATTGTATATTTGTATCTCATGGATGTAATTGAAATGTATAATGTCAAGTGGGAGAATGATAGGATAGGTGACATTGTAATTACATTCAAAGAGGTGGACCCTTCATGGTGGCGGTTACAAGGCATCCTGGGAGAATATTCTTCCTAGGTGTCCAAATTTTTGGGTTGGGATCACTTGAGTGTGCATGTCCTTGCATGTTATTTTCATGTTTTGAATGCTCTTTCATGGTTGGGAACCCAAGTTTTCATGGTGGTGCATGAGCTTTCATGTAGCCATCAGAGCCATCAAAGACTTATGGAACACTCAAGTTTGACTCATTTTGATTGGTTGTGGGTTCGACGCCCATGTGAAGGCTATGTGTATTGAATATTTTATTCCATGTTTATGGGCTATCCACTAAGTTGGGTGTGGGTTTTTCCAAGTGGTTTTTCTTGTTGTTTTGGGATACCATTTGTGGTATTCTCTCCCACAAACTTCTATATATTGGAGCCTTGGGATGGTGGTTTTGTATGAGTTCTTTGCAGGTTGACAAGATGATGAAGTGATGCTATATTAAAGAGAGGATTGTTGTATTGATGCACTTCCTTGAAGATTAATACATTGGATCTCTTTGGGTGTGGATTTTTTTCCCATAAGGGTTTCTCCACGTATATCTTGTATCATGTGTTGATGATTTATGGTTTTGTAGATTTTTATTTTATTGTTGCAATTATCAATCAGTTAATATTGTTATGGTTATCTTGAACATATAATTTCATATTTGCAACCATATGATATTTAAGTTCATATTGTTGCAAGTTATACCTTGATTTCCAACACTATCAAGATGGGCACAATATTAAATAGGAAATAACATGGATATCCTAATTTCACAATTAAATTTTTCCACCACTTGATGTGAATGAAAATCTAACACAAGCATGCATTTCAAAGTATGTGAACATTCTCAACCATGTAAAGTAACTATTCAAACATTCATAAAAGGATGTGTAAAAATGATACAATTATTCTTGTTGTACTCTCCTTAGGATAAGTACTCCATTGAAACTTGTAGAATAAAAAAATGTGTGCAATGAGAAGCCCTTGTGACTACAAGTTACTTTAATAGTCTAAAAAAAAGAGGGGGTAGATATTTTTACTATTCTGAAAATGAAATAAGGGCTCATGTGATGCAACCATGTGAGAAAGGTCCACATAATATGGAAATGTGATAAAAATACATAAAAAATAATATAACCCCATCTAAATAAAGTTATAAGTCTTTGTCTAGCACAAGACATTATCTCAAATCTCAATCATGAAGAATATTAGTGACAACATATGCCCCCTTCAATTGGTTACATACAATTGATGCGAGTATTTGGAGGAGAGAGAAAAAAATACTTGATAATGAAAAAATATTAAAGGAACTAAATAATTGAATAAGATGTAATCATGTAAGAATGCATATCATAGGGAAGACACAATGCACCCATGACTATCCTTAGTTTGGGTGATCAATAAGAAAACCTTGTAAACTAGATACAATCATCTTAGCATTAGATATGGTGATATATGATATGAGGGATGATAAGGAACATAAAGATGCAACCATAAGACAAAAAAATATTGAGGATCCAAGCATTAAAATATTTGAGATATGCATGATAATAATCGAAGTCTGTAAGAATAGGCATGATATAAACCATAAGATAAACATGTAGGAGTAAATGAATTATTAACTATAATAACTTGAACATTGTACCATAAAATAAAGCATTGATTTGGATCAAAACATAACACACATGTGTTATCATTAGATAAAATCATTGGTTAGGATCATGACATAAGATATCATATTATGAAGGGGATTAGGGACATACCATGAATGTATGCCTATCTATGGTGAAATCTCCACCTTACATTTTTATGCTCATCTCCTAGTTGTTTCTTGTAGGATTATTTCATCTAATTCTTTGTTGTTCCTTAATTGAAGAAGGATAATGCAAATATCCAAAAATTTAGGAATACGTCAACTATCACCCCTATAAATCTAAGCATATATCTCGTCAAATCAACTAGTGAAACTTGGGTACCAATATACCTAGAAACTAGTGCAAGTTGGTCAATGATTTCCTCATTTAAATTTATATAATTTTAGTTTATATACTTCTCCACACCCTAATCACAAAGAAAATATCACAATGTAGAATCAATCAAAGAAAAATAATGATCATAAAACACATGCATTTGCATGGAAAACCTAGTAAAATCATATTGGGAAAAACCACAAGCAGAGATCTTTTAATTTTTATTTCTGAGAAAAATCTAAGTTAAAAAAATCCACACAAATGTACAAAAACTGATTTCAAAATTCATAAGAAATCAGATTTATAGAGTCCTTGTTGAATAAAATTTTTCAAAAATAGAAAGTTTGACTCATGCAACTACATGCGAAATATTTGGAAAATTTACTATAAATAGTAAATACTCAAAAAAATGGCTTCATTGGAAAATGCATTTGATGTGGCAAAGGTGCTACACGAACCCCTCATCACTTCAACCTTCGGTTGAACAAATGGCCTTTGATTGCACCAGGAACATACCTAAGTATAAGTAGACTACCATGGTACTCAATGTTAACTATTTGTCACTACTAGAATAACAACAAAATTGACTTCACATTTTGATACTCTCCCACTTGAAGTCAATTTTCCAACTTGTTCAAACATCTGATACTAAAAGACTAATGACAATGTTTCCAATCATGAAGTAAAATGTAAGCCTAGTTAATTTCTACACTAGATGAACTTTTCTCTACTAATGGGTTTTGTCATAATATATGCTAGGTTCATATTAGTGTGTATCTTGGCCAAAGATATTTGTCCTCCTTCCACCACCTCATGTACAAAGTGAAATTTAATATCAATATGCTTTGTTATGGCATGGTATGTTGAGTTCCATGCTAAGTATAAAGCACTTTGGTTGTAACAATACAACACCATGTTATCCTGATCTACCTGAAATTCATCCAAAATTCTATGAAGCTAGATTTCCCATTTGTTAGCCTATGCTGTTGTCATATGTTCAACTTCAATAGTGGATAATTCCATTATTGTATGAAAATTTGATACCCAACTAACTATACCTCCGTCTAAGGAGAAAACATAACCTATAGTGGACTTTATCTTATCTCTATCTCTACCAAAATATGCATCCACATACTCATTACCCTGAAGACTACTCGTGTTGTAACATATATAATAGCATCAAAAGTTTTGCTCAAATACCTAATGATCCTATAGACATGCAAAAATGACCTAACACTTGTCACACATCCTGAATGACATTTTCCCATCATCAAAATCATTATCACCTACTATCATTGCATTTCACATCATTTATATCAAATACCCTAATTTCCTCTATTAATTGAATAATATTACATATTTTAATTAATTCACTTTTTCATTACTTTTGACTAATTAGATAAATTTCATTTATTTAATAAATTCCCAATCTAACTTTATTCCTCCTGATTAATTAAATAACATCAATTATTTAATTATGTCGCTAATTTACCCTATTCCCCCAAATTAATTAAATTATTACCACTTAATAGTTTAATTAAATCACTTTCCCTAAACTTGAATAATTAAATAAATTATTCAAAACATCATCCAAAAAGGTCAACAAATCAAATACAACTTTGTTTGTAAAAGTAAAAAATGACTTGCACGTTCAACTCAAAAAACTTAATTAATTAATTAATTCAAATTAATTAATTACCTTCAACCCTTTCCTAATTGCCCCCAATTGCTCACTATGATTGGCTAACTGATTCATCCATTTCCTGACTAATCCATCTATTTCCTAACTAATTCATCTGTTCTTCAATCCCACTAAGGCTCAACATGATTTTCTCAATTCCACTGATTAGGAAATCTATTTCCTTTGATTGATCAATTAACATCCATAATTGATTTGATCACAGAAGCTAATTGAACAATCTAATTCTTCTCAACAACTTTCAACCATTGATCTTGATTCAACATTGTTATGATCTTTCACGTTCATTTCAAAACAAAAAATCTATATAACAATCCTCTTAATCCTTAAAAATGATCGAAGAATTGACATATTTTGTGCAACGAAGTAATGTTGAATTACCATTCGATTTATTTAGATCTTTAACACACATCTTCGATCACCATTCATGCACATTTGGAGATTTTGAAACACATAATGGAGGCTTCACATTGATACAATGCAATCCAACATCATTTGCGAATACACTTTGACATGAGACAAGTAATGATATAGTTAATTGAATTATTTATTTGTTCTTTAATTGCATTGCTTAATTTCATTGAATTCGGTAATCTTGTATTGTTCATTTTATGAGTAATGGGTATGGAATCCATCTTTTTTTGAGATTAAATATTATTTGATTCATGTATGTTCAATTTCCTTATGCTTCTCAATTTCCCCCTTACGAAAAATCCACTTCACAATCGTCAAATGTTTAGTATTTAGATTTTCCATGTAACGAATGACTTACCCAACTACTTGTGCAATATCATATCTGGTGCACACCATGGAAAACATAAGACTTATAACTATTGTTGGGTATGGTACATGATACATTTGTCTTCTCTACTTCTATGTTAGGGCACTATTTTAAAGATAGTTGAATGCGAATAGGAAATGGAGTACTAACTAGTTGTAAATTCTGCATATTGAAGCACTAAAAAATATTCTCCACATAAATTTTCTATGAAAACCATATTTTCTAATTATTTTTTGTCTATGTGTATCCTCATTCCAAGAATTTTATTTGCACTACCTAAGTCCATCTAAAACTCCCTAGTGAGTTGAGCTTTCAAATGGATGATTTTATACATGTTGGGACCAGCTACCAACATATCATCAACAAATAAAAGTAGAATACTAAAATTGCCACCATCATACCTTTGAAATTAGGCACAATGATCAACCTCACATTTTCTAAAACAAAAAAATATCATGAAGGAATCAAACCGCTTGTAGCAACACCTTGACACCTAGTTCAAACCATATAGTGATTTTCTAACTTGCAAAAAATATTTTCCTTGTTTTGTTCCTCAAATCCTTTTGGTTGCTGAATATAAATCTCATTAGAGAGATCACCATGTAGGAAGGTTGTTTTAATATATTGTTTTTCTAACTCCAAATAAAGACTACCAACAAGAGCTAAAGAAACTCCAACAATACTTAACTGAACAACACGTAATTTTTTATTTATCAAAATCAATACCAAACTTTTGTGCATACCCATTGGCCATTAACCAAGCTTTATACCTTTCCAAATTATCATTTATATCCCTTTTCAGTTTGAAGACCCACTTTTCCAAATATTTTTTTCCCCTTAGTAAATGGCACAATCTCCCATGTCTTGTTCTTCTATATAGATTCCATCTCCTCTTCCATGTAAACTCTACACTTTCTTGCACATTCAACTTCACAAGTCTTGTGATATGAACTAGGTTCACCAACATCAATTATTAATCCATAAGAAGAATTAAAAGTAAGAGAGTAATTTTTAGGTGGTTTGGATAATCTATTGGATCTCCTTACAAGGGGTAATGTATCACCATGTAGCTCATTTGGTTGTTGTTCATCTAGTGATTTTAGTCTAGTACTTGTAGACTTCCATCATAATTCTCCACATCAACTAGAATAACTTATGTACTTTGTTATTTTTACCTATTTGCATTGATTTTTCATTAAAATAAACATCTCAACTAACAATAACCTTGTGGGAATTAGTATCCCACAACCTATACCCCTTTATACCATCTAAATAGGTAAGAAAAATATAATTTATGGACTACACGTCCAAATTATTTCTATTCTCTTTAGGAATATGTGCATAAGCATTAGAACCAAAAACAAAAAGAAAATAATAATCATGTTTACCTATCCATATTTCTTTAGGGACTTTATTATCTAGAGCTATAGTGGGTGGTCTACTGATCAAGAAATAGATTGTAGAAACAACCCAAGGCCAAAATTTATGCTCTAAACCAATAGTGCTCAACATTCATCTAGCTTGCTCCATTATTGTGTGATTCATGTGTTCAAAAACACCATTTTGTTCTGGTATCCTAGAAACCATCAATTCCTTGAAATTCCATACTCACTACAAAATTGGTTAAAATCTCCTAAACAAAATTCAACTCTAATATCTGTTCTCAATTTTTTTTTATAGTACCACCCTTTTGATTCTCTACTAGAGATTTAAAATTCTTAAAATAACCAAATACTTCAGAGTTCTTCTTGAGAAGATAAATCCACACCTTAAGAGAGTAATCATATATAAAATAAATAGAATATAATGAATCCCCAATAGATGTTACATGATCTTCCTAAGTATCTAGATGTATTAATTCTAAAAATTCTTTGCTTCTAGTAGTACTTCTAGAAAACTTAGTCTATTTTGTTTCCCAAAAAAACAATGCTGACAAAAGTTTAAATCTCTAGATTAGCACTTGGGAAAAGATTTCTATCTAGTAGTACCTTGAGACCACACTCACTCATATGGCCTACCTATTGATGTCAGGTTGATACTAAGACTATTTCTACATTAGAACCCATTGCAACCTCTCCTCTGCTAGTTTCTCCAACTAGCCTCTAGAGATTTCCAACTCTTTCCCCTTTTAACACAACCAACTTTCTCTGTGTTACCTTGAGACAACTATTTTCTCCACTGAATTAGTAACCTTGTTCATCAAAGGGTAAAAGTAAAAATTTGTGTCACACTTTTGACTAACTTACCAACATAAGTGAATTTAAATATTTCTAACTAAAAATCAATTTTGGTCAAACATATGATCTAGTAAAATTCATTCTGGCTAATTATATATTTTTACAAATTTTCAACTACAATTATTCGCTAAATGAATATGTAGCACCACTTTGAGGCCAATATCAAAAAAGTAAAATTATTTGAAACTTGATGTTTCACAACTCCTATTCATGTAAATAACATTTTTTTAAATATAAAAATACCCTTTTGTAGATCCATAAGTGTACATTTCAAAATTATATATATTAATAGTTTAATTATTATTTTTATTTTTTTATTTTTTTACTAAAAGTAGTTTATTAGCACACAAATATTAGGATGATTACCATATAAAAAAAAATACTAAAACTTAGAAAAAATGAAAAAAATATGATGCACTAAATAAAAGAATCTATATCAAGAAGACATGTTTTTTTTAGAGAAATAGTTAATATGAAAGTTGACGTCAAATGGAAACAATTATGTTTTAGTACACACACATTTTAATATTTATTTAAAAATATAAATTGGAAAAATATATCCATGCACTAAAGTTTCAAGTTATGATACACAAAAAAACTAAAGGAAAAAAAATACTATATAAAGATCGGCGTCTCATGTAACTTTGTTTATAAGAATTTTATCAACAACTAAATTATAGTTTCAATTTATAAAAAAACTATATTCAAATAATTTTTTAATTTTTTCAAAAAATTACTAACATAAATTATATTAAAAAAAATAAAAAAAAATAGTTTACATCATTTCAAAATTCAAAACATATATTTCACTTTTTAGTGATTCAAGTTTAAAAGTTGGATAAGTGTTGATTGTTTCCTTTATAAAAGTGTGACATAGCTTTGTACTATTACCCCAAAAATAATAAATAATATAAATTTTTCTTTAATCCTGGTACATGTTTGGCATGCTAAATAGTCCTTACCACTCCATCAAACATCTTGATTCTTACCTCACCTTTACCAACAACTTCACAAGGGTTGTCATTTCCCATGTAAACCATATATTCATCACATGATTGAAAAGAAGAAAACTAGTCTATGTGGAGTCATATGAAAAGAGGCACCAAAATAAAGAATCCAAACATGAAGTAAAGAACCTTTCAAGTTAACAGTTAATACCTCTCCATCTTCCAATGGTGTTTTCAATTTTGGTGTGTTTTCCTTAGATGCCTACATTCTAGGATTTTATTTTCTTTCTTTTAGCAGCCTAAAATCCTTTTTGACATGTCCATTTTTCCATAGTTCCAACATTTCTCTTGTTTTCCCCTAGATTTGGACCCATTTTGTCCACACTCAATATTTCCTCTTTCTTGAGTTCTACCTCTTGCAATTAGGGATTCATTAGAAGAACCTTGAGATTTATTTTGTCTTGAATCTTCAGAGATTATTGAAGCTACCATATCTTCAGAGACTAGCTTCCCACTCAGTGCTAAGTTACAAAGAGCCATAACCAATTGATCCCAAGTTTCAAAAAATGAGCATAGTATGCCTTATCCTTTTCTTCAATTTCACCCCCATTGAAGCCAACTTGCTTATGGATGTGTTGAAATTAGTAAGATGATTATGACTAATGAATTTTCATACATCCTCAAACTATACATCTACCCTAATAACAAGATTTTATTTTCCAATGAATTCATCTCATATAGCTTTTTGAGCTTAGTCCACAAGTCATGTGCAATTTTCTCGTATGCAACACTGAATAGCATCGAATCTTCTAGAGATAGTTGGATTGTTGCTCTAGCCATGCTATCCTTCTCATCCCAATATACTTGGGTCATGGGTTTAGGCTTTGATGTTGCCCCTTTGAGAACTAGGACACATTCATCCTTCACTAATAAAGCTTTAATATTCAACTTCCATTAAGAAAAAAATGAACCATTGAAATTTTGCACCTCAAATTGGGTAATTGTGCTTCTTGTCATTGTTCACAACTAAAAAAACACAAATTCTACACAATATATCTCACTCTAATACTAGTTGAAAGAAAATATTATAGTGAATAATTAATTAGAGAAAACCAAAAATCACAAAACACACAAATTTATGTGGAAAACCTAACCACAAGAAAATATCTTTCAATTTTTATATCTAAGAAAAATCGTAGTTACAACAATCCACACAAAATGTATAAAAAGTGACTTTGAAATGCATAAGAAATCTAAGTTGTAGATTCCTTTTTGAACATTTTATTTTAAAATAGAAAGTTTGACTCATGCAACTATATGTCAAATATGGATAAACAAGATTTTGTAAATAACTTAACAATAATCTCATGGAGTAATGGAGCGGAGTGGGACTGGGAAGAGGAGGGGGGGAATTTGAAATTATGGGTTGATCATGGTGAGGGAGGAGATGATTCTGATGAGGTGGATGGATTTATGCTATTGGGATGGTTGTTTTTGCCACCCTGCTAGGTTAAGAAGCTATTATATTTGAGCTGGAGGATAGGGCTGATGCGGGGCTACTTGTTGTTGTCATCCTTTTGGGAATATGTGGTGCTCTTATTGCCTTCTAACACTTGTTTTGGGACTAGTAGGTGGTAGTTTTTTGCTTCTATTGGTTGGTTGGGCACCTATGATGGTTCCTTTTTCCTTATTTGTGTTGTTGCTCTTTTATTAGTCCTTCCTTGGCTGTTGGATTCTCCTTGGTTTTTGTTCTTCGTATTGTATCTTTTCATTTCTAGGGAATTAGTTTAGATTGTGGTGTGGGTTGTTGTCTTCTTCATCTGGTGCTAACCCTATGTAGCTCCCTTGGTCATTTGTGGTGGTCATGGGTTCTCTTGGTCTCAAGAGGAATAGGATTAATTATTTTTCTACTATTGAGACTATGATGGAGTGGTGGTTTTCCCTCCATGTTATTCTTGTGGGTGTTGGCCTAGTTGTGGAAGGTTTCCCCCTTGCCTCTATTCTACTACTATGATGGCATTGCTATTTTTCTTGGCTGCTATTATGTTTGTGTTATTGTTTGACCATTTTTTTGTGTCTTCTACTGAGATAACACTATTGTGTGGTCAGGTTATCTTTTTTCCCCTTGGTATGTGTTATTTTTGTTGTTGTTGGGGGTGTTCTCTCTTGTAGAGGTTGCTTTTCTTGGGTGGGCTTCTCATTTCTTTTTTTGGTTGGGAACCTTTTTGGGCCTTTGGCTATTGGGTTTTTTCAAGTATCCTCTGTATGGACTACTCCTTATGTGCTTCCTGATTGCCCATGTTCTTATTTTTAGTTGTTGAATACCCAAGATACTGAGAGGGGGCATGAATTAGTATCTTCTTATACTTATTGAACAAATACCATCCAATTACTCCAAAGCATATAACAATAAAGATAAGTAGAAGCATTAGAAGAACATAAAAATTTACAACACATGAACACTAGGATTTTTACATGGAAAACCCAAAATGGGAAAAACCATGATGAGGATTAACTCACAATATAGTATAACCGGATTAAGATATTACAAAGGGTGGATCGTTGCTAGGAATCACTGTCCAAAAGAGAGGCTCACTGCCTATAGAAGATACAGTAACAAAATGACTTACATCCAGAATATGAACTAATAAAGTTACACCTCACAAGTGTAGATTCAGTTCCTTTGATGCTCAGTAAATTTGCATGCTAGTAGACTAATATTCACTCTTTTTGCATTGGCATACAATCCACGCTCTTCAATCTCCAAACTACCCAGTATATATATTTGACTTGTCTGCAAGCATTAATTAGGCCGGCTTCAAGCATATACAAATCTTCTCAAAATTAATTCAACTGTGCAACACACTATATCATGTCGGCTTGGATCACACATAGAAAATTTAATCCATTATAACTTCAACTATTTATTGGTTAGCTAGAGATAGACCTAATAACAAAATAAAACAACAAAGTGATGCCAATATTGTATACGAGCACCTATACACGTGAGATTCTGAATTTTCATGCTCCCAACAACCAAAAACCAATTCGCAAAACTGTGAGCAACAATGATTACCAGAGGAGAATTGTAGACCAAAATATCAGAGGATATTTTTGTATACCAGTTCAGAATACCAGATACCGATTTCGAATAATGGGTCAAATTTGAGTTTGAACATGCATTTGCAACTCATATAACATGGTGACATGAATGAAAACACAAAAACTGCATTAAGAGATATGTTCTTCTTCATTATTCCAACAATCTCCCCCTTTGTCATTAATGGCAACATGTTCCAAAAGAATTTACAAACTTCCTATGTATAGTACTCTCCCCTTTTCTCTCCATAACATTCTCTCCCTTTTCTCTTTTCTCTCTCCCCCTTTGACATCAAGGACAAAGGGTGACCCTTAAATATGAATATACATATATACACAAATGGTCTAGAATAATGTACAACCAAAAGAATCAAAATTCTTAACTCCCCCTTACGAGTTTGACCCAATCAATGTGTAAACATAAAAAAAATTACTCGAAGGAAGGTGAGCTTTGAAGCTCCTTGAGAATACCTTTCCAGGTTGTCTTACCATTCTCCCAACTTTTCTTACTATATATTAGCATTCTATTAAGAGATTCCAACTCAATTAGGCTCTCTTCAGCATCATTCGGAGTATCCCAGGTCAGATTGATCTTATCCATATTTTTTGCATTAGCCAAGGCATTGGCTACTAGAGTGTACTCCATTCTCACACTGTCACCAAGTAGACCAAATTTTCTGATAATATATTCCTTTTACTTTTGTAACATGAATAATTTCTCTCTATGAGCAGAGATGGCATTCCAAGTTGGCCTATCTCTATCTTTAGATGCATTGTATGTGTTGGAAATAGCTATCAACTAAGAATCAATGGAGTCCATGAGATCCTTGATAATCTATGTGGAATCCAACCACCTTATGCAATAAGAGAATACAATATTTTATTCTGACTCACAACCCTTCACAATTTCTACCTGCTCTTTTCAACATTGGTGTGTGCCAGAGCACACTTGTCATGAAGTTCCAACAACCTTTTCTCTGTCGATTTCTCTTCAACCTCTTGCTTTTTCTTCTCACTAAGTTCGGAGGCATACTCCTTAAAGGATTCCAATAGAAGTTTTAGATTCTCTACCGTAGTGAGAGATGTGTCCATAGATGTACTGAGTGTGGCCTCCTATAAAGCTTTGATGGTGTTATTAATAAGCTTAGTCCCCATCTGATATGTTTCCATAATTTATCTTCTACCAGATACATGCAATGCATCACCTAACACCAATTTATGTACAAGAGAAATCTTGTTCAGATTCGCATAGCCTTGAGTCATGGGAAGTTGTAGAAGTTCTAGAGGAATCACCGCATGGAATCTGATATGCTTAGATGATAGGGCCTTCAAAACATCATCACCAGAGGAGGATTCTCCAGAGGACCTTTGTGATTCCACTACATGCCTTGTTTCTTCTTCATTCTTTCCAGCATCTCCAATAGATTCCTCATTCTTTCTTCTTCCTCAACATTTTCTTCTTCTACTTTCTTTTCTTCTTCCTTTTCCCCTTCTTCTATTTCCTCTTCTTATTTTTCTCCTTCATCTTTCTCATTTTCATCTTTGTCCTTTTCTTCTTCAACATTATCTTTTCCTTCTTCAGTATGCTCCAAAGGAGCAACATCATGCCTTTCTGCTTCAACATTTTCTCCATTCTATTTCTCAATCTCTGGAGGATCATTTGTAACATTTATTTCTAGAAGAACATTGGTACTACCTATTTCTAGAGGAATATCTGTATCATTATTTTCTAGAGGAATGTCTTCCTTAACTTCTGTGGAGACTTCTTCTCCTGATTTAGGTGTAAAACTGAATGGAAGTGCACCAAGCATGCCATATTTCTCAGCCATGCCTTTGATGGCATTTACAGTTTCCTTCTTTATCTTCTTTATCTACTTTTTATCTTTTGTTATCAAAGTATTTACTCTTTTCTTCATCTAGAACATTGTTGAACAAACCTTCTTCAAGGTTTCTAGATCACCCGAAGTCAAAGAGGATCCAATTTCCTCAAATGCCTTAGTCTATATTTTCTCTTCCATTTCAACGGCCTTTGATCTTCTTTTTGTAGTGTAAATTTTAGGGGAAAGAGATTCTCTCTTGTACTTCTAGGGTTTTGCACCTAAAAGGAGAGAGATCTTCCTACCAAAAACTTGGAGGGTTCGTTCAATATTAAGTGTCAATGTGTGATGTGTGTGTGATATGAAATGTATCTAAATGTTGCAAACTAATGAAATGAACTACCTTTTTGAATGTAAACTAATGTAATGCAAATGTATTGAAAAGACTATGTAAAATGACCTAAAATGCAAGCCAAATATAACTAAAATTAATGAAGTAGAAGGGGTGTACTTGGGAGTGAGTTGCAGACTGGGATGGAATCTTGAAATGTTGTTGATAATGAAAATTTGGCCTACTGGGACTAATTCACCATTTTGGGTGACTTAGTCCCAGATCTGGAAAACTACATTGAAGCCCGTTTAAGCCAAATGGGTATCTAGATCCACATAAATCTCCGAAAAACATGTGCAGTGGAACTAAGTCACCACTAATGGTGACTCAGTCCACTTTGGCTTTTTTGAAAGTCCAAAAGTGGAAATGGAAGCCCTCGATCTGCACTTTCTGCTCCTCCAGGTATCCGGTTCAAAAACTCTGGTTTTTGGCACTGCAAGAAACTTTTTGTAGATATTTTTCCCTAGACAATAAGGAGATATCTTCAACAAGATTTCAATCCATTCTTCAATGATCTCCAAGCTTTCAAGATACCTAAATCTGCAACACAAGGAGAGAAAGAGAAATGTTGATTGTTAGGGCATGGGATTTTCCTTGGTCAAACCCCTTTTGAGTAATTAAACCAAAGTGATGAAATAAGAAAATGAAGCATGAAATAATGGAGTTAGTACCTTTCCATGATGATTGATCTTGAGTTGTTGTAGAAATGGAGGAAGAATCAACCCTTGATTGCCTTGGAAGGATGTCTTGATGACTTAGAATGCTCAAACCCTAGCTTGCCTAAGAAGAATGAAGGATGAGTGATGAGTTAGCCAACTAGTTAGATAGTTGAATAGGGTGAAAATGAAGGGAAAAACCCTTTATTTATACATTTAGTGCCCTAATTTCTTGAAAATAACACATCACAGATCGACCTTAGGGTTTAGGTAACAATATCCTACAAGAATTTTGAGTTAATTCTGAGTTTTATGTCACATAGGACTAAGTCACCCCAGTTGATGACTTAGTTCTCCTTGGAAAATTTAAGTGGTTGTGGGGAATTAAAGTGTGATTAATGTTGTTTAATGGGATTGTCTTCCGAAACACACTTAAGAAGGACCTATAAGTGCATTAAGAGATCATTTTATCATAAGAAAGGGTTAATTTGTTGATGAAAAGCCTATGAAAGTGTGAGAGTTTGTTACAAATCTTTACAACACCTTGAAATAAGGCTTGAAAAGGGGTTATTTAGGGGCTAAGATGCCAAAAATAGGATCAAATTAAGCACAAAATTGTCCTTTTCTTCAAAGGTATACAATTTTTGGTAACACATTTAGCCCCCACTTTAGTGAGAGGATCAACTTGCTTCAAACTCACACTAAAGTAGCCAAATGGTGCCAATGCAGATGGTGAAGAATGGAAAAGGTGAAGGAGGTGGTCAAGCCCCCAGGATTAAAGATCCTAAGTCAAATTGACATAAGTGCGAAAGGACACATTCAAGGGTAAATTATTTGCAACAAAACAAGATATGCGATCATCCGATGACAAGAACTAGAAGGAATAGAAGAAGGAAAGTAAAAAGGTGGATAAAGCTTTGACCGTTTGTCCAACTAGTTTTGGATCAAATATAGGTTGTTTGTCCAAAAAGAATACTCACTCTGAGGTGATAGAACTTATGGTTGTTCGCCCGATGAGAAGTCTAAAGAAGTGGTTTAGTGAGAAATTTATGCCAGTGTGTCGGTTTCCCACTCTATAATGAGAAAGTCATGCCAGTGTGTCGGCTTCCCATTATACTAACCATACCAAAGTTACCCTACTAATAACTTTGATAGGGCACCACAATGCTTGTGCAAATTTTTTTAAATATCATGTAAATATTTTGTTGAAGTGGATTTTTCTTAGTTCATGTGAGGTCTTCTTCTTAGGGAGCATTGTGCCTAATGTATCCAAGAGAGGACAAGTCAAAGTGTCAGATCGTTTCCCATGGGATGTCTTGTTCACATCATGCCATGTCAGTTTATCATACACTCTTGGAAAGAATCAAACCTAATGACACCACCAAGAAGAGGACACATCACAAGAAAAAGAAAAATCATGCCATGGAATTTGCAAAAGTATGTCATCTATGTATGCCCCCACTTTAGAGAGGTTGTGACACCATCGCTATGAGAAATATCTTTAAAGTAGCCAAGGATAAGTACTAAGAAGACATGAGAGCTAACTCAAAAATCCCTATGCCAAGTCATATGTTTCCGAATTAAGCTTCATCATGGAAAGGTAGTATGTCACATGCAAGTCAACTGAATACATTTCATCCACGTCCCAAGCTTCCTCTTATAAGTTCATGAAAGGTTAACGACTAGTCAAAAGAGACAACAACAAGTGACATATGAGGAAGAGGCTACTCAACCCATTTCCCCCACTTAGTCTAGGAAAAAGGTGAACCAGGGATGAATGCTGATATGTTTCTCCTTGTGATGAAGGTAAAACATGCAACTATGGAAAAGAGCAACAAGTAATGCTATTTATAATGATGAGTAAACAAAGTTTATGCTTGATACATATTTAATGAAATATCGATCAGTTTAGGATGTACTAAGGGGAAAGTTGTCTGGGAAGAATTGTGTGTGAGAGTGTTGACATTGGATGAAGGTTTTTGTTTGGAAGGACAATAACCAGGATCATTAGGCTATCCAAGTTTTGTCACTAGTTTTGGATTTTGTGGTTGATCAATTTTCTCAAAAGCTATCTTTACTTGTAAGGTGGTTGAAGTGGGTGTTTGTGACATGAACTCTCTTTCTCTTCCCTTGTCAGATTCTTTTGTTATGATCATGTATTCCCCCAAGGAGATAGGTATGAAATCAAAGGTTTTTTAATTCTCTTCCAATAACTTTGTGGCTATGTCAAAGTGCTTTTTTTTTACGATATCATTTTTCTTGGTACTAATCATAACACATGTAACCTTTATTGTTTGAGGAGTAGAAGGTGGCTTGTCATAAAATCATAGAATTTGTGTCAAGTATTGATCTATATCAATCAATTCAAGATGCTTCAAAGTGAGGTTGATTTTTGGTTTGCACATGACAATGTTGATGTTTTCTTGCACCATGATACCTTCGTTATTAGGAGAACTAAAAATGAGATGTTCAGGATAATCATTGTTTAGTTCTTCATGATTGACTCCAATACTAGTAAGGTAATGATCAATGGTTGAAGTGTCTTGTTCCATAAGATTCTCATGATTCTCATCAATTGGATCTTGTAACACCATAATATCAACTTAATTAATAGGAGATATATTAGGAGAGGGGGAAATTTGATTGTTGTGATTGTCAATGATTGCATTCATTTTCTCTAAGGTTTCATTCTCTTGTGCTAGAATATCTATCCTAGTAGGAGAGATTTTTGGAAGGTGAAAAATAATAGGTTCATCAATTTCATGGTTGAATCTGGTAAAGTAGCTTCATCACACATAGGAGAGGCATTAAGAGAATGATAACTAGGATTTTTATGGTTACCAATGATTGGAATTTTTTGTTCAAATAGACCCTTCCAAATGTGAGGAACATTAGGAAGGAGATAAATAATGCTATAACTCTCAATCATTAGATTCATTGATACCAACATATCCTCCTCACAAATGTTTTTGTCATGGGCATTCACGATTATGTCCTTATTTATTAAAGCATTATCACTAATAGGGGAGGTGATGGGAGATGAATGAAGACTAGGTAAGGTAGTAACCATAATTTTATATTCGTGTGTCATAATATCTTTGCAAGGGGGAGGAGGAGAAAGACAAGCAATAGTTTCATGATCTTCAATAATTGTTTCTCCTTGTTGCAAGATACCTTCGTCACCAATGAGAGAGATATCGGGAGAAGAAAAATTGTGATTATCATGACTAGCGATGCTTGCATCCTTTTGTGTCAAATATTAGTGGATGATCTAGGTGAGATGAAGTCATCAAGGGCTTCATCTAATATGTCAAATTCATCTCTACTAAAGAGTTTGCATGATGTGTTAAGGTTAACCATTTGTTTGTTATTTATTGCTGATGAATTGCAAATGTAATTTGGTCTAATTGAACTACGAACTAATGCTGAAAATGAAAAGTGCAAGAATCTAATTCTATCCACAATTGCAATGAATGTAAATTATGACAATCCTAATGATTTAAATGTAATAAAAGCTATGCAAACTTAAAATACAATGCAACTTTTTAGATTTCACACAAGGTAATGTACTGATTATATTATGCAATGATCTGAAGATGAAATGTTGTGAATGCAAAATTGAGATGAAGTAATGCATGAAATGAGCTAATTTAGGCTAGATCTAATGAAATGCATGTTATATAAACTCAACCAACTTATACAAATAGGTAATGGCAGAAAAAAAAATCCTAAAAACAAGGTTTTCAACTGTGTAAACGGTTGTTTTAGGGGTGGAAAGGGACTAAGTCGCCCAAGGTGGTGAATTAGTCCTGCTGGGGATTTTTTTCTTTAGAATTTTCATATTTTTTTGAGTGAATTTGATGGTTATGTGTTGTATGATGCAGGCCTAAGATAAAAATGAAAAATTGCAAAACATTTCAATTATTTAAGATGAAAAAGTGCAACCTATATCCACTTTCACTAATGCAAAAAGTTAGAAACCCTAGAATGCAACTTAACTAATGAAAAATGCAATGCAAGATAATTCTAGCAAAATGATGGACTCCGAATCAGAAAAGAAGGTATTTGAAAGGTGAGTTCACCAAAATGTACCGTAAATTTTAGGGGAAAGAGATGCTCTCTTGCACTTCTAGTGTTTTGCATCTAAAAGGAGAGAGATCTTCCTACCCAAATATTGGAGGGTTCATTCAAGATTAAGTGTTAATGTGTGATGTGTGTGTGATATGAAATGTATCTAAATGTGCAAACTAATGAAATGAACTACCTTTTTGAATGTAAAATAATGTAATGCAAATGTATTGAAAAGACTATGTAAAATGACCTAAAATGCAAGAAAACTATTAAAAAATATTAACGAAGAAGAAGGGGTGTACTTGGGAGTGAGTTATAGACTGGGATGGAAGCTAGAAATTCTATCGATTCTAAAAATTTGGTCTACTAGGACTAATTCACCATTCTGGGTGACTTAGTCCCAAATCTTGAAAACTGCACCAGAGCCCGTTTTAGCCAAATGGGTATCCAGATCCACAAAAATCTCCAAAAAACATGTGCAGTGGGACTAAGTCACCACTAATGATGACTTAGTCCACTTTGTCTTTTTCTGAAAGTCTAAAAGTGGAAACTGAAGCCCTCGATACACTTTCTGCTCCTCCAAGTATCCAGTTATAAAATTATGGTTTTCGACACTGCAAGAGACTTTTTGTAGATATTTTTCCTGAGCCAATAAGGAGGTGTCTTCAACAAGATTTCAATCCATTCTTCAATGATCTCCAAGATTTCAAGATACCTAAATCTGCAAACACACAAGGAGAGAAAGAGAGAAATGTTGATTTTAGGGCATGGTTGAGTAATTAAACCAAAGTGATGAAATAAGATAATGAAGCATGAAACGATGGATTTAGTAACTTTCCATGATGATTGATCTTGATTTTTTGTAGCAATGGAGGAATAATCAACCCTTGAATGCCTTGGAAGGATGTCTTGATGACTTAGAATGCTCAAAACCCTAGCTTGCTTGAGAAGATTGAAGGATGAGTGATGAGTTAGCCAACTAGTTAGATAGATGAATATGATAAAAATGAAGGGAAAACCCATTTATTTATACATTGTGTGCCCTAATTTCCTAAAAATAACACATCACAGGCCGACCTTAGGGTTTAGGAGACAATATCCGGTTAAAATTTTGAGTTAATTTTGATTTTTATGCCACATGGGACTAAGTTGCCCAAGGTGGCGACTTAGTCCTCCTAGGAAAATTTAAGTGGTTTTTCGGGAATTAAAGTTTGATTAATGTTGTTTAACTAGATTGTCTTTCGAAACACACTTAAGTAGGACCTATAAGTGAATTAAGAGGTCATTTTATCATAAGAAAAAGGCTAATTTGTTGATGACAAGCTTACGAAAGTGAGAGTTTTTTACAAATATTTACAACACTTTGAAATAAGGCTTGTAAAGGGGTTATTTAGGGGCTAATATGCAAAAAATAGGATCAAATTTTGCACAAAATTGTCCTTTTCTTCAAAGGTATACAATTTTTGGCTACACACTTTTCATCAAAGCTTCCCATAATTTCTCAGGCACATTATTCTTAACATGATCCTAGTTAACTTCCAAAATAATAACATACTGAATGATAGCCATCATTAATGTTTTCCTATCCTCTCTACCTACTTGTTTAAAAATTTATGCTGTAGGTTGCAGCATATTTTCATAATCTATCAAACTATTTACCAAAGCTTCTAGTTTAAGAGGAGAACCGGGTTTTATCACATAAGATTTTTGCTCTTCCTAGTCCAAAGATACCTCTTCTGCAACTTTTTCCTTCTTTGCTTCCTGTTCATGAACACTAAAGTCCAGTTCTTCATCTTCCTTAGAGGATGATACATAGTGAACTCTTTTAGAACCAATTCTAGCTTCCTGTGAAGCACCTTCACCAAAGGACATGCTTCCTCTCTTCTTTCTTATCAATTTTGATGCAGGGTATTCCTCCTCTTCTTCTTGATCTTCAGTGATGCTGAGGTTATTTTCCCTTGTGGCTTTTTCTTTCCTTCCTCACTTGGTAGGAACTACCAAAGGAATACCTTTTCTCTTACCAGATCTTATACCAGGTTTGGAAGGAGTTGGGCCTTTTCCTTTGTTAGGAACACTGGGTTCAATCTTTACTACAACAGGGCCATAGGCTGGTTTTGAAGGAGCAATCCTACTGGATCTCCTTACACTTGATGATTCTCCAGTCTTCTGCTCTCCCAAGGCCCTACTTTGAGCTATATGTTCATAAGTGAAACCAGACGTTCTGAGCATCTCATCGACCCTTTTTCTCCTCATAGGATTGCTATGCTCCAAGTGAATTTCCTTATATTTTTATGCATATGTGCCAATTCTAGGTTCACTAGAATCCTTTAGACTTTTCAGAAAAACCTAAACATAGCCCTCAACTTCATCCTCTATAATATCATATCCTAAAGGTTGAATCCATATTGTTTTGGGTTCAACAACTTCAACCATGCACTCATTAGAGGAGACATGAAATATGATGTCATCCTTATATTTCTCACCAACTTTCTTTGGGATTATTTCTCTATCATTCATGTTGCTTTTGAACACAATAAAGAATGCTATCAGGGCATTATATCTATTCTTCGAATCACCGAAATTATGCAAATAATCAAAAATTTGATGAACAACTAGTCGGGATGTATCCCAAATCACCACATCATCTCTTCTGGGAAGCCTTCTAAGAAAATATAACAACAAGAAAACAATCAAGGAGCGAAATTTAAATGCATATTTCTTCTCTTTCGACATCCTTAGTTTCTCAAACAACTGTTGTGAGAGAAGTTCACACAAATCATAATCAACACCATTTGCTACCATGTCATAACCGGTGTAGATTGTTATTGTAGACACAAAATTTTCTCTATTTGTGAAGTAGATTTTATGTCCAATAATTATAGATGCATACTTCACAATAGGATTAGTAATAGGCTTTGTTGCAGGAGCCCTTTTATCATATCTAGCATCGGTGAGTTCCATCGCTACTTCATTCTTCACATATTTCAACATTGGTATCAATCTGGTGTCAAAAAGTTCGATAACTACCTTGATTATTTCCTTAGTTATTAGATGGGGTTTGTCATTCCATAAAAAATGATCATGCATTCTACTAAGGACAATTTTAACATATTTATCATCAATAGTGGAGCTGAAATTAGGAAAGGAGTTTCATCTATCCAACTTCTTTGCCACAATATTTGACTACCCGGGTCTTATCAAGAAGTTATCCCCAGTGAGATCATTATGCCACATGTCTATCAATTTTCTATGATCAGATTATTTAGTCTTGACTCGAATGTACATCCTAGTGTCTTCAGTAGGCATGAAACCATAAGGAATCGATGAGAAGGTGCCTTGAGGGTTGTCTTTGAAAACCTTCATAGAATATTTTCTATAGAAGGGTCTAGGTCTTTTTGATGCTTTCACGACTACAGGGGTTGCCATTTTTCAACACACCGAGCTCAAATGATTTTAGAAAGAGGATTTATATAAGCTCACAATAACACAAATGAGTAACATACCTTTTTCTTTCACAAAAAACTAAAGCTAGGGTTTGCACAACTTGCACTTCAAATCACCTCAAGAACGCTCCAAATCGCTCTTCACTTTCTTCGAATGCAAAAGTGATTAAATTTTTTTTATAATTTCACTTTATAGATCAATGTGATGCCCTAATTTGCATTAAATGTGATGGAATTTGAATAGATGATAAAAACCCTTTTGTTGCACTGAGAAACCCTAATATGCTCTGCAAACGAACATGCCTACACTTTTTCTTTCGATTTATTTTACATAACCTCTACCTATTCATTCCTTACAATATATCCTCATGCCAAAGACTGACATGCCCAAAATCTAGGGGGTTCAAACATTTTTTTGTTAAAGCTCCCCCTAAGACCATGTTAGGTCTATTTCCTAGAGGAATTGTCTATACCAGATGAGGGCATAAACACATCTGATGATTCTATCTCTTCTTTCTTTTTCCTTGTTCATTTCTTTCTTAAACTCATCTTTGTCAACCTTCTTCACTGGTTCATTCTACATTACTAGAGTAGACTGATTTCCCTTTTTACTTATACATACTCTTGAAATATGTCCTGATTTGTTGCAATTGTAACAAAAAACATTCCTTTGATTTGTTTGACTTCCATTAATCCTTGATCTGCACTAAT
Organism: Sequoiadendron giganteum; assembly: GCA_007115665.2. Taxonomy (NCBI): domain Eukaryota; kingdom Viridiplantae; phylum Streptophyta; class Pinopsida; order Cupressales; family Cupressaceae; genus Sequoiadendron; species Sequoiadendron giganteum. Next base: position 401,213,982 of record CM021103.1, read on the forward strand.
TTTATTTGTGTCTAAACTTGTTGCGTGTATAACAGTAGCCGAAAAAATATTGATTCATTCTACCTCCATTAAACCAATTCATCATTTGAGCTGCATTAACTAGCTCTATGTCCAATCTTCTTGCATGCATAGCATTTTCCAGAGAAGGAACCATAAAACTGATTCATCCTACTTTTGCACTCAGTTTCCCTATGACCAAATTTATTGCATGAAAAAAATACCACTGAAGGATGGGTACCTTTGAGCATTTGGTTGACTGATAGGCGATCTTCTTCTTGAAATTCTTATCTATTTTCCTTTACCTTTGAGTCTTTTGATTTTTCACAATGTTTGGGGTCCTCATAGATTTTGAACTTTCACTTGTTTCCAATCCCAAACCTCCTTTGTCTTTATATTCTTTATGTCCTGCAATCAGTTCATCAAGCTTAGTGGAGCTTGTCTTGAAACTATCTTCACAAACTTTTTATTTTTCCAAATCTGCTCTTAGGTTTACTACTTCTTGTTCAAACCTAGAGCATTCTTTAGAATTTCTTTGCACCATTGCATTCTTAAACTCTTCAATTCTCTTCTTTTCCTCCACTTGCACCTTCAATCTGGTAGTCTCTTCATTTGCTTATTTCAATTTCTCACTTACTTCTCTATGTCTTTCTTTGAATTTATTCAATTACTCTTTCAATTTTCGGATGCATTCATTTGCCTCATCAAGATTTTCTTTCAGATCTCTATTTTCATTTTCAGCTTTTCCAAGATCATCAAGGGTTGTATGAAGTTCTTCTTTATCATCCATTTGTTCAATCTTCAAGATCTTCCTCAAGTTGTTAGGCTTCTTCAAAGGAACCAAGATCTGATACCAATTATTTAATACCCAAGATACTGAGAGGGGGGATGAATTAGTATCTTATTAAACGTATTGAACAAATACCATCTAATTACTCCAAAGCATATAACAATAAAGATAAGAAGAAGCATTAACTGAACACAAAAATGCACATGTGAACACCAAGATTTTTACGTGGAAAACCTAGAATAGGAAAAACCACAGTGAGACTTAACTCACAATATAGTATAACCAATTATAAGATATTACAAAGGCTGGCTCACTGCTAGGACTCACTATCCAAAAGAGAGGATCACTACCTATAGAAGATACAGTAAAAAAATGGCTTATAGCCAGAATATGAACTAATAAAGTTACACCTCACAAGTGTAGATTCAGTTCCTTTGATGCTCAGTAAATTTGCATTCTAGCAGACAAATATTCACTCTTTTTGCATTCAAATACAATCCACACTCTTCAATCTCCAAACTACCCAATATATATATCTAACTTGTCCACAAGCATCAATCAGGTCGGCTTCAAGCATATACAAAATCTTCTCAAAATCAATTCAACCATGCAACATGCTATATCATGTCAGCTTGGATTGCACATAAAAAAATTAATCCATTACAACTTCAACTATTTATTAGGTCGTCCAAAGATAGACCTAATAAAAAAATACAACAACAGAGTGATGCCAATATTGTATACGAGCACCTGTACACACGAGATTTTGAACTTGTATGCTCCCAAACAACCAAAAACCAATTCCCAAAACTACGAGCAACAATGATTACTAGAGAAGAATCACATACCAAAATACGAGAGGACATTTCTATATACCAGTTTAGAATACCGGATACTGGTTCAAAATACTAGATCAAATTTGAGTTTGAACATGCAGTTGCAACTCATATAACATGGTGACATCAATGACAACACAAAAAATGCATTAAGAGATATGTTCTTCTTCATTCTTCCAACATTATTATGGTGGTTGTGTTTATCCCTATGCTTCTCTTGGTGGACCATTTTCTCAAGTTGTCAGTGGTTGTCATGGTTCTCCTTGATGCTATTTGGGTGGATTTCTTCCCTTTTCTACAATACATTTATTCTATTGAGGTGAATATTACTCCTATTGAGGTGGAGTCCTCTCTTTTAGAGGTAGATTTAGGGTCTATGGATTTGTGGTGGTGACTTCCTTGCTATTGGTCCCTTCTGTTACCATACCTTTTGAGGTGGTGCACTTTCCTATGGAGGTGGAACTATTATTTGTTATAGATTAGTTGCAGTGATGGTAAGATTCATGGCATCTGCTCCTATAGAGGGGAGCCTACTCCTTTTGAGGTGGAGTCTGATTCGGCTCTTCGTGTTTGGTGGTGCTGCAAGAGTACTTCTTTTCCTCATTAGTGTGGATGGGGGTCTCCTCCCCCATTATGGTTGGTTGGAAGTTTGTGTTGAACAAGCCTTCTTGGTGTTCTTTCCTAGTGGATCTAGGTTGTGTTCGTGTGAGCAGTGGGTTTAAGGTCCCTGTAAATTCTTGGTGTGTTGTGAGGGATGTTGGTCCCTGTAATCTGGTTGTAAGTGGGTTTTTGGTTCCCTTCTAAACCTAGATTGGGTTCAAGTTCCCTTGTAAAACTTAGTTGTGTTGGGTTTAAGGTTCTCGTTAAAACCTTTTTTGATTTATGCAAATTTGGGTAGTCGTGATGTTCATTTGGTGATCTATTGTTGCTTCATTGTCGATTGTCTATGTTGTATTTGTGTGTAGCTTGTTCTTCTTTGAGTGGGTTTCAGGTCCCCATCAAAACCTATTTGTAAATGATTTTGATTCCATTCAAAACCTATTGTAAATGGTTACGGGTCCATTCAAAACTTTTTTTCCCATATAATCAAAACTATATGTCAAATATTTGGAGAAATTGCCATAAACAATAAGTCACCAAAAAATATTACAACTTTTCTCAAAAATTCCTTTGGCATGACAAGGGGGCTATGATATCCCCCTACAACCCCCTATCACTTCAACCTTAAACCCAATGTCAACTATTTTGACTACTTTGGTACTTTGGTAATAAAAGGCCTTAGGATGTGCTAGGTGCATATATAAGTAGACTACTTTGGTACTCAATGTCAACTATTTTTCACTACTAGAATAAAAATAGAATTTAATTAACATTCCAACATAATCCTTATTATTCTTTCAATGGTTATCCTCTCAAAAAATTATAAACCTATTTGACCCTATTCATTCATTTATGACAAAAATAATTGAATTTTTTTCACTACTTTACCCTCTCCCAAAACATAGGTTATTTGTAGGCACTCCATCAAAGAGAGTGGGATTAAGATAGGAAATTAAATTTTAAATATTGTGAATCCTATTATACCATGAAAGCTGTAACTCATTATTGTTTTCTTTCATTATTTACATTTATTTCTTTTAATCCAACATTCTCCCCATTCCAAGCCATTAGAAGGAAATTCTCTTTCCCTACTTTATGTCATAAATATGAAAAACTCTCCCAATACCATCCTAATTAGAGTTGAATTACTTCCCATCTTTCTCCCTCCTTTACATCCTTTAGTTTAATCCCCATCGCCTCCTTGTATCTCCTTCATATCACACACCACATTATGCTTAGTCCCCCCCTTAGGATTTTGTTTTGTGAACACTATATCTCGTACACACCACTGACACTTTGTCATAGGGTTTAAATAAACCCAAAATTTCTATTTTTTCTTTATGGAGGTTGAATTATACCAAAAAATGGATTAAATGAAATATCATTTACATCAAGTTTTCTCAATTCCAAAATCAAATATGGATGTTCCCCTAATATTTAGATCAAGTTTTCTCACATTCAAAATCAAATGTGCATGCTCCACAATCTAAAGAAGATTAAAATATTTTAGGTGAGTAGACCATGCAAGTTCTAGAAGAATAATAACCCTAGATATATACCCAAGATGGTCACTAATACATCTAACTTGTAGAAAAATTAACACCAATTCGAAGGAGGGTTAGTAGGGTTGACATCCATGCCCAAGAAGGTCACTAAAACCCTTGGTGGGATGCAATAAATACTACACACTTCAAAAAGACATATATTATAAAGTTTTTCTATATAAGCTAAAATTCACTAGAGCATCTTTTAAGCCTCTAAACCCATTTTTTGGCATCAAAACTATCAAATTCTTGATGCATCTACTCTATTTTGTATTTCCTTTTTTTAACCTAGTTTGTTATACCTAGCACTTCACATCTCCTATAATTTGTATTGTAGATAATATTTACTTAAGTTTATTTTTTGTATTGCAATTGTAATTTTATTTATCTAATTACTAGTACAAATGAAGGAGTTTCTAATCTCCTGGAAAACTACAAACACTAGAAGGTTCCTAAAATATGTTTTATTTTTTGAAATTTCCATTCCTACACTTCCAAATTTGATATTCTATAACAAAACCAACAATCTAAATAACTAAAACATCCTTTACTTTCTCTTCATTTATTCTCAAACTAGGTAAAATTAAAAAAATTAAATGAACTCCCCCCACCCCCCCGCCCCACCAAATTTTTTTTTAAGCTCTACCTTAAATACTATACCTTAATTTAATGGGAAAAATAGTGGCCTTCAAGTAACTCATTCTTTGATTTATTCAGAGGTTTGTAAATTCTGGTCAAATGGTGGGGCTTTCTCCTTCTTCTCGAAATCCAATTTTTTCTCATCAGTAGTTTGTGGATGATACTCTTATTGTTGGATGTTGTGGTTGTTTTGATGATATGTGGTTGTCATTGATGTCAACACTATTAGCATTGATGATTCTGAAGGCTATATATGTCGAGGATATTGAGAAAATTAGAATAAATATGTTGCAGGCAGTCAGTGAAGTTGTGAAGATCATAATGGTGGAAAATTGTGTACGTTGATATTCAGAAATCACTCATTAAAGGGTTTGTTGCTGAGCCTATCTAGTATGTTGTCCAAAAGTTTTAGAGGTGTGCATCAAGTTTGGAGAAAGTTAAGAATTTTGGAGTTCCTATAGTTATTTTATTACTATAGCAAGTGTTTCTAGAAGAAGAGAATGCAAGTCTAGTAAATTAAGTTGTTGTGTATGCACCTGTGATGTTCAGTGATCTTCCTAGATTGTGCTCTATCATTGTGGTATGTCCGCGTTGATCGGTGTGCTCGTGATCGAATACTTTTCCTTTATGTGTTTGAGTCTTCATGTTCTTGGCCGACATGATGGTGGTAGCGTGTTGCAGATCCTTATGGATTAATTTTTGAATGCTTGGCCTGTTAGAGGATTTTTATTTAGGTCTTCATTATGGTGTGTGATGGAACTCTCAAATTTTGTGAATTTGAGATGCCTATTTCAAAATTTTGCCTCTGCACTTTCAGAAGTGCACCTGAAGAATCAATCCTGACTGACCCGCTTTGGAGGCTTATAATTTAAAGCCTGTTGATTTTCATGCAAAACCCATTTGCAAACATACTCAGTAGACATATGTGAGTAGGCATGTCAAATTTTAGCTTCCCATGATAAGTTCTAACAACATTTCAAAAAGTGAAGCTGGAAGGTTTTTGCACTGTTCTACTGTTTGCAGACTGTTTGTTTTGCAAAGTTGCTTCCTGTTTGAGCTTGGTTTTTGCAACTAGTTCACCGTCATGTCAGAACAAATGATGTTCCATATTCCCCATGCCTAAATGATCTTGGGTTTCAATTTTCAGAGCCTCATGATCTGATTTTCTATTTTTAGCATATCAAAACCAAATGCAGTTTGTTCTGTTTTGCAGCTGCATTCCTGACAGCCTTTCTAAGAGGCCAACTCCGACCGTCAATAAATTCTGACCGGTGATGATTCAAGCAAATTATTTTTTCACATGTGCTCAGGGTACCTTAATGATTTACCATGTCTAATGGCAGATCGCCAGGAGTTGATTTACTATTTTTTACAAATTGGCAGTTGAGTCAGTTTGTGTTGGTTCAAAACTGTCGTTGTTTCAGAAAAGTTCAACTGAGCGAATTGGCAGATTAATATCTTTCACCTCATGACTGATTTCTCTGAACTGTCTTTTGCACTACACTTTTGGATCAAATGACTATATGCTTGCAAGTTTTTATGGTTTCACGAGGTCGTTTGACTGGTTTCCCAGATTGATTCTTGAGGCAACTTGACCCGTTTTGCCCATTTTCCAAAAGTGCTTGAAAACAGTTTCTGATGTATACCTATTTCATTTTTCAACTTCAGAAGTATTCAAAAGGCAATATCAGAACAATTTGAACTCAAAACTTGTTTGAAAATGAAATTTTTTTAGTCGGGTCCACAAGGGACCCGACATGCTTCGCATGGTTATGAAATTAAAATGTTTTCTGTGATCATGAACCTGTATTTATTGGAGTGTTGCAACCATGTCAAGTATGTTGTTCCGAGTTGATCGGTGTGAGGAGGGGTGTACAATTGTGATTTATTTCAAGAGCAAAGTGAGATCCACATTTTTCAATATGGAGTTTGAGCATTTTATCATCAAAGGGGTAAAATTATTTTGCAATGGACAAGCATAAAATGTTCGTGATTGGTACAACAATGTGCAGTATTGACCATGATATTCGTACATAAAGAGGGATTATTTTTGTGTGAGAAGATTATGGCTACATTAGCTACATCAGAGTGGGTTTGTTGAAAGGCTTGAACCTTGGATAGAGGAAGTTCTGGACCGAATCAAATGCAACTTGTACGCAGATGTGCTAGCTCATAGTAGTTTGAACCATGTTTGAGGTGTAGTGCAGGAGTAAGGAGCGACTGAATTGTTTGTGGGGCGCCATTGAATGTGATGGCCTCTAGGCAACAAGCACAAAATAAATACTTTGAAAAGACTTTTGAAATTCTCAACAACTGCAGAAAATGAGGGGCACAGTTTTGTGCAGGGAAGAAATCTTTCCTCCCTCTATGACCTCATGTGCAAGATGGATTTGTTGCTGATGTTTTAAAATTTCCTAGGAAAACACAACTAGAAATGGCATGATTTGTACCAGGCATTGAAAGCCAACGTAGTGGGGATAGATGGATCCAATGAAAGGAGACCCACGCCAACTATTATGTGATGGCCATCATTGCGAGTTGTGCACATTGCAAGGAATGAAGACCAGGTGAGGGCGCGGCCTGATAAATGGTAAATAAATCCATCAAAGCCTAAGAGGAAGGCCTGTGAAATGAGTAGATGGAGACTGAACATAGAGAGCAATAGCAGAGACCTGCATCAGTGGATATCCACGCATGTGGGGAGGTGCGAGCACTGCAGAAGAGGAGGAGCTCACGACTAGGTGAGGCTCATGTGGCCTGCAAAGAGTGGGAGCTCGTGGCCAGAGAAGAAGGTGAAGACCAGTGCAGTGAGGAAGGGAACTCGCGGCCGGTGAAGGAAGCCTCGATGGAGGCAATGTGGAAGCAAAGGGGAGGCACCAACACAGTGTGCGCACCAAACAAGGCAGGCAGGGCCTGCGCCAGTAAGGGAAGAGGGCCAATGGTAACAGGGGAAACCCACAGCCATCAGGGGAATAGGGAGTGTGTGGGAAGACACAACCATTCCAAATCGGAGGCACGAGTAGCAGGAAGCTATGGCAACCATTGCCAGGAATGAGCAACACAAAAAAATCAAAATTTGGGCATTTTCAACCCGTTCTCGCAGACCTCGCGAGAATGTTGATAATGCAAGCAAAACCCTTGTGAGGTGTGCGAGAAGGGAAGACTTTTAAATTAAAAATTTAAAAGGGTTGCAATGGTTTGTGATAAAAAAATGGGGGTGGGGCCCATTTCATTTTATTTTCTCGGGTGAGGAAAATATTAAATTGGAAGGTGAGTATAAGATATGGGTAAAATAATATTTACTCCATAGTGCAAATGGTTGAAATACAAATGGCATGAGTAAATTGAAAATTTCCAGGGATGGAATATTTAAATGGTGGGTCCGTGCAATTTTTATGTGGCAAAGCATTTAGGGATAAAATAATTTGTCCGGGGAGGTAAAATAATTTGCCCGAGGAAGTAAATGTGAAGTATTTCAAAAGTGAAATATTCTAAAAAATGCACGAGGGTAAATTTTATTTTGAAGTGACAAAATATTTAGAGGTAAAACAACATAGGGTAAATTTTGTTTTCTGCCTAGGTAAATGGAATGAATTAAATATTCATTTTATGGGTTTTCTTTGCTGGGAGGTGGAGTATTTGTTTAATGTGGGATGCAAATAATTTAAGTAAAGTGAATTTTAATATTCACTTTATAATCAAAAGACTATTATATGTTTGAAATATAATGTGCCATTACAACATTATAAAGTGGGGAAGTATTTTAAAGTATTGCTGTAGCAAATAAAGAGTAAAAAGCTGAAACAAAATTTTCACGGGAAAGGGGTTTTTTAGAGCAGCTGGATAAAATGATGAGAATCTCCACATGGGCAAAATTTATGTTGCTGGGAAATGATGGGCAAAGGCAGTTTTGAGAGGTAGAGTTTGTTGTAGGAAGAGAGAGATGAGAGATTCTTTTGCAAAATTGATGATCAACAGTGAATGAAGATTCTAGATGGCATTTTAGGATCAGTTTTAGGGCTGCCTTCATTCTTCTGTTTCTTCTCTTCTCTTCTCAATTGTAGGGGTCCCAATTTCTGAAAGCTCTGCAAGTCAGGCAAAAGCTATGGGTAGATTGTAAAGCTAGGGGGAAATATGACTGTTAGTCATTTTTAATCTGTAGGTGTATGTTCTAAATTGTTCTGTTATGTTATTTTAGCTGATAATTGTCTCCATAGCTGAATTGTAGTGCTATTTTGGATTCAATAATAAGATGATTTGAGTCTGTTCATGCACATTTGCTGCATTTGAGCTACATCTATTGTTGCCTTCTGTTCTATGAATGGTGTAATTGCTTTAATAAAGCACAAATTTGCTTGTATTACTACCTATTGTTCAGGTATAGTGTAATTGCTTTGACAAATGTGACAAGAGTGTTATGTTTCAGGTGGATTCATAAGAAGAATTATCAGAGAAAGCTGCAATGGTCTGGTTGTCATAATGTGACAACATTTGCAAGACCTTCAGAGCATGTTCAACACTAGAAGAGGAACGCTAGTTATATGACTCCATAGCCCATCTTTATGACACTGGTCCATTATCATGTTTCTGTTGTTTTCAGTTTGGTCCCAACTCTTTAAATCAAAAAACCATTTAAAATCTGTTTTGTTGAGTTGTGTTTGTCATGTTCTCCATGCTGGTTGATGAAATTCATTCAATATCTTGCCAATGTTAAATGATATTTTAGGTTTCTCAGTAATTTTTGTGAGAGCATAATCTATTAAGCAATATCTTGTTACTTGTGTGTCTAGATTATTTGATGTTGCTAAAGGGTTACCCCCCTAGGTCTTACAGAGCCTGAAGTGCAGGGGAAATGTGTATCCATTCCATTTCCTATCAGTTGGCCACTAGTTTTTGTTTTTCTTCAATATAGAGGTTGGCTACCTCTTAGAGAATTGCAAATCCTAGCTGGGTTGTTATTTTAAACACCAACAGTGTGATTGACTTAGGTTGGTAAGCATTGAGATTTTTTCATGAATTGGGCCGACAGTTTGTAATTCATTTATTCCTTATTTGTGTACAACAAAGTTGTTGATGAAAATTCATGTAGTGAATATATAAGAGAGATTGTTTCTTCATTTTGAAGTGTGCTCAATGAAAATATGTGAAGTGTGAATGCAAAATGTGTGAATAAAGATCAAATCATTCTATTTCATAGCAGAGTGTGAAGAAGATTGAGCGAAGTGTGAAGACATGTTTTTATGCCTAACCGAAACTGTCATCAGGCTTTTGTAGAAGCTAATTTCTCAGCTCAACCTCATTAGATGGATTTAATCTGATTGTTTTATGTAAGGTAGTGAGCCTTCCCTTCTGAGTAGCGAGCTCTAGGAAGTGTGCCTGAATGCATGTACATTCCTTATTCATTTTTCATTATACTTCTAATAGGGTATAATCTTGTGGACTAACATCCACTGTGGTTTTTCCCCTAACAGGGTTTCCACGTATAAAATCTTGGTGTTCATGTGTTGTTGATTCATGCTTTAATTTTTAATTATCAGATTTAAGATTAAAGCTTAATAAGGTTGAATAAGTATTAAATTATATGAAAACAGATTCACCCCCCCTCTCAGTTGTCTATCCTTGTTTTTCCAACACTTATGATGGGGGAATCCTCTGTTAAAGAAACTAAGTATTTCAAACTTATTTTTTAGATGTATGAAATGGCCTCTGGGAAAAAGTTCAGCCTTCCTAAGACCATTATCTTTTTCCTTAACACCCCTATTGTTAGGCAACAAAGAATAGCTCGGATTCTTCAATGCATGATTGGGGAATTACCTTCCTCTTATTTAGGCCTACCCTTATGCTCTAATTCTATGCTAGATTCTTTTTGGAGGGGGTTGGTTGATAAGTTCAATTCCAAATTAGCTAGTTGGAAGGGCACGTTGCTGAGTCAAGCTGTGAAGATTCAATTGATCAAGTTGACCTTTCAAAATCTCCCTGTCTATGCCCTTAGTTTGTTTCAAATGCCTAGGAGATTTGTGGATAAAATTAAAAGTATTCAGAAGAATTTTCTCTGGTTAGGGGTGGAAGAGAGGAAAAGTTTACATCTTGCTTCTTGGGATGATGTGTGCAGACCTAATAAAGTGGGTGGTCTGGGCATTTGTAAGATCAAAGAGTTGAATATGGCTTTACTCGCTAAGCAGTTATGGAATCTTATTTTTGGTAATATTGAATGGGCCTGTATTTCCTCAAGTAAATATCTTAGGGGAATGGATCGTATTAGGGATCTTCTTGCTTTGGTATTTTCTCCTCCTTTAGGTTCGGTCCTCTGGAACTCCATCGTGATGTCCAAAAATATCGTCTCTAAAGGTTTGAGGTGGAAATCGGGGAATGGGAGAAGAATTTTATTTTTGGATGATTGGTGGTTCGGGAATGGGCCACTTAAAGATGAACTCTGGGCTTTCCCTTGGATGGATCTTTGTGTTCAACATTTTGGCAGATTTGTGGCTGATTATATAAGCAATGGTAGGTGGAAAAGGTTGCATGATCTCAACCCTAGTCTAGAGATTCTCTCAAAAGCCTTATCTGTTGTTCATATCCCTTCTTCTATTCCATTGGAAAGAATTTTCTAGAGGATTTCTTCTAATGATAATTCTCTGTGTCTTTGGCCTTTTCCCTACAAGGTTCTCTTGTTGGCCCCACCCCCTTTTGTTCTTCTCTATGGAACCCAAAGTTGATTCTAAAAGTTAATATTTTCTTCTGGATGTTCTATCAATGTAAGGTGCTACCGATTGACAATATTGTGCAAAGAGGCTTTATGTTTCCTAACCATTCTTTCTTATGTGAAGAGGAGTAAGAGGATCCTAGTCTTATTTTGATTGGTTGTAGGTTTGTGCGTGAGGTTTGGGCTCATGTTTTTTCTCTTTGGGGTTTGTGTTGGGTTTTCCCATCCTCTATTAGTGACTTACAGTCTCAATGGAAATATCCTTCTTCAAATCTAGCGCTAGTTTTTGTTTGGTCTCTCATTCCTCCTCATATTGTATGGGGAATATGGTTGGAAAGAAACAACAATATTTTAAGAGATTCTACTCCCCCTTCTCTTAGATTGCTATAAGATTTGCATTGCAATTAAAGAAAACTTCTTGTCTGAGATTTATTTTTAAGATGGTCCTAAGCTTGTGGTTTCACCCAGGGATGGTGAGGTTGTTCAGAATTGGAAGTTGCCTTGTGATATTTCTTTATCCTTGACTAAAGGAAAGGCTTCTATGAATGATGTGTGGAAGGATCCTCCTATTGGGTGGGTGAAAGTTAATTTTGACAAAGCTGCTAAAGGAAATATAGGGCTTGTTGGTTGTGGGGAGTGTTGAGAGATACTAGAATGGTATGTTTGTTTTTGCAGTGGTGCTACCTTTGGGAACCCAAATAAACCACTTTGCAGAAGCTTCTACAACCTACCATGGTTTGAAGTTAGCTCAATCTAGAGGTTTTAACAAGGTCTAGGTTGAGGGTGATTCCCTCAATATTATCAGTAATCTTAAGAAGATTTTTTCCCCATCTTGGATCATGGAATCCATTATCATTGATGCCTTAAATATCATTGATGCCTTAAAAGTTAATATTTTTTCCATTATCAACAATGTCTCATCTCCCATGTTTATAGATAGGGAAATAGTTTAGCAATTTTTTTTGCTAACTATGGGGTGATTGATTATAAGGAATGGGGAGATCAATATCCCCTTCCCCTTGAAGCACATTCTATAATTTATCATGATTCGCAAAGGTGATGAGAAGATGGTTACTTTTGTGATGGGGTTGTTTCACATGTTCTTAATGTGGCACTTTATTTCAAGGTAGAATTTCTCATGTGGTAAGGCCATGCGGCTTACTGATGGTTCTGCGGCTCGAATGACTAGGCATTCATATTTCATTATTTCTCTCTATCATCTTGTCATTTCCACATGGATTATGGGTATTGGGAATGCTAAAGTGGTCTTGAGGTTTCCTTGTTTTCTTTACAAGTTCTCGAGGTTTGTTTGTCTCCTCTAATTTTTTTCTTTCTATTGGGGTGCTTACTTATTGCTTTGATGGGGGGTGATAAAAAATGAACTGGGCCCAAATCCTATGATACTATACAAATAAATGAAAAGTTTTGGGAATTTTTGGAGGTTGGGGGAGTGATTCCCTATACAGATAAGCTACATGGACATGATTTGAAGATTGCATAGGAGTTTCTTGAAGGATGAAAAATTCAGGTTTTGCAAATTGGTGGTAAGGAGTTCAATATTATGAAGGATATCATTGCTGAAATCACTGGTTTGTCGACTGAAGGTAGAAATTGTATAAAGACAAAAATGAGTCTGGTGTGGACCTAGATATATTCTTCAAAGATGATGAGAGGCAAAAGTTGGAATGGGCTAAATGTGGTGGTTATTACCATTCTTCAATCAAGGAAATTTGGGGAGATGTGTAGGGAATAATGAGGTATTTCACTTTAGATGGTGTTGCAAGTTTTCCATATATTGTCATTGATGTCACCATGTTGGTCTGGTACTCTATACTGGTGTAAGGATCTGTGCAGGTCACGCTCATCTCATACGGTATTTGATCTGGTATCTCTAGTATGCTGGTCCAAATATCTTCTCTGGTAATTTGTATGATTTGAGGATTTTGGGAAAATGATTATAATGGTTGGAAGCACATATACATGTATTTTCAGATATTTATATGATCAGGTAATGCGTTGGCATTAGTTCTTGAGATTGCATTTCAGCATTAAGCTAATCCTGGATGACATGATGTTGAATAACATGAGTGAAATACTTTTGTTATGAATCCGAAAAGTTATCATCTTGAAAATATGTTTTGCATCGATTAGGCCGACCTAATCAATGCATGTAGATATATCAGGTATATATATATACAAGATGGCTAGAGGATGAAAGTGTAGTAGTGGTGAAGCAATGAAGGATAAGCAATTCGAATGCGAAAAGAAGAAGAAGAAGTGTGTATGAGAAAAGTATCTAAATAGTGGTTGAAGATCAGGTCATGCAAGTGAATACACTGAGCGTCAAAGGAATTGAACATGCACATGTGGTGTACCTTCTCAGTTCAACTCTAGCGGTTAGCCATTTTATGTTTACCTATTTCTGTAGGCAGTGAGCCTCCATTTTGGATAGTAAGTCCTTGTAAGTAGTGAGATTTTGTATCTGGCAGTGAGCCTCTTATTACCAGTATTGATATAACTTTATATACTATGAGTTAATCCTCATTGTGGTTTTTCCCTCATTGGGTTTTCCACATGAAATATGGTGTTCTTGTGTTGTGATACTTAATATTAGACTGTTACTTTAATCTAATTTGTGCTGCAATAAATTTTTAGGTATTTGTTCAATGAGTTTGTGTGGATACTGATTCACCCCCCTCTTAGTATTTGGTTTATTCAATAATTGGTATCAGAGCTCTGGTTCCTCTAGAGAGGTTTAACAACTTGAGGGAAATCCTACAGATTGAACAAATGGATAAAGAAGAGCTCCAGATTGCCCTTGAAGATCTTGACAAGGTTGAAATTGAAAATAGAGGCCTAAAAGAAAATCTTGATGAAGAAAATGATTGTATCTGGAAATTAAAAGAGCAGTTAAAGAAATTCAAGGAAAGATATAGAGAAGTGAGTGAGGAGTTGAAGCAATAAAATAATGAGAATACTGGACTAAAATTAAAGATAGATGAAAATAAGAAAGTTGAAGAATGTTTGAAAAATGTGATACAAAGAAAAGTTGATGTGTGTTGTAGGCTTGAACAAGAAGTGATGAATCTTAAGGTAGAACTTGAGAAAGAAAAACTCTGTGAAGATGATTTCAAGACAAGCTCCATCAAGCTTGATGAATTGATAGAAGGACAAAAACTTCTAAAGACAAAAGCAGCTTAGGAAATGAAGCTGATGAAAAAATCCATAATTCAATACAGTAGACAAAGGGAAGCAAAAAATATATTTTGGAAGGAAACCACCTTTCAGAAAACAAAATGCACAAAGGTACTCTCCATTCAAAGGTGTTTGTTTTTAATGTAATAAGTTTGGTCACAAGGCAACTGAGTGTAGGAGTAGGTTGAATCATTCTTCTGGTCCCTTCTCCAGACAATGTTATACATGCAAGAAGATAGGAAATAAAGCTACTGAATGCAGATCTTCAGTTAGTCGAGTGATGATGAATAGGTTCAATAGAAAATGGATGAATCGGTCATTTAGTGGCTATTGTTATACCTATAACATGTTTGGACATAAATCGAATCAATGCAAAATAGGGATGAACGGAAATTAGACAAGTGAGAGAAATATAGTCTGCTATTATTGCAAGAAACCAAGACATATCTCAAAGGTGTGCAAAAATAGAAAAGGGGAGCAGTCTACTCTGGTGGAAGATGATAAACCGGTTGAAAAGATTGATAAGGAAGAGGTTAAATAGGAAATGAGAAAAATTTGGAAAAATAAAGAAGGATCAGAGTCTACCAATGTATCTATACCCTCATCCGGTGTAGATGAATCCTCTAGGAATTAGACCTAGCTTGGTTTTAGGGGCAAATTTATCAAAAAATCAATTAAACCCCCAAAAGTACAATGTGTCAAGTGTTGGCATGTAGATATGTTGTAAAGAATGACAAAACATAAGTGATGTAAAAGAAACTAGAATAAAATATGCAAGAATGTTCTTTTGCGGAGAAAATTAGGGTTTCTTAGTATAAATGGAAGAGAAGTTTGTCAGATTTTTACAATTAATGTGAATTAGGGAAAAATGATGAAGTATAAAGGAAATCCCACAAATCATTTTTATCATCAAATGCATTCAAAGAATTTATAGAGCACTTGAAACCTTCTTGAAGCATCTTTGAAGTGTTTTGAAGACCCTCAAAGAAATCATTGTGGATACTCAATATAGGCGACGAAAATTTCCCATCTCGCTACAACAAAGGAAAGGTAACTGGAGATTTTTTTTCTTGTTAAATTTTGAGAGCTATGATGGAAATATCTAAAAGGAATACCCCTCTAAATTTGAAAGGATTTGAGATGGATGAATTCAAACATCAGAAAATAAAGAAATTGGAATTAGGGTTGGAACCAAACGATTTACGAAACATACAAACCCTAGGTTTGGATATATGGGGATAATTCCCTTGGTTTGTTGAAAAGGAGTTCATCTTGTTCCTTCTAAGAAAATTCAAGGATAGCAGAATTATATTGGAAAAATCCTATCTCATTTCAAAAGAAGCAATCAAAGCAGTTACTAGACTGTGCGGCATTGAAGAACTTCCTGGATGAAAAACAATAAAATACAAGGAAGTGGAGGAAATGATAGGAGTTGGAAAAGATCTTTGGGCATTGTTGATTGATACTGTTGATGATGCCTCAGTTAGGTATGTTGCATAAGAAATTTCTTATAAAATCTTTTTCAAAAATTGTGAAGGCTCTAGTTCAGCCATTGTAGTTTATCTGGCGCATAAAATGATAAAAGAGAATGTACAATTTGATCTATGTAAGCTAATTATTGAAAATATTACCAAGAATATAAAAATGACATTGGGAGAAGGATACCCATTCCATTTTGGGTCCTTGCTTACATGTTTGGTGATTTATTTTCTGAAATCTCTACCGAGAAAGAAATATGTTGAGTGGGAATTCAGGATTCCCGTTGCAAAATAGATATTCAGGAACTTGGAAAGCTTAGAGGATAAATCAAGTGCATGCAAAAACTTTTTATTATCATTGCAGAATGTAATGAGCTCTGGTGAAGTCATGGTGAGTCAATTTGAGGAATGTTATTCCTTCAAGATGAAGGAATTGGAAATGGTTACCAGCGATTCCCCTCCGAAATCGAAGAAAATGAAATTTGTCTTTGAAGATGTCATTGCTATCTCCAAAAAAAAGAAAGAAGAAGAAGAATATTTGGCTAGATCTGAATCTTCTGATCTGGAAGGAATCCAATCCATGTTAATAAAAGGAAAAATGAAGATAGTTTGTGATGTATGGAGTATGACCTCACTCGTTGACAAACTTAAAATTGATGATGATTTAGTTGATTATCTACTTCGTAAAGGCATTAATGTATCTATTGTTTCTAATTCTTTACCTAAAAATTTAGTTGAAATAGTTGAAGAGAGAATGTTACTTGAAGGTCTAGGAGGATGTAATCTGGAAGCTTTAGTTGAAAAGAGATGTTCTAAGGCAAAGCAGAGGTTATCTGAACTGATTGTAGAGACAAAGAAATGCATGAAATAAATGACAGGCATATACAAGTATTGTCTCTGGTGGCCTGTTGCAATTGATAAATTTCAAAGCAGAATTGAAGCAATAGAAGCTGAAGTGAACAGTATTGGAAAGAAATTTGATATTTTTGAGGACAAAGAAGGGAAGCAAAGGTTGAGAATTGGTGAGCTTCAGGATGAAATGAGCATTGTGCAAAGGAAAAGGGATGACATAGTAAAGAATTGTTGGCTTCTTAAGGAAGTGGTTGAGGTCCGATTAGACCATATTTTCAGAATACTCTTTGATGCAAAAGACTGTGATAAATAATGTTCATCTGCAGATTGGTCATCCTCCTTCACACTGTTGGTTGTATTGGATAGTGTGTGTGCAAGAATGGACTATGCAGTCCTTGAATGGAAGAAATTATATCCTTTTATCAAAGAGAGGTACAAAAAGGTATTTCAAGTGACAAATGTCATTTTGGTTTGAAGAAGTGGTCATTTAAAAGTTTTGAAATTTTGAATGAATTAGGACTTTGTGAATACTAGATGTCACCATGTTTACATATTTTTGGCACCCTTTTCCATTGATGTATAAGGGAGAGAGATTTGGAGGAGAAGACTTGGAGAATTTTGAATCAAACTTTTTGCACATGTTTCCATCAATGACAAAGGGGGAGATTGTTGGAAGTTTGTCATATATTGTCATTGATGTCACCATGTTGGTCCAGTACTTTGTACTAATGTAAGGATCTATACAGGTCACACTCATCTCATTTGGTATTTAATCCAGTATCTCAGGTATGTTGGTCCGGATATCTTCTCTGGTAATCTGTATGATCTGAGGTTTTTGGGAAAATGATTATAATGGTTGGAAGCGTGTATACATATATTTTTAGATATTCATATGATCACGTAATGAGTTGGCATCAACTCTTGAGATTGCATTTTGACATTAAGCTAATCTCGGCCAACATGATGTTGCATAACACGGGTGAAATACTTTTGTTATGAAGCCGACAAGCTATCATCTTGAAAATATGTTTTGCATCAATGAGGCTGACCTAATCAATGCATGTGGATATATCAGGTATATATATACACAAGATGGTTAGAGGATGAAAGTGTAGTAGTGGTGAAGCAATGAGGGATAAGTAGTGTGAATGCAAAAAGAATAAGAAGTGTGCATGAGAAAAGTATCCAAACAGTGGTTGAAGATCAGGTCATGTGAGCGAATACACTGAGCATCAAAGGAACTGAACCTACACATGTGGTGTAACTTCTCAGTTCAACTCTAGCGGTTAGCCATTTTATGTTTCCTATTTTTGTAGGCAGTGAGCCTCCATTTTGGACAGTAAGTCCTTGTAAGCAGTGAGCTTCTGTATGTGGTAGTGAGCCTCTTATTACTGGTATTCATATAACTTTATATAATATGAGTTAATCCTCACTGTGGTTTTTCCCTCATTGGGTTTTCAATGTAAAATATGGTGTTCTTGTGTTGTGATACTTAATGTTAGACTGTTACTTTAATCTGCTTTGTGTTGCAATAAATTTTTAAGTATTTTTTCAATGAGTTTGTGTGGATATTGATTCCCCCCCCTCTCAGTATCCAGTTTATTCAACAGATGGTCGCTTATGTGCTCTCTCTAGGCATCATTTTTTTTTGCTTAATCATTTTAGGTACAAAAAGAAGGTTTCTTTTCCTTTTAATCTTCTGATGTCTTTGGAATATGGGATAAGAGATCACAAATGCAACCACAAGAACCCTATTATGCATGAAGGTTTAATTTAGTTAATTTCTGAGTATGTTAAGGCCTTTATTATCCATGACCAACCCAAACTTTCTAGTTTTGGGAAGAATAAAAAGGATTATGAGTATATTACAGGGTCAAAGGATAAATCTAATGACAAATATTATGCCCTAGGCTCAGAGGCATCCATGGACATTGATTCAAAATCCCTGCTTGTTTATGAGGGTAAGAGTAGAAAAAAGAAAAACCCTTCTAAGTCCTCTAGGGTGGATGAGTATGATACTGGTGATGAGGAGGAGGTGGACCATTCCTATCCTATTTTTGTGCAAGTGAAGGGAGGAAAGAAGTTGAAGGGTGTCACACCAGGTAAAATGATCAAGGAGAATACTGGATGCATGGTCTAGACAAGGGTTTCCCTTGGTTCTAACTTGTTGAAAAAGAGGGGCCGAAGATGAGGAATCTTCCTAAGAATTTTAAGAGGAAAGAGGTGCACAAGCATGATGGTAATTCGCAGGGACATGAGAATCATATGAGGGAGCAGGTTATGGAAAAAGGTGATGTTGTTTCTAGTCAAAAAGGGAAAGAGACCTCAGATAAAGATGTTACTAGCAGTGATTTGCAGGAGGATAGTATTGTTGGAAGAATGATGAGGATCAATCTGAGGTGTTTTTTTTGTTTTCCTGGAAGAAGATCCTTCCAGTTATCAAAGAAATATACAAGAAAGTGCTTTAGGTGAAGAGTGTTATTTTTACCTGAGTTTTTGAATGTTTAAGTGTTTGTTGTTTTTTATGTTGTGGCAAAAGAAGGAGAGAAAATAAAAGTGAAGAAAAATTCAAACATGATGAGAAGAAAAGTTGAATTGATGAACAAAGGGGGATTTTCTAGAAGTTTTTTTAAGCTTTAAAAGTTTTGCATGTATGAGAGTTTTTTTGAAATTTTAAGTTGTGGAAGTGTTGGAGTTTTGGAATTTTTAGAATAAAATGTCACCATGTCACATACGTTTGCATCCTATTTTTTTGGCCGCCCTTTGCTATTGATATCAAAGGGGGAGAGATTTGGAGATTTTTAAACAAATTGTAGGGGAAAGATTTTTGGAGATTGTCATACACTTTTTGGCACATGTTGCCATTAATGAAAAAGGGGGAGATTGTTGGAATAATGAAGAAGATTAGTCTTTGTGTTTTCATTGATTTCACCATGTTGATTAAGGTGTTAGGCTGGTCTGGTACCCTGAACCAGTATGAAGAACAGGTTTACATGCTCTAATGTTTTTGGTCTGGTATTTTAGTTCACATTTCCCCTCTGATGATCATTGTTGGTTGCGGTTTTGGGAAAAGGTTTATGAATGTCAGAAGCGCGTATGTATGAAATCTTGTATGACCATATGATCATTTGACAAGATGGCATTGGTTTAGTGTTGCATCTTGTTATTAGGTCTATCCATGGATGACCTAATAAACAGTTAGCAATATAATGATTTAATTTATGGTATGGATATATGAGCGACCTATCTTTGGTCCTAGCCAACATGATATAGTGTGATGCATGGTTGAATTACCTTTGGAGAAGTTTTGTATGAAGCTCGCAGTTATCCTTTCTATGTGTTACATCCAATTAGGCCGACCTAATTGATGCCTATGGACAAGTCATATATATATAAAGGATGGTTTGGAGATTGAGATAGAGAGTAGTGTGATGTATGTATGTGAAGAAGAGTGAGTATTAGTCTATTTTCATGCTAATTCCCTAAGCATCAAAGGAACTGAATTTTCACTTGAGGTGTAACTTCATCAATTCATATTCTAGTTTTAAGCCATTTTGTTTATGTAATCCTTTTGTAGGTAGTGAGCCTCCTTATTTTGGATAGTGAGTCCTACTTGTAAGTAGTGAGCTTTTTTATTTGGCAGTGAGCCTCTTTTTTATCCAGTTTTGGAACTACTATATATTGTGAGCTAATCCTCACCATGGTTTTTCCCTCATCGGGTTTTCCACATAAATTTTTGGTGTTTATGTGTTGTGTGGTTTCATGTTCTATTATTTCTCTTGCTTATCTCTCTGTTATCTGCATTAGAGTAATTGATGGTGGTTGTTCAATAAGTTTTAGAAGATACTGATTCACCCCCCCTCTCAGTATCTTGAATATTCAACAAGTGTGGTGGGCAGGGATGTCTTCAACATTAGGAGGGAAGATATGCCTGACTTTCTAGGCATGGAAAAGGAGGGTTCCTTAAACTTGTACAAGCTTTTCAAATGAGATTTTCATGAAATAAATTTTACCAATGTCAGGGTTAGAGCTATGACTAACAATTCTAATGAGCCTTCTTCCTCTAAGGGCCCTAATGTTTAGGCTCAAGTCAATGAGGTTCAGCTAGAGGTCAATCAATTGTTTGACACTCTTAAAATGATTGTTGATGAGATGATCAACATGAAAAATTCCTATGAGCATAGAATTTCTATTCTTGAATAAAAGTTTGAGTGAGTCAATCAAAAGTTGGAAAAGGTTCTTGAGGTAAGCAAGAATGCTATGTGTAACAAAGCCAAAGGTTTGTGTTTGTTGAACAAGAAAGCCAGGAAATGGTTGGGGGATGACTCTGGTATGCGAGATGTGATGACTGGTGTGGAAGCCCAATAGAAAGTGGTGAGTGAGACAGGTCCCTTTACTAGAACTCGTAACAAAACCAAATTGAAGGCTAATGCTGGAATTCCTACTGAAGAGGTAGTAGAAGTTATGAATGTTCATCAAAATATAATTGATAGTGACCTAAAAGCGGAAAACATCCTAAACAATCAATCTCTAGTCACATGCTATTTTTTGTCTTTTTCTGGCTACTATTTTGCTAGTTTTTGGCCACTTTTTTTTATTATCTATTGAAGCAATATTTTATTTTATAAAAGGTTTTGGGATCCCTTCAAAACCTATTTTACCTATAATTAAAAACTAACTCATTCTCTCCTTCCCTTGATTCAATCTTCACCCTATTATATCTAGTATTCCTAACTTCTCTAATTTTCACAACACTTGGTTTCTTTTTACCAACTCTTACCCTTATTATTCCTACACCTTTATACTTCACTCCTCTCTTCACAAAACTTAATTTTATATTCCCTACTTCTCTTACCATTTTTATTTATCTTCCTAATATTCACAACACCCTTTAGTGATTTGAAAAGACTAATTCTTTTCCCAACACCTAGAATATCCTTTCCTACACCCTTCTTTCTTTTCTGACCATTCATGACCCCTCTCTAACTCTTCCCAACACCCCATCCAAGTTTCCTAACACCAAGGTTAAAATTCCCTCTACCCTTATTTCCTTTATCACTCTTCACAATGACTCTCTAATGTTTCTTAATACCCCATCCATGTTTCCTAACACCTAGTCTATCCTTAAACCATCCTCCTCCTTTATGTTTCCTATTTTCCACTCTCTCCCACCCTTAGATGGTCCTTTATATTCTCCATGGATTATCACCTTTCCTTTCCTTCCATTCATGCAAAATTCGTTGATCCTCATGTTTGTCATCGCCTCTTTTCTACATGCCCTCATTAACTTGATCATATTTTTTGATTATTACATAAGGCTTTACCTAATCCTTTATGTGATTTCATGGTGCCTTATATTAATAAATTCCCTTCCTTCCCTTTCTTAAAAATTATCATTATGCTACGTATCCCTATTCTATTTCTTTTACTTCCCCTCTTTCTCAATTGGAGCTTCTCCGCCCCAATCTCCTTTACTACCTTCCAAGTTCAAGATTCACCATAATTGATGGGCTCAATATTTAGTAATTTTTATATAATTTCAAAAATTTATATTTTATAAGTACCTTCCAGACAATGATTCCATGATATGCAATCCTTTCATACATACTTTGCAACTTTGAACCTAGTTTGTGAATATGAAATATGGTGATAATATTCATAGTATTACATGATTTAAACATGAGTACATATGTATATGAATGGAATTTTGTGATTTAATTATGATGGTTCGTTGCATATCCATTTTGTGTGGATTAACCTCTCTACAACTTAGCTTGTGGTAACAAGAATGGAGCATTTACAGCAAGACCCAAAGAAACAAAATAGGGGATCAATGGAGTTCAAGCTGCCTAAAGTGTAGGAAGTTGTGGAGTTGAATGTGAGTCATGATGGAAGAAATAAATACTGAAGAAGGATACTTGTTCTAGAATTTTGAATGTTTTCTTATGTGTTCTACATGGAAACCATTTCATTGGAGTTATTATTTGAATAGGTTTCTTCTTCCTTTTAAGTTAGAATGAATAAGTCAGTCTTAATTCCATATCCTTGTATCTAGGAATGGGATTAATGATTACAATTAGTAAGTAGTTTGAATACGACTCTCCCCATTTTTGTATAACTTTAGGGGATGAGTTCATAGTAAATTTAGTTGGTTGTTAAGTTGTTAACAGTTATCCATTTTCTAGTTTCAAGTAATTCAAAAACATGTTGTTGAAATGCAATTATTGAATTCAATTTGCAAGAAGGATTCTATTTGAATATCTGGTGATATGTAATGAATGGAGTTATGTGTTACATGGATGCATAAGGATTTGAGTTAGATTTGGTTTTAAGTTAAGTGAGATAGTCCCCTAAGCTGTCCACTCAAGGTACTGCCCATCACTTCATCTATTTACTTGTTCATTTATGCATTCTTGTTAATTCTATTTATATTTCTTTATAAATGCATTCCAGAGTAAAGTAGAATAACTCTTACATTTGGTTATAGTGGTTGTTGTTCATGAAGATATGTGTAATTGGAAAATCATAACACTCCAAGGATTAGAATTAGTTCTTCTATTGTTTTGAATAGTTTTAGATTGATTATGAATTTACTTGTTATTATTAGTCATCTACAACTTATGTTGCGGTACCTGTACCTATTAGGTTCTATAACTACTTCTATTGTTTTTGCAATTCTGTAAGATTCCAACAAAGTAGAATAGTCTAAATAAGTTTGCATAGGATAGTTTAGGTGAACATGAGTCCGTGAAGGAACATATAGTGCAGTGCCATCATAAAAAATAAGTTTGCATAGGATAATTTAGGTGAACATGAGTCTGTGAAGGAATATATAGTGCAGTGCCATCATAAGTTTACACACCTTGGTTGATGATTTATTTTAGGCTTGAAATTTCAAGTGGGTTGTTCAACTAGGCACACCCCTAAATTGTGTAAATTTTACCAAGTCCACAACACATTAGTTTTGCCTCTACATTTTTTGCACCATTTTTGAGGATGGTGCTAGCTTCATAGAATTTTTTTTTATAGCTTTCATAGTTAAACTTTTTTTTAAGTATTAGGGTTGTTAGATACTATCTTTTTCAACACCAAAGATATACTAACATTATGCAAGACCGCTGAATCTAAAGCTATATTTTATGTTTGTGGAGGTAGAGAGATCCCTAGGGTAGATTTCTTCCCTCTACACACCAATCAGCTATTTCAAAAATTGGTGAATCCGGTACTCAGAGTGAAGGTAACACTAAAGAAGAAATTTCCTATCACCAAAATCTAACACACCTACAAAAGGAATATACCACACCATGGGGGATGCAAATGATGATGATGATGTTGAACGAACCACATTTGAGTTTCTAATAACTAACCAGGAAAGGGCTACAATGCTGAAGAAAATTCCTTTTTTAGCATTACTAGTTTTCTATGGGTTAATGATTGAGGACCCAGACACTTTTCTCTTTGAATTTGATGTCCTATGCATAATTTATGAATATAATTCTGATACACATAGGCTAAAGCTCTTCCCTACCACCCTTAAGGATGCAGACCTAAGGTGGTTCATGGGATTAGGCTAAGATGTTGTTCATAACTAGGATACCATTAAGACATTTTTATTGGAGAAATTCCAAGACTACTATAGAGGACCTAATAGGAGGAAAGATGATGGATTCGGAATGACACAAAAAGATGATGAGCCCTTAGAATATTATGTGGATATATTTCAGTTTGCTTTAAAGAAAAACCCACAAAATAAGTTGTCAGAAGAGTCTCTCAAATTAGTCATTTTGAGGGGAGTTAATGAGGAATACATGGATGCCTTGAACTTCATTAGGCATGGAGATATGTCATAGTTACCATTTGAAGATATTTTTGAGGATTGCATTAATTACTCTAGGACCTTTACTAAATTCCCAAGAGGAGATAAGACATCTACAATTGATAAATCATCTTCAAGAGTTTCAAAGAGTGAGTTAAGCAACTTGTTATCCAACATGAAGGAGGATATCATCAGTCATTTGGAAACTTAGCTGGATACTCTCCATATTAAGAAGAAGCAAATGAATCTGAGGCTATTCTCACTGAATATTGTCCGAGTTGTAGGCAGAGAAAGGAAAATTGTAAATGTAAGAGAGTGGCCAGTATCCAATAGGAGAAAGTTGAGAAACCTAATTTCCAACCAATTGAAGGAGATGATGGACAACTCTTTTATATCAAAAAAAGGAGGTCATGGTAGCGAAGGTAAGGTATGCCACAAGACCCCCTTAGCTTTAATTCATCCTTTCCTATTGGGAATTAAAACTTTTCTATTTGGAATTCTCAACCCTGTTAAGCAAACCAAAGCTAGTGGAAGAACCCTCCATAATGACCACAAGCTCAGCCAAATTGGAACCAACAACCAAACCCTTGGCCACAGGAAAAAATTTAGGGTTCCAATTACAATCCACAATGGCCAACCCATTAAAATCAATGTCAGCCTCAGTGGCAAAATGCTAGCAATAGCAACAATAAAATATGAATTATCAGTAGCCTATGCTCCCTCCTCCTCCACAATAGAAACAAAATATAATGCCTCCATTAAATCCTGCATCCCAACCACCTAAGCAGCAAAAAATACCTACCCAACATGCACCTAACCCTAATACCAAGCCTATTCAACAGGCTTATACTAATGAAGATATGCAATACCCCAATTATGGGGTAGAGGTGATTGATGTCCACCTCAAATTAGAAAAACAACTTGCTAGACCTTCATCCCCACAAATTACAAAAATTAAGGCTTCTAATAAACCATCTTTGGAACCTAAGTCAAATCAGGTACACCAACCTACCTCAAGTCCTAAGCCACCTTTTCCTGAACCCTTGGCTATTTAGAAGCAAAAAACACAAGCTGAAACTAACCTTCAAGGCTAGTTAAAAGATATAAGCATTAAGATTCCCTTAATCCAAGCTATCAAAGATATCCCTATCTATACTAAAACTATTAGAGATCTCTGCCTTAAAAATCCAGGAAGGAAAAGAAAGGACCCACAAATAGTCCAAGTTTTGGGTGGCCTTGTAGATATTATGTTAGGGAACATTGCAGTCCCTAAGTATATAGATCCTGGTAGTCCAATAGTGGATGTTAAAATCAATGGGAATCTCATCAAGAATAATTTGATAGACTTAGGTGTTGCAATTAATGTAATGATTAAGGAGACAATGCAACTATTGTAGTTAGCCAACCTTAAGCCTACTCAAACAATTTTACAATTGGTTGATAGGTCTACAGTTAACCCTGAAGGAGTTATTGAGGACTTCGTAATTACATTAGATTCCTTGGAATATCCTACTGATTTTATAGTACTCCAGCCCAAGGTTAATCTTGTTGGTTATCCACTTATCTTAGGCAGGTCTTGGTTGGCAACAATTGATGCATTCATAGGCTGTAGGTTAGGAAAAATGATAATATCCAATGGGACAATTACAAAGAACCGGGTTCTTTATCCACTAGCCCAACCACATCAAGACCTTGAGAAAATTATTTGGCCCCACTTGGATGATGAAGACAACTATTCATTGCAGAACTTAATGGCCATTGAACACAACCCCTTACTAGATATTCAAGGTGAAGATAAGTTGATAGCTCATATTATACAAAATGACTATGGGAGGAACCTATAGTAGAAGGGTTGTTTATCCTACTTACAAGACCCCTTGGAAAGCATAATACCCACTAGTTCCTCACAAGAGATATCCCAAATATTTCAAACTTTATTACCCCAACAATTCTTACCAATAATACCTAGCCTTGATCTATCCTTTGTGCAAGAAATGTCTAAACAATTGGAGATCAAGCCAGGTAAGATGTTGAATGTTAATAATCCATTGACTGATGAATAGAAAAAATCCCTTCACATAGTGTTGCAGGCACATGTAGTAGTGTTTTCATGGGATTACAATAACATAAAAGAAATCGATCATGTCTTATGCATGCACAAAATTTACATTAATAATGGTTGTAGGCCTATTAGACAGCCACAAAGACACATGAATCTAGCACTAAGAGAGATAGTGAAAGATGAACTGCAAAATCTTTTAGATGCAATATTTATATACCCTATATCAAATAGTGAATGGGTTTCACCATTGGTAATAGTTCCCAAGAAAGGTGGAAAATGGAGAGTTTGTATTGATTACAAGGAACTAAATGCTTCCAGAAGGAAGGATCACTTTCCACTACCATTTGTTGACCAAATTCTTAATTCTTTGGCAATGAAGAAATATTTTTCATTTCTTGATGGTTTTAGTTGTTATAACCAAATCCAGATTGCACCAGAAGATCAAGATAAGACCACATTCACCTACCCCTGGGGTACCTATGCATATTTTATTTTACCTTTTGTTCTATGAAATGATCCATCTATATTTCGAAGGGTAGTAATTAGTATTTTATGATTTTTCCCATGACAGTATGGAGATTTACATGGATGATTTCACCAAATATGGTGAAACATATGATGAGGCCTTGAAAAATTTGGAAAATGTTTTGAAGAGATGCACAAAACACAATCACTCTTTGAGCAATGAAAAGTGTTTTATGATGATGAGACAAAGCATTATCTTGGGACATTTAATTTCTAGTGCAAGAATACAAGTTGACCCAAAGAAGATTGAAATCATATCTACCCTACATGTTCCATAAAGACAAAAAGATGTACGAAGCTTCCTTGGACAAGCAGGTTATTACAGGCGATTCATCCAAGACTTCAGAAAAAAAAAATTGCACCTTTTTTTACTTTGTTGACAAAGGACATTGAGTTTGATTGGATTCAAGGCTATTAGAATTCATTTGAGAAATTAAAAGCAAATCCAACTCATGCACCAATTCTAAGAGGTCCAAATTGGACATTTCCATTTCACTTACACACTGATGCATCCAAATTTTCTATTGGATCAATCCTGGTGTAGAAAGAATGGAATAAGGAATATGCAATATACTATATCAACAAAAACCTATAAGGAGGAGAGTTAAACTACATTATGACATAAAAAGATATGCTCATTGTTGTATATTCCATTAACAAGTTCATACACTACATTACTGGTTATCAAGTGTTCATACATACAGATCATACAACAATCAGATACTTGATGAATAAACCAATAGTAGGTGATAGACTTGTAAGGTGGTTGTTGTTACTGCAAGAATTTGACATAACAATAGTTGAAAAACTAGGAAAAGCTAATTTGGTTGCTGATTTTATGTCTAGATTGCCTACACAATTAGTAGGAGTGGTTGATGATTATTTTCCTTATGAACATCTATTTTATTTAAACATACACAATCCAAGGTATGCCTATATAGCTAACTATTTGGTGACAGGGCAAATTCCAGGTTACTTTTCTCCAAGGGAAAAAAGATAGTTCACAAATGCTTCCCTTATTCTTAGATTTCTAGATTTCTATTTTACATTGGCCCATATAACATTATGAGAAGGTGTATTAGTGAGGATGAAGTGTTTGATAAATTGAAAGCATTCCATGATGAAACCTATGGAGGAAATTTTGCATCCAAGAGGATAGCCTTCAAAATCTTGACAATATGATATTACTAGCCAACCCTACACAAAGACTCTGTTAAGTATACTAGAAGCTGTGATAGATGCCAGAGAATGGGGATACCCACAAGAAGTGATGAAATGCCTTTGCATCCAAAACTATCACTAGCTCCTTTTGATAAGTCGGGGATAGATTTTGTTGGACCTATCTCTCCCACTTCAAACAATAAGGAATACATATTGGTATGCACTGACTACTTAACCAAATGGGTAGAGGTAAAATCATTGCAATTTACTAGAGATGGAAATATGGAAAAAATATTATATGAGGAAATATTCACTAGGTATGGTGTACCTAAAGAGATACTGACTAATCAAGGACCACAATTCACATCAGACCTAATCACCAAGTTTGTGAAGGAGTATCAAATTAGGCACAAGAAATCCACCCCATATCATCCTTAGGCTAATGGTCAAGTAGAGGTCATAAACAAGGATCTTGAGAATATATTGATTAAAATAGTGCAACTTCATAGACAATATTAGGTATCCAGATTACCATAATATTTTTGGGCATATAGAACCAAATGGAATATAACTACAAGTTTTACACCTTAGGAATTAGTTTATGGCAAGACAACAATGTTGCTTATAGAGTTTGAATACACATCTCTATGAACAATAGTGGAATTCGGGATGGACTTAACATAAGCTCAAAAGGAAAATTTGCAGCATTCTAATGCCCTTGATGAAATTAGATTATAGCAAATACAACACATAGAGGTTATTCAGAAGCAACCGATTAAATGGCATGATTAGTATATTAAGACTAAGGAATTCAATGTAGGTGATTGGGCACTGTTGTATGATTCTAGATACAAATATTTCAAAGGAAAGTTACAATCCATATGGTTAGGACCCTATGAAATTCACCAGGTGTTTCCTAATGGTATAGTGTAATTACAAACCATTGATGAGGTCATGTTTTCACTTGTAGTTAATGGCCAGAAACTAAATCTTTACAAGAAACCGCTTCAAAAAGATGATTTCATTATCTCTCTTATAAAGGAGTATGGTTCTCATAGTCCTACTGATACAAGATTTGAAACACAAGATGATGCTCCAATAGAAAGTGATTTACCTAGCACGTCTGGTGATCCAGAGGTTGAGTTACACAAATCAACCCCTAAAATGACCCAAATATAATTTCCCATATTTTAAAATCACATGCACACACAACACATTATCCATGATGTACATATTCTTCTCTAGAGGGACCTATTCTTTAGTTTATTTAACATTTATTGGGCCCTGTTTCAGATGGGACCTAAAAAGTAAATCTATCAAACACAAAAGGGCCCTATGCTTGGAGTACCCATAGCAATGACCGATTGAGAGTGAGCTACAATAACATGGAAAAATTGACTTGTTTTTCCCATGCATTCCACCAAATATCACATATGTCATTTATTTCTCAATAAAGTGCTCGTAGTAAGTATATATCACATCACAACCACCAAATTTCCATCCACTCATGCATTCAATGCCAATCAAATCAATTGCACACCAAGATACACATTTCTTTAGTTCCAAACTGTGTCGAGCAATAATTGTTGCAAGAATGGAAGGAATGATGGAAGGAATGAAAGTGTTTTCAATTGGTTATCAACTAGTTGTTGCTGATTGTATATGTCGAGGATATTGAGAAAATTGTATTGAAGGAAGATTGCAAGTGTTTAGGTTTTTCTCCAATTTTTGCTCCTATGTTTGTGTGGTTCAAATATGTTGGTCATAGTTGTTGGAAAATGCTATATCCAGATGTTTGGTTATTGATTCATTGTTCAATGCAAGTTGTGTTCACCAGTTGTGAACCGTGGTTTTGTGTGTTTCTGGTTGAGGTTCAGGAGAAATGTTGCCGGTCTGGGTTTCTCTTTGATTAAGTCTTATTAATTTTGGTTCTAGAGATGGGTTGTTTTTATTGTATTGAAGATAATTTTAGTATCTAGAAAGTTCATGCTTACTTTTTCTATGTGTTTTACACTAGTTTAGCTGACCTTGTGTGGAATACTACTTTCAAAGTTAGTGAATCACGTTGGATCTATTTTGGTCCTTATGAAGCATGTGTTTGGTTCACCCTCATTCTAATTCCACCCTAGGATGTTTTGG
Source organism: Sequoiadendron giganteum (assembly GCA_007115665.2). NCBI lineage: Eukaryota > Viridiplantae > Streptophyta > Pinopsida > Cupressales > Cupressaceae > Sequoiadendron > Sequoiadendron giganteum. The sequence continues at coordinate 401,244,319 of CM021103.1, forward strand.
CAATGAACTAGTATGAATTCAATATTAGATGACCAACTTTGGATATGTTTCAAAGTTGAAGGTCGTATAAATACAAGATGATTTAATGGTGAAGACACACACAAGAGCGAAGAAGAGAGATAAGTGAAAATAAAAATTGTAGATAGAAGAAAGATTGATGCTATTTTGTAAGTGTGTGTGATGTGAGTGTGGAATATCAGTGAGAAGCATAAATGTTGAGTTTTTAGATGAAGTGATCAAAAGGTGTACTCTATCTTTTATGCATGTCTATGAGTGGTTGTGGTGGATTTCTCTGTTGCTTTGAGATTGTCATTTCTCTATAACATATCTCTTGTATCTTCATTGTATCTTTGTGGAAGTGATCCCTTCGGGTTGTTAGCCCTATTGGATAGTGAGTCATGTTCTGGACACTGAGTCATTGTTTTGGTAGTGAGTCTTGTTTCTTAGATAGTGAGCCTCTTATAATCGGTTTTGATATTCTCTATAGTGTGAGTTAATCCTCACCATGGTTTTTCCCTCATTAGGTTTTCCACATAAATCTAGTGTTGTGTTTGTGTGATGGTTTTCAATTTTTGCACTTGCACTTAATGTTTAATCATTTAAACAGTGTTAAGGATTAGTTCCGATAATTGGATTAAAGGTTTGATTCTATGACAAATAATTCACCCCCCTCTTAGTTTTCCTATTCAACAATTGGTATCAGATCTTGGTTCCTTGGTGAAGAGCTTAACTACTTGAGGAAGGTCCAAGATGGATGGAAAAATGGTTTATGATTATTCGAGGTTTGATGGAAATAATTATGCTATCTAGAATATTGTGGATGTGATGTGGAGAAAGATTACAATAATCCTTACACTCCTCCTGCTAATGGTTTGAGAACGGTTGATGGCATCAGAGCACATGAAGTGAACTACAAGGTGAAGTAAATTTTGAAGAACAACCTGATACATTTTGAGTTGATTAAAGTTTAGAATTTGAAGATTTTTAAGGACGTTTGGGATGCTTTGGAAAGGGAACATGAAGGTGATGAAAGAGTAAAAGAGGAAAAATTATAGAATTTGGAGACATAGTTTGAGCTTCTACATATGTCAGATGATGATAATGTTAAAGCTTATGTATAGAGATTGAATGAGATAGTGGTCGGAATGCGAGGACTTGGTGCTACTATAGATGAAACTAAAATTATAAAGAAGATTCTTAGAACTCTCCCTAATTCTTACAATGAGAAGGTGTGTTCTATTGAACATAATATAGATTATAAGACCTACACTAAAGATCTGTTATTGGGATTTTTGACATCTTATGAGATGAGGAAGCTGAATCTAAGGAATGGATGCAAATCATAAACTACTTTTAAGGTGACAAAAGATGAAGATCCAAATGAGGAAATTCTTGATGAAATAGAATCTAACTTTGTAAGAAGGATGAGAAAAAGCTCTGACAAGTATGAAGGTAAGTTACCCTTTAAATTCCTTAATTGTGGAGAAATAGGTCATTATGGTGCAAAGTTTCCAAAAAGAGCTAAAAGGAATAAACAAAGATATGAGAAAGAAAAGAAAGGAAAGAAGATTAACAAAGCATATTAAGTGAATGAGAATGCTAGTATATCTTATGAGGATTTAGAATATGAAGATTCTAATGACAATGAATGCTTGTTCTTGGTGATAAAGGATGAACCTACTTCTTCTAATTCTAAAAAACAGGTAAAGGAAAGGCCTCCAGAGAAGGAGAATAAAGAAGGTACTATTATCTCTTCTCTACATGCTAAACAAGAAAAGAACTATTGGGTTTTTGACAGTGGTTGTTCACATCACATGACTGGTGATAAAAGTAAGTTTGTTAAGCTTGAAAAATATGGAGGCTTGGTTATGTTTGGAGATGATATTGGTGCTAAAATTTGTGGGATAGGTTCAATAAGTTTTGATGGAAAGAATAATACAAAAGATGTCTACTATGTTAAGGGTTTAAGGAATAATATTTTGAGTGTTGGATAGATGTGCAGTAAGGGATATTATCTTGTTTTTAAGGATGAGAGATGTGAGATCCAAAAAGGATCCATAAAATTGATTGTTGTTGTTGAAGTGAATCTGTGTTTACTTTATGAGATTGAACTGAAAACTATAAGTGAGGCATGTAAAGATGAACATTGGATGGAAGCTATGAAAGAATAACTTATGTAGATTGAAAAAAATAAAACTTGGGAGTCGGTCCCAAGACCGACAGAAAAAAACATTATTGGATCAAAGTGGGTGTTCAGAAATAAGTTGAATGAGAATTGAGAAGTGGTCAGAAACAAAGCGAGGCTTGTGTGTAAAGGCTAATCACAAGTAGAAGGCATAGATTTTCAAGAGACCATTACCTCGGTAGCAAGAATAGAAGCTATAAGGATGTTCTTGGAATTTTTTTCTCATAACAATTTCAAGGTTTATCAGATGGATGTCAAGTCAACATTTTTGAATGGTGAGCTAGAAGAGGAAGTCTACATGGAACAACCAAAATGATTTCAGTTGTCGAATCAACTAGATATGGTGTGCATATTGAAGAAATATTTATATAGATTGAAGCAAGCTCCTAGAGTTTGGTATGAAAGGTTAGATAGGTATTTGATTCAACAGGGTTTCACCAAAGGTACGATAGATAGTAATCTATATTTTAAGATTGAAAATGATAAAATCTTGATTGTGATTGTATATGTTGATGACATTATCTTTGGAGGAAATGAAACTATGTGTAATATTTTTGTAGAAGACATATAGAAATAATTTGAATTGTTTATGTTTAGAGAGATGAATTTTTTTTCTTGGGCTATAGATCAATCAAACAAAGAAATTGATTTTTATTTTATAGTCTAAGTATGTGAAAGAGATGTTGAAGAATTTTGGGATGGAAAGTTCCAAATTGGTATATACTCCTATGGTGAATGGTTGCAAACTGGGTAAAAATGATGATTCACCTAAGGTTGATCAGAAAAAGCATAGATCTATGATTGGTGGATTACTATATTTGACTGTTGCTAGACCAGATATTATGCATGTTGTTTGTCTTATGGATAGATTTCAAGAAGATCCTAAGGAAACACATGTTGCTTCTATTAAAATAATTTTTAGATATTTGAATGACACTCTAGACTATGGGTTATGGTATCCCAGAGATACTGATTTTACACTAAGTGCTTATATAGATGCAGATTGGGTTGGATGTGTAGATGGAAAAAAGAGTACAAGTGGTGGTACAATATTTCTTGGATGCAGATTGGTGGCATGGATGAGTAAAAAGCAAGATTCAGTTTCTTTATCTATTGTTGAAGCTAAGTATATTGTTGCTACATCTTGTTGTACACGAGTTTTATGGATGAAACAGACATTGAAAGATATCACAATGGTGTACGATGATCCTATTTCTATCTTCTATGATAATACAAGTGAAATTAACATTTCAAAGAATCTCGTGATGCACTTGAGGACAAAGCATATATATATCAGGTATCATTTCTTGAGAGGGAAGGTTGTAGAGAATGAAGTAAAGCTTGAGTATTTTTTAATGAAGGATCAAATTTCTGATATATTTATGAAGGATCTTCCTAAAGATACTTTTGAGTATCTTTGGGAGAAGTTAGGGGTCATTTCCCCTCCTTTCTTGAACTAGATGCATATGGAGATGCACTAGTCTGGTGGTTCTATGGATCTATCTTTATTTTGTATTGATTTTTGGTGGCTACCTCTCAAGGGAGAAGGTAGTATCATTTGTTGTCATTGTGAGTTTTTTGGTGTCAAATGATAAATCAATGTAAATATCTTTTTCCTTTTCCATTGATGTAAAAGGGGGGGAGAAAAGGAATAATGTGAAAAAAAAAAAGAGAGAAAAGGAAGAATGTGAAAAGATATTATTTGATTATCTGCTAAGGGGGAGAAACATAAAGAAAAATATTGAGAAGTGTATTCAGAGCTAGTATGTTGTCTTTCATGGTTTTTCAGATCATGTGTTTCCATCAATAACAAAAGGCGAGATTGTTGCAAAAATGGAAGGAATGATGGAAGGAATGAAAGTGTTGTCATTGATTCCAACTATTCAATTGGTTATCAACTGGTTTTTGTTGATTGTATATGTCAAGGATATTGAGAAAATTGTATTGATGGAAGATTTCAAGTGTTCAGGTTTTTCTCCAATTTTTGCTCCTATGTTTGTGTGGTTCAGATATGTTGATCATGATTATTGGAAGATGCTATATCTATATTTTTGGTTGTTAATTCATTGTTCAGTGTGACTTGTGTTCACCAGTTGTGAACTGTGATTTTTTGTGTTTCGGGTTGAGGTCCAAGAGAAATTTTTCTGGTCCAGAGTTCTCTTTGATGATGTCTTATGACTTGTGGTTATAGAGATGAGTTGTTTTTATTGTATTGAAGATAATTTTGGTATCTAGAAAGTTTTTGCTTAATTGTTCTATGTGTTATACATTGGTTTGGCTGACCTTGTGTGGAATACTACTTTCAAAGTTAGTGAAGTATGTTGGATCTATTTTGGTCCTTATGAAGCATTTTCTTGGGTTGCCCTCATTCTAATTCCACCCTAGGATGTTTTGGCACCGACCTAATTTGAATTCAATATTGGATGGATGACTTTGGATATGTTTTCAAAGTTGAAGATAGTATAAATACAAGATGATTTAGTGGTGAAGATACACACACAAGTGAAGAAGAGAGATAAGAAAAAAGAAAAAGTTATGATAGAATCAAGATTGATGTTATTCTACAAGTGTGTGTGATGTGAGTGTGGTAGATCAATGTGAAGGCTAAATATTGAGCTTTCAAATGTAGTGAGCAGAAGGTGTACTCTATATTTTATGCATGTTTGTGAGTGGTTGTGGTGGATTTCTCTATTGCATTAAGATTGTCATATCTCTATAACATATCTCTTGTATCTTCATTGTGTCTTTGTGGAAGTGATCCCTTTAGTTTTTTAGCCTTGTTGGATAGTGAGTCTTATTATAGACAGTGAGTCCTATTCTGGATAGTGAGTCCTTATTTTGGCAGTGAGTCTTTTTTCTTAGGAAGTGATCCTCTTGTAATCAATATTTATATTCTTTATAGTGTGAGTTAATCCTCACCATGGTTTTTTCTCATTGGGTTTTCCATGTAAATCTAGTGTTGTGTTTGTGTGATGGTTTTCAGTTTTTTCACTTGCACTTAATCTTTAATTATTTAAGCAGTGTTAAAGATTAGTTTTGATAATTGGATTAAAGTTTTAATTCTATGACAACTGATTCACCCCCCCCCCCCTCTCAGTTGTCCTATTCAATAACAATTACCATCACACATGTACAAAAGTTAACTTCTCATAATTAAACTGGAATTCTTTTTGTATTCATTATTATTCTTAGTTTAAGTTATGCATGTGAAAATATTTCACCATAAATTTTAATTATTATCCTATCACCCCTGTCAAGTCATTCCTAAAGTGAGGTCACTTCAAATAAAGTTGGGGGGAGGGGTATAATAGTCATGATTTTTTAATTTTTTCCCCCTAAGTTCGTTAGATAGCATTTTATGTTGTTCCCCTAAAATAGAAGACCTCTCTGTTGTTTCCAATATTTTGATTGTGATTTTTACCCTAAAAGTAAGCTAAGGTACAAAAATTTGAACTTAATTGAGCTAGAAGCAAGGGGATTGTGAAGTTATAGTATTGGGTATAAGAGAATGAATTTGAAGAGCAATGAAATTGGAAGGTTTGAAAGTGGTGGAATCAAATTTTGAGTAGAATTTAAACTTTTCAAGGTTACAGAGCATCAAGATGATGAGAGGTGATGTTATACAAAGGAAACCATGTGCGCATAAGGAAATATTAGAAGATACAATGGTTTTACCCATCTTCACCAGAGTGGGATGGTTAGAATATTTCTTGCAGTTGATAAAGTATGACAATGACATGGCAAGAGATTTTGCAGCTAAATTAAAATATGATGAGGCAACAATGAAAGAGTTGGTAATAGATGCCTCTGAAATGACAATTGATCAAGTCACAAGATTACCTCACACTAGGTTTCAATATATAGCTCGTGCAGATGCACTTGCAGCAAGGGAGGAATTTTTTGAGAGAGGAGAAACTCTTGACCCAACACTGTAAGGTACAAAGAGGCTTTCCCTTTCACTCTTTTGGGGAAAAAGTTCTAGTTATATCATTAAATGTCTTACTTATGATGACCATCAAATCCTTTTATACAATGTGTATTTTAAGCTGTTAAATCATTTAAAGCATGAAAATTTGGTAAATGTACCCAATTTCATGTATACTATGCTGAAGAGAATCACATTTGAATACCAGAGGAAACAAACAGACACCAAACTATCCCATCATTGCTTAATAACCCTACTGGTTAAAAGTATTCTAAGAATTCAACACCCACAGGTTAATTGGGATGACTTCAAAAATTGAAATAATATCACCAAGTTTCTTGAGGCACCTAAAGTAGAAGATGAACCTAAACATGAATCTGAACCAAAAATTGAACTTGAGTAGAATGAATCTGAGAGAGAAAATTCTCCTAATACACCATTGGCTACGCTTACTTGTAGCCAAATTGGGCTTGAAAAACATGACATGTCAAAACATAGGCTGGTGGTAATAGACGAACCCTTATCCATTAAAAACCCTAAAGCTAGGGGAAGTATTGCATCAACATCTTCTAAAGGGAAAAAATAATATTTTTTTGAGAAGCAGAAGAATATTGTAAAGGAAGGGGATGGAGAGAAGGAAAAGGGGAGTGAAAGAAAGAAAAAGATTAAAGTTACACAAGAAACTGTTACTCCCAAATGCTTAGGTAGGATGAGAAGGAATATTGAGAAAAGAAAGATTAAAGAACAAAAACAAGAAGAAAATAGTGAAGTACAATAGCACCATGATGCAATGATGATAGACACGAACACAAAAAAAGAAAGAGATGCCCTTGAATTTTTTGTTGTTAATATTCCTAAAAATGTCAACGTTCCTATTAGGAAAAGAAGGTATGTTTCCTCTTCCCCTGATTCTGATTCTGAGGATATCTTTTTCGCAAAGAAAACAAGGAGAGTAGTTCTTGGTAGCCCCATTAGGGAAATCTTTGATGTTATAGGGGACAATGGTGATGATTTCAATTTTGAAGAGGAGGAAGAATTGCTAGAAGAAGAGAATATAAGTGTAATAACCCATCCTAAATTATTACTTAATTAAAATTATTCTATTTGACACATGAATACATTCCAAATTAGAAAGACGTAACTAGTGGCTAAAGTCAATCATAGATACACATGTCCATTTAAAATGAGTCAATGATTCATATATTCACTTCAAAAGTCAAATTACAATATTAGTTTTGACTTGGCTCCTCAGGCCACAAAGTCATTAGAATGCACACTTTACATCAAATGCATGAATTTATTACATCAAGTTACATCTCAGATTAAAATAGTCTTATGAACAACTAAGCTTCTATTTGATGCTCATCTCCACTCATGGACAAGAAAATGGTTGAAGTGCTTTACCGCCCAACCATGAAGCTTATGCTTCCCCAGAATTCTTTTGACTTGAAGAATGCCTGACCCTGCATGGAAAGTTTAGCAAGAGAAAAATCTACAAGGTGGAATCCGGTGCGTGTCCATACATCAACATGCAATTTCTATTGCCAAGTTATAGAAGGAAATGTAAGATCTATGATAGGAATGGTAGAGAGTGAAATCACAAAGTTCATACATACAAATGAACTATATTGTTTGGCCAAGCATAATAAATGTGTTGCAACAAAAAAAATCAATAGGTTCTGGTAAAGCAAACCTATACTCTCTGAACTCCATTTTGGCACCAGTCCTAGAAGGTAACTTTATACTATACAACATCTCATAAAAGCTATCTACCCTCTAGTAGTATCTACCCTAAGGTTCTCTACTCAACTAAGGTATCACTATTTTTTTCAAGTATTAGGATATTCCTTCACATATGTCTTCAAAAGAAGAATCAGACTACTAATTTACTCTCAAAATAAAAATTAGATTTATGATTCAATAGAGTAATTCATCAATTAGTCATATCATTCTTATGACTATTATATAATTTTCATCATAAGAATTTTCCATTTTAAAATGAGCTAAGAAACAAAGTAAGGTATGCCACAGGTATGTGTATGTACATAGACAAAGTCTATGTGCATACACATATATGTGCCTACTTAAGTTTTAGATTTTTGCATACATTTTGAAAGAATCATTAATTAAGATTGCAATAATTAAATAATAATATTTTATTTGACATTTCTTTTTCCAAAATAAAGAATCAGAACAAGTCTATGTTAACAATTTCACACACACTATTGTTCCTCTTGTATTCACACAAAACTGTGATACTCTGACATTGTTGTTTACATATGAACATCCATCGTTTAAACAAAACCAGTACTATTTCCTACTAAATAGTTTTAAGACAAGCTATTTCTTAAAGAACGTTCATTGTTTACAACTATTCAAGTTGTTCCAACTAAATTTTTTTAATGAGAAAGGTTGTTTTAACTTAACAACAAAATAATTTCATTTTCAATATATTATTCACTATTTACATCAATACAATACTATTTCAAACTAAACAGTTATATTTAAATATAGATAATCTCATTTTCCAATAGAACATACACTTTTTGCAGTTACTCAATGTTGATATCAAGTTGTTTACATGCTAAATGATCACTTTACAAATAAATGTTCACTGTTTTAAAACATAACAGGTTTTTTAAAAATGAATTGAAAAATAAACATTGTTGTTTTGCTAGTAACAATATTGTCTATAGCTTCTCGTTTGTCAATTTCAAGAAAGCCAAAGATTTCTCTAATAAATCAAATAGCACAATTTATTACATGAAAATAGAATGCCTAATATCTAGATCTTGAGCACTTTCATCAGTGAAAATTTGATGAGCAACTTTAATATTATAATGAAAACCAAGTTCGACATGCTGTCAATGAAAAACTTGAGCAAATATTTCAGTCAAGAGAAAGGCATAGAAGTTTCAGGTTCTAAACAATACTCATTCTTATTAAGGCTACAACAAAACAATCTAAGGTTTCTTTGGATTCAACCAATCTCATAGGTTAGGTGCTTTCTTTCTTAGCATCCAGAGTTATACTCAAAATTGCCCATATGGGCTTACTGGTTTATACCATGCATGCAGTAATATTCAACATGCAGAATTATGTCTGTACCATTTACACATTCAAGAACCAGCCCTTTGATATTTTAGATCAAACCAAGAAAATCTTGGTGATTCTCAAACTTGGAGTGATTCCATCATTCCTATCGAATGAGGTCGACTTCACACAAAAAAAAATTTCACATACATATGCAAAGCTCTACAAGAATTTGTTAAAGCCCCTTATTGTTATTGACCCATCCGATAATGAGCATTAGAAATAATAAAAATAAAATTATTGGGAATCATACCCCTCCCACAAGATTGTATTCGATCCTTTTCAAGGATAATCTACACAAAATAACACTATCAATCAGAATAAATTCAGATAGCCTTCATAAGGCTAAGCATCATAGTGCAAAATAGAGATGATGGCTGAGTCATTTAAGGCTCTTGAGCCTCGGCCTAGCTCTGCATACAACTGCATAGGCTCTAAACTTCATTGGCTTCCATACTAAGTAGGTCATAGGCCATGTGACCTCCACATGGTGGTTGAAAAAACTTCATGCATTCAGCTCAAGGCTGATTCAAAACACAGAACAACGATTGACATTTTACTGGGCTATGAAAACACTCGATTAAAATGAGGAAATACTTCAAGCATGATTCAATAATGGAAATAAGAATAATTTGATTTCTAAAAGAAATCTATTTACCTCCAATTTAGGCTTTTGTGATGTTTCCCTTAGACTTTTCCCTATCTCAAGTTCTTCCTCTACTTTTTCCTTAAAATTTCCCCCAATTTTCTTCTCTTTCCTCTGCTATTTCACTAGGGTATCAATCAAAATGGAAACAACAATGTTTTTATTTGCATTTTATTGGCGATGGCATTATTTCCTTGCCACCGACCACCACTTGGTTTGAATATTGTCATTAAACTTGTGGCAAACCACACCCTTTGTAGGATGCCTTCATGATTTTTCATTGATTTTAAATAGTCCAATTTTGAATATATCAATTATCAAATTTGAATTCGATAAGAATATGATTATGTATTCATATATATGTATATGTGTATATATATATGTAATATATATATATATATGTAATATATATATATATATATATATTTACATATATCTATATGTATTTACAAGATTTCTTCCATATTTATCATGTTTGTTCTTTATTTCAAATATATATATGTAGGTGTTCCAATTTATTAACATACATGTATATTTTTTTTTGGAAGAGCTTATGAGTTCCATATGCTATCATTTATTTAAAGGAAGGAAATTTAATTTCATCTCAAGCATCATATATATTATTAAAACGAATTTTCTTTCTACATAATGAAATCTCTAATCCTTTTTAATCATTATTTACAATACTTACTCTCATTTTATTCAAAACATAGAGTTTGACTAGTCTATTTAATCTACAAGCCATTCATTTTCAATCACTAAAACAATTCAAGTCATGAAATTACGTTCTTCCATATATGCAAGTCATCATGCCATTTGTGGTGTGTGCACCCAGATTCTAAGTGGCTTACTGTTTGATCCAACTAAACAATTCTACTTCAATCATGTTCTCATCCTTCAACTGCACACACTTTCACTTGAAAATTTATGAGTAACATTGAATTCTTGATAACATATAGGATAGTTTCAAAATTTTGCATAGTCAACATCAATCTACTTCTTTCAATATTTTTTTTCAAAAATTCCAAAATTTCCATTTAATATGTTTTGAATTTCTCCACTAATTCAATTTACCATATTTAAATAAATATTCAATAAAATTGGTGGGGATGACCCCGCAGTGCAATAACAAGTTTCAAGCATTAGTGAAATCATTGTACAGTGTTTGAATCCCACCGATGGATGGTGGGATGAATGCACATTGAGAGGATGGAGGAGGTCGGAAGATGGTCAAGCGTTGTTGTAGGGTCAAAAATTTGGAGAGAATGATGGAGAAACAAAGCTAGGCAAGGGTGTTCGAACAAAGGTTTGGCACCAGGTCTTGTAGGGAGCTTGGTGGGAATGTAGGCAGGCAAGGCGAAGCAAATGAAGCGATGATGTTGGGTTTTGCAGGGAGCTTGGCAGGAATGCAAGCAGGCATAGCAGTCAAAGGAATGGTTTCAAGTCCTACAAGGAGCTTGGTGGTAATGTAGGTAGGCATAAAAAGGTGGGGATGAGGCCCCCTGAATGTGGCATCACTGGTTCATAGCTCTAGTCAAAAGTGATACAGGTGCTTCCCCTTAGCAGCGATTCACTGAACAAAAAAAAATGCAATAAAATCTGGTTATGACATCCTTCCCCTCTTAGAAGAGACATTGTCCCGATGTCTAGTAAATCAAAAAAATCCATGTCAAATTGAGCATACATGTTTATTTCAACATCAAAATAAATTATATATGTCTATTTCAACATCACAACAAATTTTATATGCCTATTTCAACATCTCATCAAGTATGTCTATTTGAACATCACATCAAAATTATATGTCTATTTCAACATCTCATCAAATATTTTTATTTAAACATCACATCAAAATTATATATGTCTATTTCAACATCTCATCAAGTATATCTATTTCAACATCATATCAAAATTATAGCATAGAATATCATAATATATCAATCCAAAAAAAATTAAGAAAAATTATTGAAGTCTCTTTCTCAAGAAAGAAAATGTGGAAAGGAGAATTCTATTTCTTCCACATCCTCCCAAGTAGCAATGTCTTTTGAGTATTGGTCCCATTGGACCTTAAATTGAACAATATCTTTTCTCTGCAACTTAATGTTGCATCTATCTAGGATTCTAATGGGCTCCACTAGTACCACTCCTAGATCCTGTACCTACAAATATTTCCAATCAAGGACATGAGTTACATCAGGATGATATGGCTTAAGCAAGGAAACATGAAAAACATTATGTAGTTGAGCTAGAGTAGGTGGTAGATCTATTCTATAAGAAAATGGGTTAATCACTTCCAAGACTTCAAACGTCCCCATATATCTTGGGGCCAACTTGGAAGACTTTCCAAAAGCAATAGAAATTTTATGAGGTTTAACTCTCAAGAAAACTTTATCCCCAGTTGTGAACTGTCTAAGAGTTTGGTTCTTGTCAGCATAACTCTTATGTTGGTCTACCACATCCTTCAGTCTACTCTTAATGACCCTCATTTTTTTTTCCATTTCCTTAAACATTTTAGGTCCTATTATGATCATGTCCTCCAATTTATCCTAATTAATGGGGGTACAACACTTATGCTCATATAGAGTTTCAAACAGTGCCATGCCTAAGGATGTATGATATGAGTTGTTGTAAGAAAACTCTACCAAAGGAAAAAAAATTTCCCCATCTATAATGTTGGTCCATACAATACATTGATGCGGGAGCATCCAGACTCACAAGCAATCCTACATCACCAAAAATAAATATTTTATTTTCTTGTTTATTTTTTGCATTTTTGGCGTAGGTTGAAGCTTCAAGAGAATCTTGTGGAGTTTTGAAGTATGAAATATTTATTTTTATCAAGACTTGGCTTCCATTCAAAATCAAAGGAAAACAAGGTGTTTTATGTGATTTTAAAATTATTATATTGGACAATTTAAATATTTCAAGGGTTGAAGGGGTCCATTGGCATATTATAAATTATAAATTAATTAATTTTATCAATTTGGATACCTATAGAATTTTTAATGTGGCAAATGACATTTGAAATTCTATTCTTTCAATTTGCATGCCTTGAATAGAGGAAAACACTAGTGATATTTGGAAAAAAACAATTAATGACTTTAGTTTTCAATTTAAAGTGAATGAGAATGACTTAGTTCATGATTTTATTGATTTTTATGAGGCATTTACAGAAAAAAGTTGTGAAATATGGTGCAACAATTTTGTGTGTCATATTTGGAAGCATTTAATGATGAATTTTAAGAACAACAAAAGAATTTCAAAAGATAATTGGAGGAAAATGAAAGAGAAAATTTGGGTGCCTCTTTTGGTGCCTTCAAAAGGTTTTAATATCTATTAAATATAGTCTTTGATGGATTCAAGAAGAAACAATCAATAGTAGCAAGTTTGGAGAAATAATTTTTAGGTTGCTCCTAAGAGTTGCACACGAATGAGTGTAGAAAATCAGCTTGTGAAGAGAAGAGGAATAGGAGAAGAGGAGAAGGATTTTACAAGTGTTAAAGGAAGCTATGATGGATGCATAATGAAGAGAAAAGTCAGACTTTAGAAGAGGAGTGAAGTCAAGAAGTTATTTTAATACATGAGGATAACCTATAGGAGTTGTAGGTGGAGTTGAGGTGCTAGAAGCTGAATAGTTTGTAGGAGCTCACATAGTTGAGCATAGATTGTGTTTGAATGATATTTAATTTATATATTTGATGTTTTTAAGGGTTTTAATTTCTATTCATCAGTCCATTGATGAATTAAAATAACTTTTAATATGATTTCTTTAATATAAAAAATTTAGTGGTTTCATGTGCAAATAGTTTGTTGAGGTTAATTTGCAATCTCCTTATTTTTTCTTAGCTATTGTTGTGATGGTTTTAGAGAGGGATTAGAGTGTGTTAATTCCTCTCTAAATTAGTGGTATTAGAGCAAGAATTCCTGAGTGTGTAAGCAAAGTGCCGAACGTGAGGCGGTTTGCACCAGGACCTAGAGGTGGATTGTGTGTGGTGTGTAGACAGATCGTCAAATGTGAGGCAATATATACTTGAGATGTTGAAGTTTGAGAGTGTGTGGAATTTTTTTGAAGAAATTAACAAGAAGAAATTAAAAAAATTCATAGTTGTGTATGCAAGCAAACAAGAATGAGAAAATGGTTACTATGGATCATGGAATTATGGTAATTTTAAAGATTTTGTTTGCAAGATTTAGCAAGGAAAATGGTGAAAAGAATAAGCATACAATAGGAGAAAAAGAGGCATCATTTAATTATGTTAGTGAAATTTTACATTCAAATAGGTAGATGAAGTTGTGGATGATGTTGTAACAATTCAGAGAATGGATTTTGGTAGTCCTAGATTTGACAAAGGGAATGATGAAGAAGAAGATAGTATCCTGTTGAAAGAGGAGATTAAAAAATTAGAAAAACTATTTCAGGGAGAAATTATAAAAGAAGATGATGAAAAGAAAGAGGTTGCATCTGATACATGCCTCTTTGAAGGAGAAAAAGTTGTAGCGGTGAGCAAAGAGAATAAAATAGAGTTAATTGTTGATTTATCAAATTTTGTAATTGTTTCTAATGAAGCTAATTTTTATGAGGGTGAAATGATAAAAGTAATTGAAGAAAGAGAGATGATAAGGTGCAGAAATAATAGGTTACAAGATGAAATACAACAAGGTGTTGAGAATGATAAAGCAGGATGGAAAGATGAACCATGGTATAGCAAGGTGAATTTTATGAGAAGAAAAAAGAGAGGAAAAATGAAAAAGAGAAAAGAGAGAAAGGTATAGAGTAAGGTGAAGAAAAAGAGAAATCAATTTGATGAGGAAGAAAAGTGGATAAAATAAAAGCATAAAATCTTTAAATTTTCATGAGTCTCCAGCTCATGGAACATTTTCTTCTTACCCGGTGTGTCTAATGCAAGAGCATCTGAGCTCACAAGCAATCCTACATCACCAAAAATAAATATTTTATTTTCTTGTTTAAATTTTGAATTTTTTGTGTAGGTTGGAGCTTCAAGAGAATCTTGTGGAGTTTTGAAGGATGAAATATTTATTTTTATCAAGACTTGGCTTCCATTCAAAATCAATGGCAAACAAGGTGTTTTATGTGATTTTAAAATTATTATATTGCACAATTTAAATATTTCAAGGGTTGGAGGGGTCCATTGGAATATTATAAATTATAAATTAATTAATTTTCTCAATTTGGATGCCTATAGAAGTTTTAATGTGGAAAGTGGCATTTGGCATTCTATTCTTTCAATTTGCATGCCTAGAATGGAGGAAAAGGCTAGGGATATTTAGAAAAAAAAATTAATGGCTTTAGTTTTCAATTTAAAGTGAATGAGCATGAATTAGTTCATGATTTTATTGATTTTTATGAGGCATTTACAACAACAAGCCATGGAATATGGTGCAGAAATTTTTTTGTGCCATATTTGGAAGCGTTTAATGATGAATTTTAAGCACAATAGAGAAATTTCAAAAGACAATTGGAGGAAAATAAAAGAGAAAATTTGGGTGCCTCTTTTGGTTCCTTCAAAAGATTTTAATATTTATAAAATATATCCTTTGATGGAGTCAAGAATCAAAAATCAATAGCAACAAGTTTGGAGAAAGAACTTGTAGGTTGCTCTAGAGAGTTGCACAAGGAAGAGTGCAAAAAATTAGCTTGTGAAGAGAAGAGGAATAGGAGAAGAGAAGAAGGATTTTGTAGGTGTTCAAGGTAGCCATGAGGGCTAAATAATGAAGAGAAAAATTAGACTTTAGAAGAGGAGTGAATTCAAGGAGTTATTTGAATACATGAGGATAAGCTATAGGAGTTGCAGGTGGAGTTGAGGTGCTAAAAGGTGAATAATTTACAGGAGCTCACATAGTTGAGCATAGATTGTGTTTGAATGATATTTAATTTGAATATTTGATGTTTTTAAGGGTTTTACTTACTATTCATCAATCCATTGATGACTGAAAATAACTTGTAATCAGATTTATTTAATAGAAAAATTTAGTGGTTTCATGTGCAAACAATTTGTTGAGGTTAATTTGAAATCTCCTTATTTTGTCTTAGCTATTGTTGTGTTGGTTTTAGAGAGGTATTAGAATTTATTAATTCCTCTTTACATCATACATTTGGAGGAGATCTTCGACACAAGATTCACCCTCTCTATCTGCCCGTCAGTCTGAGGATGATAGGCCGAGCTGAAATTTAGTTTGGTCCTCAATGCAACATTCAAGGTCATCAAAAACCTTGAGGTCATCCATGTGTCCTTATCAAAAAATTTAGTCTTTGCAACTCCATGCAAGCAAAAGATCTCCTATAAAAATTTCTTAGCTAGGGTCAATGGTCCATCCTTAAGTTTTCTTGGAATGAAGTGTGCAACCTTAGTCAACTTATCAATCACAACCAAGATAATATCATGCTTGTTCTTGCTCAATGACAACCCCTATACAAAATTCATGTTGATCATCTGCCATTTATACTCAAGTATGTCATGAGGATATAGTAACCTAGCTAGATGTGCATGCTCAACCTTGAATTGTTGGCACTATAAGCATCTGGATATGTATTCCACTACATCCTTCTTGAGTTTAGGCCAAAAATATAGAGTTTTCAACTCTGCAATCATCTTGGATACTCCAGGGTGTCCTGAGTATGGTGTATTATGAACCTATTATAAAACCAACTTCCTCAGCTCTCCAGAGTCAAGAATATACATCCTCCTCTAATATCTCAAAATACCATCCAGTTTGATCTCGTACCCATCAAACCGATGTTCTAAAGGATTTGTTGCTATGGCACTCTTCACTCTCTCATAGTGCTCATCCCCTAGCAGATTCTAAATCACCTACTGTATCAAGTTAGAACTTGTCGAGATCATGGCTGCTATATGTCTTTGTATACTAAGAGAATCATCCACCCTATTCTCTTTTCCCTTTATGTATTCAATTTCAAAGTCATACTCACTAAGGAATTTTAACCACCTTCTATGTCGCACATTAAGGTTTGGCTAGGTAAACATGTATCTCAACCCTAAGTGGTCTATCTTGAGTTCAAATAGCTTTCCCAAAGATAATTCCTCCACATCTATAAGGCATGAACTATGGACACCAATTCCAAATCATGAGGTGTGTAGTTCACTTTATGCAGCTTGAGCTTCCTTGATTCATATGCTACCACTTCCAATCCCTCTTCTAAAGAATCTATGATTACTATGAGTCTCCTATTAGAATTAGGGATAGTTAGCACTTGTGTTGTTGTGAAATCTCCTTCAGGAATTAGAATTCCTGCTCGCATAACCTGGTCCATTCAAACAATGTTCCCTTCATTTGGAGTGAGGTAATAGGAGATGCAATTTGGGAGAACCCTTGCAAAAAATTCCTATAGTATCCTACAAGTCTCATGAAGCTACAAAATTTTCACACATTTTGAGGCACTAGCCATTCTATGATCACCTTGATCTTATCAGGTTCTATGAAGACTCCTTTAGTTGAAATGATATGGCATAGATAGTGCACTTTGTCTTGATAGAATGAACACTTGGACAACTTCCCAAAGAGTTCCCTTTTTCTTAATCCCTGAAAAATTATCCTTAAATTTCTATCATGCTCTTTGATAGTCTTTGAGTAGACTAAAATGTCATCAATAATGATCAGAAAAAAGTCATCTAAGTAGTCCCTGAACACACTATTCATGAGGTTCATAAAGGTTGATGGTGCATTAGTTAAACCAAAAGATACCATTGTGAACTCATGATGTCCATATCGAGTTCTAAATGCAATCTTCAAAATATATTCTTCCTTAATTCTCAATTGATGGTACCCTGACCTGAGATCAATTTTGGAGAAGTCACTCCCTTCATTTAATCAAATAGTTCATCAATCCTTGAGAGTGTATACTGGTTCTTGATGGTCACCTTGTTCAACATCCTATAATCTATATAGATGCAAAGTTACATCCTTCTTTTTCACAAAAATAACCAGTGCTCCCCAAGGAGACACATTGGGTCTTATAAGTCCCTTATCCAATAATTCCATTAGTTGGGCTTTCAACTCATAGAGTTATGTGGTGGTCATCCCATAGGGTGCCTTGGATTGAGGATCAGCTCTTGGAAAAAGGTTGATAGAAAAATTGAATTCCCACTTTAGAGGTAACTCTGTAAGTTCATTAGGGAATAAATCTTGGAACTCCTTGAGAATAGGATAGTCATATAAATATGGTTCCTTTCTATCGAGATTACTAACATGCACTACATTAATTGCACACCTCTTTCAACAAGCCTTCTTGAGCTACATTACAAAAATTTGTCTAAGCTCTAAGGGTCTCTGTATTCCACAAACCTCAAATGGGTTTTCATAATCATCCAGATAGTTGACCACCTTATCCTCATAGTTCACTATAGCCTTATGCTCAATTAGACAATTTATTCCCAAATTCACATCATATGACCCTAAAGGTGCCACATACAAGTTGACATGAGTTTGAAAGGTTGGAAGCTCTAACTCACTGTAAAAGAGATAGGTATCTACCCTTTTCTCTACACGATAACCATATTGGACTGTCCATGAATTTTCCATGTATTCAGGTCTAATGGGTATCTTGGATATTATTCTAGGATCAATAAAACATTCAATAGCTCCAATATCAATTAAGATAGAGACAAGTTGGCCATAGAGCTTACCCATCAGCTAAATTGGTGAAGCCTAATACTCTACCTATTTGATATCCACTGCAACATGGATTTGGTGATAGTAAGTTTGCTCATAGTTTCCTTCCTTCTGCAACTTCGACCATTGAGGACAATTCAAGGCATAATGATTTCCTCCACAAGTATAACATCCATCTCAAGGCCCTTTGCGACCTCCTAGCTTGTCCTCTCTAAATCCCTTATGCTTATGGTCATCTTTACCCTTGCTTTTGTTTTCTTTCTTATTCTTTCCACCATTACCATCTTCACCATTCTCCTATGACTCACTTCCCCTCTTGAGATTACAGATCTGATGGCTCTTGTCTCCTTTATGAAATTTATTTTTCCCATACTACAACTTAGAATTTGAGTCACTACGAAGATTGGATAGTTGTTGTAGTTTTTGTTCTTGTTTGGTGGCTTTTTGGAAGACTTAATTCATGGTTTAAGGCTCATGCATATCCACTTTAGCTCCTATATGAGGTTGGAGTCCCATTATAAATTTCTAGATACATAAACGTTCATCTCCCTAATACTGTGGCACATATTTCAACAGGTTAATGAACTTTTCCCAATATTGAATCACAATCATATTTCCCTTGGTTAAATTCTAAAATTCCATCACTTTCTTATCAAATAAAATTTGTGGTAACCATCTCTTCCTAAAGTATTGGACGAAGAGTTCCCAAGTGATCTCAGTAGGCTAAATATTTTGTTCTAACTTCTCATTATCCCACCAAGTCATTTCTTCACCTAAGAGCTGATACATAGCCCATGCCACCTCGGTCTATTCAGAAAGGTTATGAAGCCCAAAGTATTTTTCCATCTATATAATCCAAGCCTTAGCTCCATCTCTGATAGCCTTACCATTGAACTTGGGAAGTGCTACTCTTTTGAGGTCTTTCCCAAGATCTCCTCAATTCTTCTTCGTGGACCTACCCCTAAACCTCTAACTCCTTGATTAACATCTACATTCCTGCGGTCCTGTTCCTCACATGCTTCTCAAACTTATTTCTCTATATGATCCATGTGAGACTCTTTCCAATCTAGAAGCTCTAGAATTTTTTCTAGCCCCTTGTTAGGTCTGTTATCGAAACCACTACCACCCTTGTCTTGCTTGGTGGTCAACATGTCATCCCACACTTATCTTGCAACACATTCACGTTTATCACATCTCAACACAATCTTATAAAAACAAACATTCCTATGCTACATCGCATAATTTTTTCCATATGCATGCATCCCTCATTCTAGAAGACATACACATTCATGCATAATACACACATTTAGAGTCCATTGAACACACCAAAAAAATATTATCTAATTTTATTTATATTAAAGGTGAGTCAATAGACCCTTATTTACAATAGGCTTCTTGTTACATCATTATGATTCGTTGGTGTCAATAAAATGACATTCCTATGGGTCCTCATCTAAATTTACATCAAAATTTATAAAAGAGGATGGTTGAGCATGCATGATCTCCTTTTACTCTTTAGTCAACAAGGGGGCATTAGGTCCACACCTAGAGGCTAGTCTCAGATTGCAAATATCTTTTTGATTTTAGGTGTTCGCTTCTCCTCAATCTTCAATCCTCTCTCTAGCTTGAGTCATCTAAGAGCCTGAGCTAGAGTTTCATCATCGAGAGTTTCTGATTGAACCTCCAAATTGGTGTTTCCTTCCTTTACATCATTCTTACATGAGGTTCTAATAGTTTTAACTTTCCTTCGTCCTTCCTTTGACCTTCGTATTCCTACATTCAATCCAAGTTTGATCAATTCTCAGGACATCCAAATTTTGAGTCAAGGGTCAAATACCCCTAGTCAACTATGGTAGACTCAAAAGGCCTAGAGTTGAACCCTAAAATCTAATACCAAATGTAATAACCCATCCTAAATTATTACTTAATTAACATTATTGTATTTGACACATGAATATATTCCAAATTAAAAATACATAACTAATGGCTAAATTCAATCATAGCTAAACATGTCCTTTTAAAATGAGTCAATGATTCATATCTTCACTTCAAAAGTCAAATTACAATATCAGGTTTGACTTGGCTCCTAAGGCCACAAAGTCATTACAATGTACACTTTACATCAAATACATGAATGTATTACAACAAGTTACATCTTAGACTAAAATAGCCTTGTGAACAACTAAGTTTCTTCTTTAATTCTCACCTCCACTAGTGGACAAGAACATGGTTGAAGGACATTACTTCCCAACCACAAAGCTTACGTTTCTCCATAATTCTTTCAACTTGAAGAATGTCTGACCTTGCACAAAAAATTTAGCAAGAGAAAATCCTACAAGGTGGAATCTAGGAATGGAAGAGAGTGAAATCACAAAGTTCATACATAAAAATGAACTATATTTCTTGGCCAAGCATAATAAATTTGTTGCAACAACAACAATCAATAGGTTATGGTAAAGCAAACCTATACTCTCTGAATTCCAATTTGGCACCTATCTCAAAAGGTAACTTTCTACTATACAACATCTCATAACAACTATCTACCCTCTAGCAACATCTACCCTGAGGTGCTCTAGGCAACTAAGGTATCACTATTTCATTCAAGTATTAGGATATTCCTTCACACATGTCTTCAAAAGAAGAATCAGATTACTAATTTACTCTCAAAATAGAAATTACATTTATGATTCAATAGATTAATTCATCAATCAATCATATCATTCTTATGACTATTATATATTTTTCATCATCAACATTTTCCATTTAAAACTGAACTAAGAAACAAAAGAAGGTATGTCACAAGTATGTGTATGTACATAGACAAAGTCTATATACATACACATGTATGTGCCTACTTAAGTTTTATGTTTATGCATACATTATGAAATAATCATTAATTCAGATTGCAATCATTAAATAATAATATTCCATTTGACATTTATTTTTCAAAAATAAAGAATCAAAACCAGTCTATGTTAATAGTTTCATACATAATGTTGTTCCTCTTGTATTCACACAAAACTATGATACTCTAACATTTTGGTTTACATATGAACATTCACCAGTAGTGTTTCCTACTAAACATTTATAAGACAATTTTTTTTCTTAAAGAATGTTCATTTTCTACAATTATTCAAGTTGTTCCAACTAAACAGTTTAATGAGCAAGACTGTTTTCAGCTACAAGAATAGCTTAATAAAAAAATAGTGTTGCTTGCAATAGATTATTCACTCTTTACATTGATACAATACTGTTTTAGACTAAACAATTACATTTAAAGACATATAATTTTTTTTCCCAATAGGACATACACTGTATGTAGTTACTCAATGCTAATATCAAGTTGTTTAGATGCTAAAAGATCACTTTACAAATAAATTTTCTTTGTTTTAAAACAAAACAAGTTTTTCCACAATGAACTGAAAATAAACATTGCCATTTTTCTAGTAACAATAGTGTCTATAGCTTCTCATTTGTCAATTTCAAGCAAGCCAAAGATTTATCTAACAAATCAAATAGCCCCATTTCTTACATGAAAAAACAATGCCTAATATTTAGATCTTGAGCACTTTCATCAATAAAAATTCGATGGGCAACTTTAATATTATAAAGAACACCAAGTTCAACATGTCGATGAAAAAATTGAGCAAACATTTCAGTCAAGCGAAAGGCATGGAAATTTTAAGTTCTAAACAATACTCATGCCTATTAAGGCTACAAAAAAACAATCTATTTCTTTGGATTCAACAAATCTCATAGGTCGGGTGCTTTCTTTCTTAGCATCAAGAGTTATACTCAAAATTTCCCATATGGGCTTGCTGGTTTATACCATGCATGCAATAATATTCAACATGCAGACTTATGTTTGTACCATTTACACATTTAGGAATGAGCCCATCATATTTTAGATCGACTCAAGCAAGGTTTGGTGATTCTCAAACTTAGAATCATTCCATCGTTCCTATCAAATGAGGTTGACTTCACACAAAACAACATTTCACATACATATGTAAAGCTCTGAAAGCATTTGTTAAAGCCCCTTAGTGTTATTGACCCATCCAATAATGAGCATTAGAAATAATAAAAAATAAAAATATTGGGAATCATAACCCTCTCACAAGATCGTAGTTGATCCATTTCAAGGATAATCTAAACAAAATAACACTTTCAATCGAAATAAATTTTGCTAGCCTTCATAAGTCTAAGCATCATCGCATAAAATAGAGATGATGATTGAGCCATTTAAGGCTCTTGAGCCTCAGCCTAGCTCTACATATAGCCGCATAGGATCTAAACTTTATTGGATTCTATACTAAGTAGGTCGTAGGCCATGTGACCTCCACATGGTGGTTGAGAAAACTTCATGCATTCGATTCAAGGCCAATTCAAAACAAAGAAAAATGACTCACATTTTACTATGCTATGAAAACACTCGATTAAAATGAAGAAATAATTCAAGCATGATTCAATAATGGAAATAAGAACAAGTGGATTGCTAAAAGAAACTGATTTACCTCCAATTCAATATTTTGTGATGTTTCCCTCGAAATTTTCCCTATCTCAAGTTCTTCCTCTTCTTTTTCCTTTGAATTTCCCCCAATTTTCTTTTCTTCCCTCTACTTTTTCTCCAAGGTATCAATCAACATGGAAACAACATTTTTATTTGCATGGTACTAGCAATGGCATTATTTCCTTTCCACCGACCACTATTTGGTTTGAATATTTTCATTGCACTCATGGAAAACCACACCCTTCATGGGATGCCTTCATGATTTTTCATTGATTTTAAATAGTCTGCTTTCAAATATATCAGTTATCGAATTTGAATTCTATATGAATATGATTATGCATTCATATATATGTATATGTATATGTATATATATTACATATATATACATATATCTATATGTATATATATATAATATATATACATATAGATATATGTATATATATATATATATAATATATATACATATAGATATATGTATATATATATATAATATATATACATATATATATATATTACATATATATACATATATCTATATGTATTTACAAGATTTCTTCCATATTTATCATGTCCATTCTTCATTTCAAATATATATGTATGTATTCACATTTATTTACATACATGTATATATATACACATTCATGTGTAAATTTTTTGTTTGGAAGAGCTTATGAGTTCCATATTCTATCATTTATTTAAAGTAAGGAACTTTAATTTCATCTCGAGCATTTACTTACTTTCATTTTCTTCAAAAAACAAAGTTTGAGTGGACTATTTAATCTACAAGCCATTAATTTTCAATCACTAAAACAATTCAAGTCATGAAATTGTGTTCTTCTATATATGCAAAAATAGTTCAAATGCAAGTCATCATGCCATTTTTGGTGTGTAGCTAGATTCCAATTGGCTTACCATTCGATCTGGCTAAATAATCCTACTTCAACCATTTTCTCGTCCTTCAACCTGTCACCCTACAACTGCACACACTTGCACTTGAAATTTTATCAATAACATTCAATTCTTGATAACATATAGGATAGTTTCAAAATTTTGCATAGTCAACATTAGTTAACTTCTTTCAAAAAAAATTTCAAAAATTCCAAAATTTCCATTTAATATGTTTTGAATTTCTCCACTAATTCAATTTACCATATTTAAATAAATATGCAATGAAATTGGGTTATGACAATAAGGAAAGAGCTCCAAGAATCTCTTGAAAGAATAGAACAATTGGAAGCACAAGTGAAAGGATATGAGGAAAAAGACAAAGAGAAGGAGATAAGAATCTAGGATTTGGAAGAGAAAATACAAACTTACGATCATGGAGCTAAATTGGGCTTACTAGCACAGATGGTCGAAGGAAAAATGGGAATTGAGGAGAATGTAACACTAAATCCACATCCTCCTATTGCAAGAACACTAACATATCACACTACTTTTTCTTTAGGTTTTGAATTGTTGAAAGTCACCAACCAATTCAAACAAGAAAAAGAAAACTGGGAAAAGGAGAAACAAACTTTGAATGCATCATTAGAAAGCAAGAATTTGGAACTGAGTAAATTAGAGGGGAAACTGAAACAAGTAATAGATAGATCTATTCAAATTATTGAGTTTATACCTCCACCTAGAGCATATGCATTATTTTTAAAAGAAAAGTTTCCCAGTTTTTAGTTTAACAAGTTTATTAATGATCAACCCTTTGCTCTTAACAAGAGGCATAGTTTTCTCAACTTATTTAATGCAGTCAATTTAGAGGTGTAGGATCAATTGTGTGAGTATTATATGCACAACTATGTGATGACAAGGGAAATCAAATAGAATCCCTTAATCTATGTTGGGGATTTGCAAGTAAGGGAACTTGCATCCTATTTCAGGAATGAGCAGCTCCGAGGAGAACTAATGGAAAGATATGAAGAACAAGAAAAAATAGTGGCACTACAGCTCAGAAAGGAAGTAATAGATCCTAATAGATTCATCACTCAGTGGTTGACACTACTTTCTCACTGGGGTTTAGGAAAATAAATTACAAACTTGAGACTTCAATATTACAGAAGGATTCAACAACTAGCAGTGACCATCCTCCAGAAGTACCTAAAATATGTGGAAAACAAGTGGAAAATCTTGACTCCAGAATAATAGAAGAAAGAGAATCACTCTTTCTATAACTTTGTGACAAGTACATCAAGGTTTTAGGATTAAGAGGAGTGGAATGGCTTCCCCTTACTTATCATCCTCCTATTCTACTTCATCCAGTACCACATTGGATAGGAGAAAAGAATGATCAATATAGGAATGTAGAATCAGTTAACATGGATAGACTTACATGTTATAATGGTTTTTATCTCAAAAAGGGATAGGGAATCAATATAGTTATGGATCTTAGGCAGATCACCTTTTACTACAATCTTTTCCCCTAGGTGGTTTAGTTAAGTATTTTTCTTGTGGACAAGAACAAGGATAAGTTGGGGGGAATGATGGGATCAATCTTTAGTAATTTTTATATTTCTTTTAATATGCTTTCAAAAAATTTACTTATATTTTATAAGTACCTTCCAATAAATACTTCCATGATATGTTATCCTTTCATACATACTTTGCAACTTTGAACCTAGTTTGTGAATATGAAATATGGTGATAATATTCATAGTATTGCATGATTTAAACATGAGTACATATGCATATGAATGGAATAATGTGATTTAATTATGACGGTTAGTTGCATATGTATCTTGTGTGGATTAATCTCTCTACATATTAGCACATGGTAACAAGAATGGAGCATTTGTAGTTGTAATGTCACAAAATTGCACCTAGGGGCAATTCCACATTTTAGCACTTTGCCTAGCATTTATGATGCCTAAGATCATTAATGAAAAAAATTCCCATGGCTTGAAATTTCATAATTATAATTCCATGTGGACCAGTGGTGAAGCAACAACAACCTAATGAAATGTTTCATGAAAATTGATGCTTTGGATGCCCACGTGGTGCGCTAGTGTCCTGGTGGTTTTTTGAGTTTGAAATGAGAAATCTTGAATCTTGACTCCTAACACGTGTCTTGGTAGTCAGGGTTTCATATGTAATGGATATTTTCCACCCTTGCATACATAAAAACCCCTCATTTTTCTCTCATTTTGGGGGTTCAAGTCATTCAGTCAAGCTCTCTTCAACTCCACACTTGATTTCTCTTCATTCTTGATAGCAACTTTTCTACAAGCGAAGCCATGCTGGATTGAGGTCGCTCCAACAACTAAAGCTCTCAAGAAATAATTCAATGGTGCATTTGTGTGCTCCAAAGAGGGTCTAGGCCCTTGGATAGCACTCCCTCTCACTCTTTTCTACTTACTTGTTCATTTACTACTTAGCGGTGCAGGTTCTACACCTAAAGCGGGTTTTGCTTTCACCACATGCTTTGTCCATTTTGGTTGAACTCCTTTCCTATTTGGTTGTCCGTAGAGGTGGGAACACCAAAGTGAGGGTCTGACTGAGGTAGACCCCTATATAGCCCCAACATTTTCCCTTCATTCTTCTATGTGTAGGTTGCAAGGTAGAGTTTGGAGTAAAGACTCAAGCATTCAGTTGAAGGTAAGTTTTCTCTAATTTCTCCTTGTGCTTTCCTTATAGTTTATGTTCTTTGATTGACTATTTTTTTTAATAGACCTTAGATCTAAGTTAGAAAGTGAGACCTTATTCTTCTCATATGATCTCCTGAGCCATATGTTTCTTAGGATGTTAGCATGCTATTTGGGTGATAGCGTGCCATGCTAGCGTCCTAAATCCACGATGTCATCCTTTGGCTGAGAGCTCCTCTATCTGAGGTGTAAATCTATAAGGTTCACTCTCTTAGGATCTAAAGTAGCTCTCTTTGAAAGTTAATGTATGCTCATTTTTTTTTTCATTTCTTCATTCTATTTATGTTGAGGTGGATAAGGGTAGTTTGTTCCCTAGTGATCTCTTGAGAATAAAGAGACCCATGTGCAGTGAATCCCTCTTATCTCACATTTTGGTGAAATTGACGTGAACCATTTCAGATCTATTTTTATAATGTTTTCATGTCTATAATAACACTTTCTCTAAAGAAAATTTTGATATGTTGGATGACGCTCTAGATGACTTCTTAGAAGCACCTTCCTCTATCCATAAACATTTTGAGAAAAATTCCTCTCTGCAAGCTAGGGAGTTAGTAAACATTTTGGTGGTCTTTGTCCCTCCTCCAAGCCCTAAAAAACCCATCATTTACTTGACCCCAGCTAGCCTTTCTCTAAGGGAGGATCATTATGTCTATGATATTTCATATTGAGATGATTCACCATATTTGTATTCAAGGTTTGTAAAAGCTACGAACTCTACTTATTATAATGTTGTTGGCCACACATATAATACAAGAAGAAACAAACAAAATTCGGATCAACAACCTTCTATTCCTACATATAAACCTACTAAAGTTCATATTTATTTACCATCTTCTCAACCAAGTCTTCCTTCAACACCTAAACTAGTGACTAAAGCACCAAGTGATTACAATATTGTCTAGCAAATTTGTGCTACTTCGGCTAAGATCTCACTTTGGGATTTGCTTCAGACTACTCTGGTTTATCAGGATATGCTTCAAGAAGCTTTGTAGAAGATTCTCTTTCCTTCCTCCACTAGGTCAACATATTTTAATGTGTTGATGGCTCATATTCATGCAGATTTTTTGAATATTGTGTTCTATCTATAGGAGCTCTCGCCTCCGAATGTGCAAAAACAAGCGGACCTTTTTATGATTATAGTCAATGTAAAAAATATTGGTATTAGGTGTACCCTCGTTAACACTGGTTCAACTCTCAAGGTTTGTTGTATCAACCTACTACCTAAAATTAAAGTTGATTCATCTTCTCTAGTTGCTTCTTCTTTATACATTCATGGGTTTGATAGTAATGGTAGCCAAGCTCTAGGCATGATAATACTACCTTTGTAGTTGGGCCTTATTACATTCCCTACTTTGGTTTATGTGATGCCTTGCCATTTACCCTACAATATTATTTTGGGAAGACCTTGGATTCACACTATGGGTATCATAACTTCTACTTTACATCATTATTTAAAGTTTTTTGCAAATAATCGGGTGGTCACGATTAAAGCTAACCCATAAGCAATTCACCTTTGTGAGCTAGCGGCTGTTGGTCGGGCTTTGGTTGTCTCCACTCTTAATAATTGTATTCCATCTTTTACCATTGATTCTATGATGTGTTCCTCAGAAATACCCTCTGTGGAGTTTGTCCCTAAAGTGAATATCGTTAAAGATGAAACACCTAAAGTGGAAAGTCCTAAACCTCCCCCATCTAATTCTTGTAAATAAAATGCCTTCCTTGGTGATGATTGGGGGTCCTTGGAATTATTTGAATTCTTTATTGGAGAATACAAAGCAAGCCCTACCCATCTAGAGTTTCCAAATGCCTCTAATGAAAAGGTGGACAATGCTCCCATTGAGGAAGAGATCTGTGATCCTATCTAGGAGGCTATTACTTCCCCTATCGAGGAGAATAATCCCACTCTTACAAAAGAGGTTAAAGTTTGTAGATCAAGTAAAGGAGACCGTTGTGCTCTCATGGATGCATTTGATGTTCATTGGTGGAATGAAGCCATCTATGTAGAGCCATCACCTCTCAAAGTTCTAAAAACTTGTTATGGTTTTGGATATGAACTCACTTCTCAATATGGATATGGCCAAAAATTCCTAGGGTGTATTGAGCAAGGAATCCAAGTCCCTATCTAGTTTAAACCATGAAATCACTATCTGGGTTTGGGGTGTTCTGTTGAACAATCTAAGCAAAAACCTTGGTGGAGTGTTAATATGATTTCGGTTGAACCACTGAATTTGGTCCATCCTGAATTAATAAAGGATAGGGGGCAGGCCAAGAAAGTCCCTTTAGATTTCCTCTCTTCAGATGAAGCACTTGAGGAATTCCTAGGTTCCTACTCCCCTTTGCCTCCCTTTCATCACAAAAAATGATTTCCGTATCGCTTGAATAAATGAGCATATTTTGGAGAATATATCTTGAGTATTGATGAGGAGGACCCTCTATCCAATGTTGGTGATGATGTTCCAATATTGCATCTTGGAGATTGTAGTTCTCTCCTTAAGGGAGAAAATATTGAAATCTCTATGAATCCTAAGTCTTCTGAAAAAGTGATCAAGGTTGGAAAGTGCCTTTCTTTCGAAGAAGCTAAAGAACATTATAACCTCCTAAATTCTCATCTTGACATCTTTGCTTGGACATATGAAGACATTCCCTATATTGATAAGTCTATAGTGGTTCACAATATCATCCTATGTCCCGATGCCAAGCCAGTTAAGCAAAAAAAATGAAAGATCAATCCCAAGGAGGCATTGATGGTTAAGACTGAGATAGAGAAGTTGTTGAAGGCGGGCTTTATCTGTCCAATTGATTACTCCCCTTGGATTTAAAATATTTCCACTATTAGTAAACCTAATCGTTGTATTTGCATATGCATTGAATTTTTTGATCTTAATAAGGCTTCTTTAAAGATGATTTTTCATTGCCTAATATAGTTATGATTGTGGATTCGACTGCAGGCCATGCATTATTATCATTTATGAATGGTTTCTTGGGTTACAATAAGATCTATATTAATATGGAGGATCAGTACAAGAAAACCTTCACTACCCCTTGGGGTACCTTCTATTATGTGGTCATGCCCTTTGGGTTAAATAATGTAGGAGAAACTTACCAACAGGCAATGACTAATATTTCCTGATTTCATTCATAAGATTTTATAATACTATGTTGATGGTATCTTGGTGAAGTCCATAACCTATCAAGATCATGTGAAGAACCTTCATATTATTATTGATAGGATTTGATTTTATAAGACAAGACTTAATCCTCTTAAGTGTGTCTCTCACTGTGGAATCGAGGTCAACATAGATAAGATCGATGCTATTGTTAACATGCCTCCACCCAAGAATATTACTGAGTTCCAAAGTTTACAAAGGAATATTCAAGCAATTCGAAGATTCATATCTCAATTGGTTGATCATACCCTTCTTTTCACTCATCTATTAAAGAAAGATGTCTCATCAAAGTTTTTTTACAACCGAATACTTTGAGATGTCTCATCGAAGGATTTTTACTAGACCACGCCTACATGGATGTCTTACCAACAAGCATTGATGTAGGAGATCTATTGATAAAATAATATGCAGTGGCTATTGTTTCATCCCAATTTTTTTTTTCAAGGCTAGAACCACTTAACATACTCCTAGCCCTCTCCATCAATGTTCTATTCATCCTCTCTCTTCAACTTCATTTTTTGTGGAGTATAGGGAGTATTTTTATGTCTCTCAATCTTGTTCTCTTTATAAAAAATTTCAAACTCTATGGAACAAAACTCACCACCATTATTAATCGTCAAACACTTAGTCTTTTTGCTAGTCTAATTTTCTACCAAGGCCTTAAACTCCTTAAACCAACTAAATACTTCATCTTTACTTCTAAGGAAATAAACGAATGTCCTTCTACTATAATTATCTATGAAAGAAAAAAAATAATAGATTTTGATAATAAAGGAACATTCACAAGACCAAAAATATCTAAATGAACATAGTCCAAAAACATAGAAGACTTATGAGAACTAGAGTAAAAATAAACACAATGTTGTTTTCCATACATAAAATGTTTGCAAAAGTCAAACTCGAGATTACAATCATCAAGACCTTCAACAAGGCTCTTATTTTTCAAGGTTCTAAGACCCTTCTCACTAATGTGACCAAGTCGTTGGTTCCATAACATTGTCTTGTTTGTAGGAAGCTTCATTTCCATGGAATGAGCAACCTTTGTTACCCAAAATGCACAACCATTGGATGTAATTGCTACATGTTTCTACTCTACATGATCTGATGGTGAGGATGAAGAATCCAAAGACTTATTCTTTAGTACATCAGAATAAATGTTACATTGTACAGTGCAAGTATCAAGCTAAACCAAAGTTTCAATACAAATACCCTTAGCCAACAATATAGACCCTCTAGTCATCTTACATCCTCCACGAGAGAAAAAAACTTGCACTCCCAAATCATTCAATTTACTTACAAAAAGAAGGTTGTGTACCAAACCTGGGATATGTAAGACACCACCAATCCCCTTCACTCTTGCATCAGGAAATCTGATTTTGACTCTTCCATAACCAAAAATCTTCAGGTGAGAGTGATCACCCAGGTACACCTCTCTACCATTGTACTCCTCATACTTAAAGAACCAATCTCTATGAGAAGTCAAGTGAAAGGATGCCCCTGGATCTATCAAGAACACATCATTCGATGCATGAGCTTCCAAGGTTGCAATAAATTCTTATCCATCATCTTGAGATGATTTCTCAGATTTAGAATTAGAGAAAGACTTGTTTTTCTTCTTCTCCTCCTTGCAATCTTTTTGAATGTGACTAGTTTCACCACAAATCCAACATTTTTCCTTGGACTTATTACCAAGAGACTTATATCTCCTATAAGACTTTGACTTAGATTTGTTATCTTTCTTTTTGCCTCTCTCCTTTGGTCTACCGCGAACTGCAAGGGACTCCTTGGTAATCTTAGAAGACATCCTTCCCATCTCTTCAGATAATAATAAGGAAACAAACTTATCCATCTTGAAGGTAGAATTAGTGCTTCCAATAGCCATTACTAGGTGATCCCAAGAGTCCGATAATGAACACAAAATGAGCATGCAATGATCTTGTTCATCAAATTTTTCCCCAATGAAACCCAGTTGTGCCACCAACATGTTAAATGAATTTAGATGATCTGCTATGGATCCTCCATCTTCCATTTTCAGAGAATACATATTCTTTCTCAAGGAAAACTTATTTACCAGGGATTTAGCTTGATAGACATCACCAATCTTCTTCCACATAGATGTTGAAGTTTTCTCTTCATGGACATTTAGGACGGAATCAGCCAAATAGAATCTAATAAGACCCTTGGCTTTCTTATCCATGAGATCCCAATCTTCTTGTTTCATTCCTGATGGTTTGGTTCTAGAAATAGAAACCCATAGATCACGGTCTATGAGCATGTCTTCCATTTTGAGATTCCAAAGTTCAAGGTTACCACCATTAAATTTCTCCATCTCAATCCTCTTAGATGTTCCTTCCATATTTTTCCTACAGCAAGGTGACAAAAAACACAGTTCTGCAAAACTCCCACTAAAACAAAGATCAACTCAAAAAACCCTTCTAATCCAACAAAGGAACCAAGGCTAGTCAAGCACTGATACCAATTGAAAGGAAGCCGAGTGAGTGAAAATAGCTTCCTACACTAATCTAAGTAGGGGAGAGTTACAAAATTTCATTTTAACGCATTTAAACAATTACAACAAGAGAAATGCATAGAGAATAAATGAATAGAATAGCAAGTACACATAAACTAACATACACCAAATATAAATGGGTAAACCCATTTTAGGTAAAAAAAAACCACCCTCCAAAAGCATAGTACTTCTATATTACTTCAAATAGGAGTTACAATACAGCCCAAGTACAAAGGTTCTATACAAGTTCTTTGAAACAAATATCTATTCTAGAGTTAACCCGACAACACTTCATTACCTGCAAACAAAACTATGAATTCTACAATGCAAGGCATACATTTTATAGAGAATAAAAGCCAAGAGATGATTCTAGAAGAGGATGGGCATCCAAATACACATGGCACAATATCCCACACCATAGACATGCATTTGGACACTTGTACTAGATTCCCTTGCACCTATTACAATTGTCATACATGCAAATATTCTTTCTCCTAGCTTGGGTGCCCAAAATGTTCTCATAATTGCTTATGCTAGATGCCTTACAACTATCATAGAATATGTCATAAATCTTCCATAATATTTTTCATATAATCCATAAGAGAATCTATCATAACTGACTGAAAATAGTCGATTCTCTTACATCCTTTCATAACCCAACTTGGGTGCCAACTTTATCCATGCAACAAGATGCCTTATGACATTCCATAGAATTTTTCATAAGTTAAATATTACAAATTGGGATGCCTATGTTGGAAAGAGACACTGCAAATTTCATTTGGTGTTGTCATTGATGGCAATCCTAGTTAGTGATTTGATTCAGACTTCACTAGTCGCTTGTACCGGAAGTCAAATTGAAGTTTTGTGATTAACTGTCAAGCTAGAACAGAGCATTTGACAAAGTTGTGTTTTTTGATTCATATGCAACTCTCTATTATCATTTTGAGTTGTGGATCTTAGGGAAGGTTTTTTCGATGTATGATCTATGTTATCTATGAATCGTAGAGCCTCATATTGATTCGTGTGCAAGTTAGAAGATCCAGTTGATTAATTTTTTGTTTAACAATGCAAGAAGGTCAACTAAGTGAATATAACATGTTGTGGATCTTCATGGGCTAATTGGTTGAAGTTTTTTGTGCTTGGACATGTTTTTTTGGGTCCTCACTTTGTTGTGGATGACTTTGGTTGGTGCGCATTGAAAATTATCTATGGATTGAGTCGACCGTTTGTAAATATTATATGTCTTATTGAAGCTGACATGTGGTTGATTAAATCTTTAGATGCAGATATATATATAAGCGATCATTTATATCATTTGGATATATGTATGAAGTGTGTTGATGTGTGTTGTGAAATTCAAAAGGATTATAGAGCAATTATGAACAGTTTCACTTGTGCATAAGAGGATTGGTGATGTGAATTAAAGTAGACAGAGCAGAAGAGAAGAATCAGACAGAAGTTCAAGAATGTGATTGATGTGCTTAACAAAATTCCAATCAGGAATTAGTAGATGCTATTCACTTAGTTCAAATCTTTGGATGGATTTATTCTAAATTTTTTTTAAGACAGTGAGTCTTTATTTTGTATCTGAGCAATGAGCTCTAGGCAGTGCACCTGAATGCATGTGCATTCCCATTTGTAAACACTTATATTTGAGTATACTCAAATGTGGATTGGCCTTCCACCATGTTTTTTCCCCTAACAAGGTTTCCACATAAAAATCCTTGTGTTATGGTGTTATGGTTGATTTCTTTGTGTTCTTGCATCCTTCTTTTAAGTTCAATATTGTAAGTGGTTTAAAGATCAGATTAATAAAGTTAAATTTTACAGAACACTGATTCACCCCCCCCCCCTCTCAGTGTTCTTTGATTCCAACTATTGGTATCATAGCCTAGTTCCTTAGAAGAAGTTTTAAAGCTTGGGAGGATCTGGGAAAGTGATCCAATGGATTCAAGTAGTCTACAACAACTACTTTTGGTGGCACTAGATGATTTTGATCAGTCCAAATATGAAGTTAGGGAATTACAGGCAAGCCTCCTGAATGCTAAGAAATTCATTCAATCATTAAAAGATAAAATAAATGAGTAAAGAGAAAACAAAAAGGAACTCTATGATCAGATCAATCATAAAGACATTAAAAGAATGGAAGATGAACACCTGAGTCAAACCTTGAAGGGAAAGATAGAAGAATGTGAAAAAATCACCAAAGAAAATGTTGTTCTAAAGCATGAGATGGAATCTATTATGATGAGGATGACCAAGGATATTGAAGATAGAAATAAGAATGAAGAGAATATTGCTCAGTCCTTGAAAGAGAAATCTAAAGAATTCAGCTGAATCAATGATGGATTCATTCAGTTGGTGCTTGAATTGCAACAATCCAGAGACAATGAAGAAAAGCTTGAAATACAGATTGTTAACCTCAGAGATGAACTTTCTACAACAAATGAATACAAGGAGAAGTTCAAGATTAGCTCATCTAAGCTTGATGAACTAATTAAAATTCAGAGGACTGGAAGTGAAAGGAGAGGTCTTGGATATGAGGAAGGAGAAAGCTCAGGATTTGGACAAAGGAGATTTAGGCAAGGAAATTAGATGAACAATGTTGGAAGGTACCGGTAAGACAACCTAATGCTCAAAGGTTCAATGGTTACTATTTTGTTTGCAATAAATTTGGTCACATGGCTAGTCAATGTAGAAGAATTAATCTAGGTGGTCCATCATTCTTTGGTTAGTGTTTCAACTGCAATAAGTATGGTCATAAGTCAATTGAATGTAGAAATATGTCAAACAACTTTCTCAATAGATATGTCAAATGTTATTCGTGCAATAGATTTTACCATATTGCTAACCAATCTAGATCAAGAGAAAATAAATGGAACAACTGGTCTAAACAAAGAAATGTGATATTCTATAACTGTAACAAATCCAGTCACATTGCTAGATTTTGCAGAAGCAAAAAGGGTCTAGAAAATCGAAAGAAAAATATGCAGAAGGATAAAAAGGGAAAAGGGAAAGTTACTGTAGATGAGACTACAAATCAAATTAAGAATACATGGGTGAAGAAGAGTCCTTCTATTGTGGGAAATGAGCCAGCACCAAAATCTAGCTTTGGTAATTCATCTAGGAATTAGTTTAAGGCCTCTGGCCTAGGGGGAGTTCTCAAGAAAATCTTTTAACCCCATTGTCAGTAGTTGATTCTAGAATGTGGAAAATAGCATTGATTACATTAGTGATGTGCAAATGTTTTGGGATCTCTTTTGGAGGATATTTGTGTAATATTGAAGGTTTGTTGAAGAATTTTCTTTCACAGTCTATGAAAATAGGGTATCCATATGACCTATGGAAAAAGAATTTATTGCAAATAAAATGTTAGGTGCGTGAATGATAAAAATTCATTTCTATCTCTCATTTGTCACCTTGCACTTTGAGAAGAAGAAATTTGGAGAGCTATGAAGCAAATTTTGGTGATGATTCAAGTCTAAAGGTGATTCAACAATCAAACCCTAATTTGGCGAAAAGGTATTTATCTGTGAACTCATGAACTTGATTTTTTTTTTGGAAATGGCTGCTCCATTAGTTGTCGACATTAAGGATAGGCCCTGTCTAAAATTCAAATGGAACCCATTCAAATCCATCGATATAGAACCATTAGGTGAATTTTATTCCATACAGTATGGTGTATTGCATATCGAAGATATTAGGGCATACATTCATGAAAATGTTGAAGAATTAGGAAGCTCCTAGTTGTTGAATTTGTACAACAATCAAATTGTGGGAGAAGATTTATGTGTAAAACCTAAATTCAAGACTCTGGAGGAGAAGAGGTTCACTCAAATTGTGAAGTTTCCCATGTTCAAAGAAAATGAATGGGTTTGATATATATTTAGTCGAGTGCATGATGAGTTTATGTGGTTAAGTCAGCCTTTCAAGATTAAAAAGGAAGCTATAAGGATTGTTACTGGTTTGAATTCATCTAGTGGGTTACTGACACTAAAATTCATGAAGAACCAAATAGTCACAAATGCAATCAGTTCCAATTTCGATAGAAGAGCCATGACAGTTAATGATATCATCGAAGTGGATGTCATATTTTCCGCTATGGTTATTGGTTACAAAATCTATCACTCCAGCCTGGATAATTTTATATCTGGTACTACAATTTATGCAACATATCAGATCATCAAATAAAATGCAGAGTATGATCTATGTGAATTACTCAGAAGCCAGCTAATTGAAAATCTTGGCAAAATCAAGAAGGATAAGAAGAATATTTTCAAGTATGGAAATTTTCTTTTGTGTCTATTCTTCTACTTCATGAATGAAGTTTTGGGAGTTGGAAAAGTGCATTGGCAAGGTAATAGACCTCTAGCTATTCAAATCAAGGATATGTTATATAGAATTGGAGATATCAAAGCTAGGAAAACAACTATTTGGGGTTATTTCAATAACTTTCAAAGTGTAATGCAAGCTAGGGAAATAATCCCTAAATCTATTATGGAAAATTACAAGGACACATTTTTATTCATGGTTGATATTGATCAATGCTTAATGGAAGTTGTAGAACCTAGAACAGTGTGGATAATGCCTATGGATTATGAGGTTTAAGAACACATTTTGGAACTGTATGTTGAACACCTATTGAGTAAACCTTGGGATCTGATAGAAGAAAGGTTTGGTACCTTTTTAGAGAAGGATATACAAGTGAATAACCAACTGAGAAAGCCTATGATAGTCAGGAGAGTGAGAAGGGAAGTTGAATCTTTTGCAGAAATCCTTGGTATATCTGTTGAAGTTGTGAGGGAAACAAGGAAGAAAAGAGAAGAAGTTGAGAAAGGAGAGCTAGTTAAAACTAAGTTAGCTAGTCCGACAGCATCCTCTACTTGATCTAGATCTACAAGGAGCTCTGCTCTCTCATTCGGTCCTACAAAGAAGTCAAGCCCTTTGAAAGCTCAAGTCAAGACATCTAGGAGAGAAGGAAAGAGGAAGAAGGATAAAAGCACAAGAGTCTATGTTGATGTTTCAGAGGATGAAGAAATCAGAGAAATTAAGAAAAAGGGTTCTAAAACATCAAAATTCTCTAAGGACAAGACCTTCGGTGAAGAGAAAGCAAAGAAAAAGATGAAAATTGACAAATCAGGTATGTCTGTAGAAGAAGTGGAAAAAGCCTTGATTAAGGATGGTAATCTTAGGCCTATATGTGAATGGTTTGACACCTTTGATAGTGTCGGTCAAAGAATTCTTGAGGAATCCACAATAAAGTATTTGAATAATTTCAATATGAATCTCATTGAAATAATGTATGGGTTACCTAAAGGATTATATAAAGTCCTAGAAATGAGGAGAGTGAATGCAAGAACTGAAGAAGAGCAAATGAGAGAATAGATACTTGTTGATCTATTTCTGGTGATGTCAATGGATGAAATGAGGAAGATCCTAAGTGATGCAAAAAGGGATTTTAAGAGCAAAAAAAGGGTGAACAAGATGATGATTGGACAAACTAAAGAAGTTGCAAAAGACACTAAGAAAATCCTGAACGAGGTGTTGTTGAAAAATAGATCTAATGTTGTTTCTGAAGAAGCTCATAGTGAAGATACTCCATCTAGTCTGGTAAATGAAGAAGGAAAAGAAGATACATTTGATGATAGTCTAAATCCTCTTGACATGCAAGATGTTAAAATTCCTATGGAGACTGAAGCTCCTAAAGTTGTGTTAGTTGATGAAATTGAGATTCCTGAAGTTAAGGAAGAATCGGTGATTGAAGAAAAGAAAGTTGAAGCGAAGGAGATTCATATGGAAGCAAGAGACACTGCTAAGGAAGTAAAGGAGTTTTTGGAAGAACAATAGGAGGATTTTGATTATGAACTAGTTAAAGGTCCTATCAACTTGGCCACTCTATCTCCTATTGAGAAACTGAAGGTAGCATCATTTTCTCAAGCTAAGGCAAGGGAGGAGATTTTGAACTCTCACATTGAAGACAGTGAGCTATTAAATATTGCATCCAGTATTCTGGAAAATATCATGCCTACATATGTCAAGGATTCATCTGATTCTCTATTCATTCAGCTAAAGAAACTTGTCAACTTTGTAAGTACTCACTTTGAGTCTCTTGAAAATTCAGCTATGGATAAGGTTCAAAATGAATTTGTTGCAAACAGGTTCGGTAGATTAAAGGGAATGATTGCTAATGATAAATATTTTCTAGCTACATGTATAAATAATATTCAAGGTGCTTTATCTGAAGGTGGAAACATTTATAAGTCATGCTTATCATTGTCCAAGTTCACTAAGGACACCAAAAAGAAAATGAAGGAATATGAGAAACAATTAGCAGATATTTCTGAAGCATTTGATCCTCTAACAATTTTTGTGAGCAAGCATGAAGGTCAAGTCATATCCTTTCCTAAAAAAATCAAAAGCTTGAAGCATGAAGAAGGCATAATTTTTGAAAGAGTATGCGAGATTAGAGGACTAATTGGTCCTAAGATGGAGACAATGCTAAGTACATTGAAGTAAGCATAGGATGCTATGGTTGTCAGTGATCCAACAAACCTTGAGTTGGTAGAGATGCAGTCTTACTTATTCTGTGGTCAACTGACTATTTTGGAAAGTCTCAAAAATAGTTGCGACACAATTTTTAGCTTGTTGAAGAGTAATTTTGTAGATATATTCAAGTTTATGTAAGTTGTAGAAGTATGGTTGTACATATGAAGTTTTTTCATAGCAATTTTATTTGATTTTTGGTATGCAATTCCCATCTTTTCCATTGATGCTAAAGGGGGAGAGTGGGACAATGAAAATTATCATATTCATCTTAGGGGGAGTGTGTTGTGTTTTGAATTTTTGAAGGTTGGCAGTGTATTTATGTTGGTACTAATCCGAAACTTAGTCATTTTCCACTAAGTGTTGCCATCAATGCCAAAGGGGGAGATTGTTGGTAAGAGACATTGCAACTGTCATTTGGTGTTGTCATTGATGGAAACCCTAGTCAGTGATTCAATTCCCACTTCAGTAGTCACTTGTACTCAAAGTCAAATTAAAGTTTTGTGATTAAATATCAAGCTAGAATAGAGCATCTGACAGAGTTGTTTTTTTGATTCATATGCAAATCTCTGTTATCATTTTAAGTTGTGGATCACAGAGAAGTTTTTTTGATGTATGATCTATGCTATCTATGAATCATACAGCCTCGTATTGATTCGTGTGCAAGTTAGAAGATTCGGTTGATTAATTTTATAGCGTGTTGTGGATCTTCGTGAGCTAACTGTTTGAAGTGTTTTGTGCTCAGACATTTTTTTTTGGGTCCTCACTATGTTGTGGACCACTTTGGCTAGTGTGCATTGAAAATTATCTATGGATTGAGCCAAAAATTTGTAAATATTATGTCTTATTGGATCCAACATGTGGTTGATTAAATATTTAGATGCAAATATATATAAGTGATCATTTATATCATTTGGATATATGTACGAAGTGTGTTGATGTGTGTTGCAAAATTTAGAAGGATTATAGAGCGGTTATTCATAGTTTCACTTTTGCATAAGAGGATTGGTGATGCGAATTAAAGAAGATAGAGAAAAAGAGTAGAATCAGATAGAAGGTCAAGAATATGATTGATGTGCTTAACCAAAACTATAATTAGGCATTAGTAGATGCTATTCTCTCAGTTCAAATATTCAGATGGATTTAATCTTAATGTTTTGTAAGACTATGAGTCTTTATTTTGCATCTAAGCAATGAGCTCTAGGCAGTGTGCCTGAATGCATGTGCATTCCCATTTATAACCACTTATATTTTAGTATACTCAACTTTGGATTGGCCTTCCACCGTGGTTTTTCCCCTAACAGGGTTTCCACGTAAAAATCCTTGTGTTATGGTGTTATGGTTGATTGCTTTGTGTTCTTGCATCATTCTTTTAAGTTCAATATTGTAAGTGGTTTAAAGATCAGATTAATAAAGTTAAATTTTATAAAACACTGATTCACCCCACCCCCCTCTAAGTGTTCCTTGATTCCAATAGCCTATGTCCACTTGGGATGATTTTTTTTCATCCAATCACTTCCAACGGGGATGCCACCCAACTGGTGGGTCCCAATTTGTGACATGACATCATATGCAATTAAATAATACAAATTAATACATCAATTAAATAAATAGTAGGACTCTAAGGTTGAGACACCTTAATCCAAACACTCTTCATTCTTTGTATTCATTTCTTGCACAACCTATGACTTGACATTTGGAAAAATATATATTTGTAATTTTTGTAACCATATAAGATTTTTTGTAATGTCAAGTTGTAAGCTAAGATCTTATTAATTCTCATTGGTAAGTCAAGCTTGAGTATTTATTCTCAATGGATGTCAATTTTGTCATCTTTATTTAACCTATTTTGATATTTTAACCTATGTTGTTTCAACCTATAACATCAAACTAGGAAATGGGAAAACTATCAAACTAGTTATTTTTAGCCTACAATATTTTTAGTTATTGCTATTATTTGGAGATGGTTATTTTGATATGAATTTTTGTAATATTTATTCAAAAATATTATATTACTAGATGACCTTTCAAAAGGTTTATTTATATATATATATTCATTATGTTATTGTTACCTAATTTCGCTAATAGCTCAATTAGGTAGAGCTTTTGTGATTTTTAAATCAAGAGAAGGTACATTTTTTTTATGCTACATTACATTCATGTGCATAAAAAAATTCAAAAGATTACATTACTAGATTGCATTTATGCAAATGTATATAAGATTGTTCAATATTTTCAAGAAAAATAATCTTTATTGATAATGTAAATGTATAATGTCTCACACAAACCGTGATACTAACTCTTTTAGTGCAAATGAAAGAAAAGAATATACATTTATAGATATAAAGGAAAATAAATGCACATATAGAGAAAGGTGACTCGGCATTGCCTGAATGATGAGTTCTATTCAAGTTGCCTTGTATCATCTTTAGTCTTCTACTTGTCCTACATCCAGTTGATGCTCCTTGCTGCTTCTAGTTGCCTATATCTGAGAGAGGGAGTGTTGTTAGAGAAATGAGGGGTCATCATTCAATATATGCAAATACCTATATAAACATATAATATGATTTTCGTGTGCACTAAAAAAACTAGCATACCAAATGTTTCCAAGAAAACAACAAGATTATCAAACACATCTATTATATGCACATATTTTTCTATGTTCTCTTATTGTCTAGGTATAAGGAAAATTTATGTTGCTATTTTGTTTCATCTGATTATAGAATGTGGGGTAAAATGTGGCTCCCACAAGGGTTGGGCCCAACATGTTTCTCTCTCAGTCTTTGAGAGGGGTAAGACTACAAATACATAGATAGAAGATGCAAAAATCTGGTTGACAGTCTCACATGGTGGTTACATTAAGCAAGTACCTGTCACTTATAGCAATGAGTTGATAGACATTTACAAAAATAAAGGATTTCAATACTAGCTTGATGCCAAAACCATAGATGAAAACAAAGCTTAAGTGATAATACCAGTTCATTGTTATCAATGAGAAATACTTGCTTAATAAAATCAAAATATGAGACAGGCAATCATAATCATAATGGGTTATGCATCCTTTCAATGAAAATTCCTATCAAAAAAACATAAGTGACTATTATAGAAGTTAGGGACAATGGATAGTTCCATGCTATAGTTGTTATGAGCCACATGGAGCAGTTGTGGGTGTTCAGAGAAAATCAAGGAAAACACATTAAGGAAAAAGGTGTTGACAGTGAACATATTCATAAAGTAGAAAGATCAAAATGCGCACTTACAGGAAGAAACCTTTGTTTGTTTCTTCACAGAATTAAAATACATAATACAAGTGATTCAAGTGCTTTCAAGGCATGGTTGTGTCAGAACAAGAAATAGTGATCAGTCATGAGCCATGATCCAAATGAACAGACAATTGTTGTTCATTTACTCATTGATGAAGACACATCAGAGTATGTTGAAGACAATGGAGAATGTGGATGCTAGAGTTTCAAGCCCTCAAAAGGGAAAAGTGCAGAAATAGAGCTTCAAAGTTTAGGGATTCAAGTAAATTAAGAACCAAAAATGTTGCTCTTAAGTTATGGGCAGAGCTAAAGTTGAGCATGAAAAATGTATACACAAAGAGCTCAAAATAACATTATTTCCCACAGTGAGGAAAGAAAATCAAGTGATGGAGCCATAGCCATTCCTAAAGAAATGGAACAGTAAATGGAGAATGTGGATGCTAGAGTTTCAAGCCCTCAAAAGGGAAAAGTACAAAAATAGAGCTTCAAAGTTTAGGGCTTCAGGTACATTAAGAACCAAAAATGTTGCTCTTTAGTTACAGGTAGAGCTAAAGTTGAGCATGAAAAATGTATACACAAAGAGCTCGAAATAACATTATTTCCCATAGTGAGGAAAGAAACTCAAGTGATGGAGCCATAGCCATTCCTAAAGAAATGGAATAGTGAATGGAAGGAACAGGTTTTAGGAAACCTAGATGAGTTGAGTTTTCTTATGCAGCAATGAAGACCTCAAAACAAGGTATTGATACTGTGGCTGGAAAGGATTAAAATACAGAGGGGGTATTAAAACCCAGAAACTTGCATATCAGGGTTTCCATAATTGAATTCAAAATAAAACTTCAAGAATCTACACAGAAAGGCCAAGCCACTACCATGAAAATGAGAACGGAAAAACTAGAGGCCGAGTTATGATCTATTTTTAAATATGTATAGCCATGTTAAGGTTTTTTAAAGCCTACTAAGAAATATATGGTCACGGCCCTCATGTCTCCAAAAATCTACATTCTCACTTAGAAATTCAAAATTAGCCACGACCTGTGATGAAAAGGAAATGAGAACCTATTTTGTGCTCTCATGGTCGTGGCCTGGGAGAGATGTTTTATTCTCATAATGCAAAAATAAAAAACCAAAAATCATAAAACAACATGAAGTAGAATAAACGCAAGGTCAAACCATGAAATCTATAGAAAATGCAATAAAAACAAAGCCATTCATAAGTGAAATGGAACACGGGTTTTCTCAACCCAGCAAATGAGTAAGGGGCCAAGCATTGAAAATATAGAGAGAACACATTTTTTAATACATTCAATGCATAGAATCTTCAAATTTTGCAAGAATGCAAGTTTTGAAAGAGATTTTATTTATTTTTCTGCAAGAAGGGCTCGAGAAGCTTCAAGTGCAAATGAAATGCCTTGTATTATTTTGCCTTGATTTTTTTTCATAACCCTAAGCCGACATATGCCAAAGTGGAATTTTTGTCATAGTTTTGAAAATACAATGCAAACTAATATGCACCATGGGCTAAGTCTATAAGTCGTATGCCTAATGCCTTGTGTTTCTTTGTAACCATGAGTTTCATACTTATGATTTATATTTTTGCTTTCACCTATGTAAGGTCGAGTTAAGGAAGCATTAAATTTTACATTGAGTTTTAAAGTTGTAAAGAGTGTTTGATTTGAATGATGAATTTATAAATCATTTAATTCAAAAATGTTATTTTAGGTGCAAGGTTGAACACGTTCCTTACATGTGTCATGCATTTTGAAGGAGTCTTCATGGTTGCAAAAATAGTGGGGTTGGATTGAGGTGGTTAAGTCAACATGGGGAGGGTATATAGGGTTTTTTTTTTCTTTGTGGAGTGATGGAGTGGATTTGGGCACCTTTTCTTGTACCTTTTGGTTGGATAAGTTCAAATTTGACTTTTTCACCCTTTTGGAGTTCATTTGGAGGAAATCTAGTTGCTAGATTTTAGGCTATTTGGGGGCATCTGACCTAAGGAAGTTTTTGGTTCCTATTTTGATGCAACTGCTTGGGAGTTGATGATTTAGCCACTCATTTGACTCATTTGTAGTTTAGTTTTGGATTATACAATTTTGGACATAGTGATTTTTTTCACTCCTTTGATAGTTTTGACATATTTCTGTAACTCACATTCTAGACATGAATAATAGAGGAGACCTTGAATATCAATGATTTTGGATTTTTTCCTTCTTTTTCCTTGCTTCATTGTGTGTATTCAAATGATTTGATCAAGTTATTTGTGAGGTATTGTTATTTCCTTATAGCTTTGTCTCATGTTCATCACCTTTATGGAAGAGTTTGTTTATGCAGGTCATAATATGTGTCAAGTTTTGTGAATGGCTTATAGCTGTGAAGTCACCTTCCTTCTAGAAGTCTAAGCATCAGGGCCTCGTTATGAAATACTTATGTAAATAAATACAAGAATAAGTTGTGCAAGTTTATTTTCAGTCATTTTAAGCAAGTTTTGATTATCTAAGTTTATGTCCAAGTTTGGTTTGGTGTATCACCTCTTTAGTGTTTTTGTTGAATTTCAGTTTCTTAGTTTATGCACATTTCTCTTCCCTTTTCTTTGTCAATCAGTAAAATAGTGAAGTAATTTAGGTGATAAGCAACTAGGAGCCAGCCTTCTCTGGATATTTACTCCATCCTATAGGTTAACCCACAAGCCTTAGGAGTGTTTCCATGTTTCACTAGGTGACTGATTTCTTACAACTCAGAAGGGGTGCAAGCTTTAGTGATAACAATTTTGGCATGCCCAACAGGAATTTCGA
The DNA here is from genome assembly GCA_007115665.2 of Sequoiadendron giganteum. Taxonomy (NCBI): domain Eukaryota; kingdom Viridiplantae; phylum Streptophyta; class Pinopsida; order Cupressales; family Cupressaceae; genus Sequoiadendron; species Sequoiadendron giganteum. Next base: position 401,289,233 of record CM021103.1, read on the forward strand.
ATCAAGATAGTAATAGGAAATACAATTTTTGTTGGTTTTGATGTGTAACCAGTTAATTTCAGACCCTTGAGGGGTTAAGTTTTTATGTATGGCAACTCTGAGTCTGGTGGTTAGCAAAAGACAACGCAAGACAACATATGAAAATAATACAAACAAGAAGTAGCATTGTCCCTTTTGATTATTTACAATTGTCACCACCTAGGAGGAGTGGAAGAACTATAAAGTGAACTCTTGTTCCAACAAAAAGAGTTTAGTCAACACCGCCTAGATTTAAAATAACAGTAGCGTCAAGTCTTGTTGTACCTTCAATTTCTATACATGTTGTTCCAGCTCAGGTCAATCCACCTCAAGCTACCCAAATGGATAGAAATAAGCCATTTGTCCCATTTAATGGAGGTAGTTCTTTGAATCTCATGCAACATGATGATATACCTATGGCTACCTTGAAAAGTTTACCTTTTTTCATAGGGAGGATCAAACTACTCCCATTTAGCACATTCGAGAATTAGCTTCTCTATGTGGATTCCACCATGTCACTTAGGAAATTGTAGTAGTAATATTGCTTGTTGATTCATTTAAAGGAAAGGCTCTACAATGGTTCAAAGGCTTGGCGATTGGTTATATTGCAACATGGGATGAATTGGGAGACAATTTGCACAAACACTTTCAAGATAAGTCTGATCACTTGTCACTGGTTGAACAATTAACAACAATCAAGAGAGCTCCCTAGGAGAAAATGATAGACTTTAATTATCATTTTCAGAAAACATGGTACAAAATTCCTGACACGGTAAGGCCTTCTCTGGAATATGATTTTTTGTATTATTTAAGGGCTCTTAATAGTGACATTTTTTTCATGATACAATCTATGGGGGACGTCTCTCTACCAGATGCTTATGAAATAGCAATTAGAGAATAAAATAGTCTAATACAATCTAGTAAGATAGCTTTTAGACCCTAATGCCAATTTTCCCAGAAATCCAATCTTCAATGCCTCTACAAATACCACCCTTTGCTCCTTTACCTATTGTTCCAACGTTACTAGTTGCTATTAGCTAGGAAATGACTATCCTAGGTCTATCTCAGGAGTTGTAGGAGATTAAAAATAGTCAGCAGAAGATTGAGAATATACTTCAAAATTTTGGTAATGAGTTGGTAAGCATTAAGAAGCAGTAGTTCCAAAATAGATAGCCTTATCAGCCACAAAATCAAGGGCCAAGTCAGCCATATCAAGGTCAAGGTTAGTCATACCAAGCAAATAAACAACAATATCAAGGTAACTTTTAGGGTACAAGAAATAATGTGAACCCAAGGCCTTTTCAGCTATATAATCCCACTTCAATTAGTGCAACTAGGGATCTTGTCCCTGTTTAAAACAACCTTGCAGAAAATATGAGTGGTGCTTTCCTTGCAACCAGCCCCATAATCAGCCCATGTGTTCAAATGGGGTTATCAACCAAGCATTGATGGCACAAAATGTTTTAATTTCATAGCCTAATGTACCGAATGATGGGTCTCCATAGTAGCAAGAGAAACCTCCAAGTGATACTACTCTCCTAAATTGGTAGGGAGAGGAATTTTGTGGAGTAAACAGGGATGACTCTCCAATTGCAGCAAATACAAGAGCCAAGAAGAGGGATTTTGAGATTGAACAATCAACAAAAAAAGGAAAATAAGCTACAAAACCATCCACATCTCAAGTTCCCCGCATATTGCAAAGGAATACACAAGGTGCTACCAAGGAGCAGCCTCACTTGCAAGCATACCCTATTGTTGCAAGGACCCATCAAAAGGTAAATGTTGCTACACCTGTCAATGTTATTGAGAATATGAAAAAAATGAATGCGACAATGTCTATGTGGGACTCTTTGTCTATCCTAGGACAAAAGGACCTTTTACAATCTACTTTATCTTATTTGAGTGTGTTTATTTATGTTTTAGTTGACCAAGTTAAAGCTATTTTTACAAATACACCTCAAGACAACAACAAACAACTAGGTAAAGATGTCAAACCTCCCACTTTTTATGTGTCTTTGATAATAGGGGATAAGCTATTTCACAATTGTATGGTAGATTCAGGGGCAAGCAACTCTGTTATGCCCAAATAGATTGTTGATAGGTTGGGTTTAAAGTATTAGCCTCTTGATAAGGGAATGGTCCATCTTGATAGGCCAACCATTAACACTGTAGGTGTTATTAAAGATGCTAATCTGACTTTACATGCCTGCCCAAACGTTTCTATTCCCCAAGATATATTTTTTTGTCGATTTTACCACCCTATTTTGTATTGTGCTTATCAAGGGATTTTACTACCAAAATAGGAGGTTATTTGTCCTTAGATTGGTCCCACATGTTGTTTAGGACTAGGTATGGGACAAAAATGACAATTAAGTCTGAACTGCTTGCCAAAGATCACATTGAACCCTATGTACCAAGTGTTGTAAATACTAAATGTGTTGTTCTGGATGATACTGAGCTTGTTGTTGCCCAAGAACTGCAAGCTAAAAGTGTACCAGATATACTCTTAAACAAGTGGGCAGCAGAAAATATTGTGGATAACCCAAATGAAAACATTGAAGAAGTTGGTTTGGGGGTATACATGATTCATGAACCTGAGATAGTTATGCCAAACCTTAAGAAGAGTACAAAATGACAATTAGAATATGAGATGGAGTATGAATTTTTTTTTTTGATGGCTCAAGGAGCAAGAATCGAGCTAGTGGGGGTGCAATGCTTGTATCCCCACAAGGTGAAAAATATTATTTTCTTTATGTTTTGCTTTCTCTTGTTCTAACAATACTGCTGAGTATGAAGGTTTGATTCAGGGCTTGGAATGGGAAAGGAAAGGGGGTATAAACTGCCTACAGGTATTTGGGGATAGTGAATTGATAGTCAATTAGGTAAGAGGCTTGAACATGACTAGAAATGATGCTTTGAAGTCTTACAAGAATAGAGTTTGGGATATAATAAAGGAATTTGATGCTTTTAATTTGGTTTCTATTCCTAGGAATCAAAACAAGCATACAGATAGGCTAGCTGCAATACGTGCACAATTTGATATACCTAATGATATAAGGAAGCAGAAAGTGCAACAATATGTTAATATTGTATTTAGGCCATCTATCCTTTAAAACAATGTTCATTGGAAAGTGTTCGAAAGTGATAAATAGGTGTTGAGTTTTCAATGGTAAACCAAGAGAATCTTAAATAGAAAAATGATGACTAGGTCATATAGCTGAGGACAAACAAGTTTCCCAAGGGTCTAGTCACCTTGGAATCTATCTTTAGTACTGATTATCAAATAAAGAAAGGTAAAATGGGTATGCAGATCAAGGAGGAACACTAAGAAAAACTAAAAATTTTCAAAGGTAATCTCTTTAAAGTTGGTAAGATTTGTTCACATGAGGATAGGAAAGCTTTTATTTCTCTTTGTCAAGATTTTCTTGATGTATTTTCTTGGGAGTACTCAGATTTAAAGGGATTTGATCCCCAGATTGCCCAACATACCATAGAATTAGAACATGATGCAAAGCCTATTAGGTAGAAACAAAGGCCTTTAAATCCAAAACTTGAGCCTCTTATGATTAAGGAACTGACCGAGCTGATTGAGGGAGATATTATTTTCCCAATTAAGCATACCTCATGGGTCTCTAACCTTGCGCCAGTTAGAAACAAAAATAGAGAGATTAGGCTCTGTGTAGACTTTAGAGACCTTAATAGAGCCTCTTTAAAAGATCATTACCCTCTACCCTCTATGGAGCAGATCCTTCTGGTATTTGCCAGTTTAGAAATATTTTCCTTTCTAGATGGTTATTTTGGTTATAACCAAGTATTAGTTAAAGAAGAGGATCAATACAAGACTTCTTTTACTGCAAGGTGGGGCACTATGACCTATAAAATAATGCTTTTTGGCCTATCCAACGCTGGTGCCACTTTGCAGAGGGCCATGGACATGGAATTTCAAGGTTTGATTCATAAGCTAGTGCTCGTTACCTTGATGATGTAACAATATTCTCTAAGAATGTTGATGAGCATTTGTCACATTTAAAACAAGTGTTTGAAAGATGCAGGGAGTTTGGTATATCCCTTAATCCTAAAAAGAGTATCTTTTTTGTTCATGAAGGAAAGATTCTTGGACACATAGTGTCAAAACATTGGATCACCATTGATCCTGAAAGAGTGAAAGCCATTTTAGAGCTAACTTTACCTAATCATAAAAAGGGGTTACAAATATTTCTTAGAAGAATTAACTTTTTAACAAGGTTTATTCCAGATGTTGCAAGTCTTTTGAGACCACTAACTGCCATGTTAAATAAAAATGTAAGTTTCAGCTAGACCAGAGAGGCCAAGTGCAGTTTTGAAGCAATTAAGGAAGCCTTATCAACAACTCCTACTTTGGTAAATCCAAACTTTTCAAAATATTTTATTTTGTATGCTTTTGGTAGCATAGACACCATTTTTGCAATGTTGGTACAACAGAATGATGATAATTTAGAACAACCCATTGCCTTTTTCAATCAAGGTTTGGAAGATTATGAGAATAAATATACCTTTCTAGAAAAGCATGTACTTGTTGTCATCAGAAGTCTGAAAAAATTTAAGCCTTTGATTTCTAATAACAAGATACATTTAATGGTTGCTCACCCAAGTGTGAAAGAATTTTTATTAAGCAGAGACTTGAATAAGAAAAGGGTGGGATGGATTACAAAAGTCATGAAATATGACATTGATATCAAGATAACTATGCTTGTAATAGGTAAAGGGTTGTGTGAGCAGCTAGCTACAGGGTCTGAAAGCAAGGAAAATATAGAAACATAGACTATTTTAGTCACTAATGATGAGCCTCAGAATGTTGCACCCACATTAAGTGCCAGTTGGGTACAAAATATGAATCATTTCTTGTAGACTAGTGAGTGTCCACCAGGTTTGGATAAGGATAAGAGGAGGTATTTTAGATTGCAGTCTATCCCCTATGTGTTGGTTGATAATGTGTTTTTCAGAAAAGACCTTAATGGTGTGTTGTTAAGGTGTATTGATCATGACCAAGTGGATAAAGTGCTTCATGAGTTTCATGATGGAACTGTTGGGGGTCATTTTGCCCCAATAACTACTGCATGGAAGATAATGAGAGCTAGATATTATTGGCCAAGCTTATTTAAGGATTCCCATGCTTGGGCAAGAAAATGTGTGAAATCTGCCATTTTTACAAGAAAAGAGAGGCTACCAGCTTTACCTTTGCAAGAAATTCAAGTGGAACAACCCTTCATGAGATGGGGCATTGATTTTATAGGACCCATAAATCCACCTTCAAGTGCAGGCCACAAGTGGGCACTTACTGCAACTGATTACTTTACAAGATGGAATGAAGCAATGGCTTTGAAAAAAGTCAATAACCATGTTGTATTAAACTTCTATGATGATTTAGTAACCAGGTTTGAAGTACCTGAATCAATCATTTCAGATAATTCTTTAGCATTTTTTGGATTAAGAGTAAGTGATTGGGCTATCAAAAATTCTATTCATCTAAATATATCATCAAATTATTACCCACAAGGTAATGGTTTGGCAGAATCAACAAACAAGAATCTGATAAGGATTATCAAAAGAACCATGCATGATAATCAGAGAACTTGGCGCACCAAGTTGAAATCTGCCTTGTGGGAAGATAGAATAACTCCCAAAAGGTCTATTCGGAATTCTCCATATGTACTAGTTTATGGTAAGGAGGAAAGATTGCCTTTATCTGTGGAGCTTCTAGCTCTTGATATTATGCACCAGCTAGAGATTTTTGAGGGAGAAGATCCATTGGTTGTTAGGTATGCTCAACTCATGGAGCTAGAAGAGTTAAAAGATAAAGCAATGAATTCCTTGGAGTATCATCAACTCCAAAAAAAGAGAGTGTTTCATAGGAATGTGACTCCCAGCATATTCAGAGAAGGATACCTTGTGCTTAAGTGGGATGAATTGAAAAGCAAGCCAGAAAAGCATACTAAATTTGACAATTTTTGGAGTGGTCTATTTGTTGTTACTGAATGCAAGGAGCACAATGGATTTAGATTATCAAAGATGGATGGATAAATTATGCCTATCCTAATTAATGGAATATACCTCAAATGGTGTTTTGAGGTTTGATCTACCTTGTACATGCTAGATTAGGTTTTTTTCATTCAATAAGTGTTATTGTAGCTTAGTTTAGATGTTGGTTTTTATTTCATTATGTTGTTCAGCACAGTTAAGTAGGTTTGTCTTGAGTTTTGGTGTTGAATAAGTTTTCAGGGTGTCATACACTAATCTGGTGAGTTACAGAAGGTACAAGCCTATTATCCAAGTTTTTTTAAGTTTTTGAGTGACTTTGTGCCCAATAGATAAGCCTAGGCAATTGGTCTGATGTTTAGCAGGAAAACATATAGCAAATGTTGCCAAAAATGTTACCTAATTTCGCTAATAGCTCAATCAGGTAGAGATTTTGTGATTTTTAAATAAAGAGTAAGGTACATTTTTATTTTTGCTACATTACATTCATTTGCATAAACAAAATCAGAAGATTACATTACTAGATTGTATTTATGCAGATGCATATAAGATTGTACAATCTTTTCAAGAAAATTAATCTTTATTGATAATGTAAATGTATAATGTCTCACACAAGTCGTGAAACTAACTCTTTTAGTGAAAATGAAATAAAAGAATATGAATTTATAGATATAAAGTAAAATAAATGCACATATAGTGAAAGGTGACTTGTCATTGCCTGAATGACAAATCCTAGTCGAGTTGCCTTGTAACATATTCAGTCTTTCACTTGTCCTACATCCAATTGATGCTCCTTGTTGCTCCTAGTTGTCTACATCTGAGAGAGGGAGAGTTGTTAAAGAAATGAAGGGTCATTAGTCAATATATGCACATACCTCTATAAACATATAATTTGATCTTCATGTGCACTAAAACAACTAGCATACCAAAGATGTCTGAGAAAACAATAGGATTATCAAACACATCTATCATATGCACATATTTTTCTAACATGTTTTCTTAATCTGGAGGTATAGGGAAAATTATTTTGTTGTTTTTTTTCATCCGATTATAGCATGTGGGGAAAAATGTGGCTCCCACAAGGGTTGATCCCAAAAAATTTCTCTCTCAGTCTTTGAGAGGGTAAGACTACAAATACATAGAAGATGCAAAAAGTTGGTTGACAATCTCACATGGTGGTTACATTAAGCAAGTACCTATCACTTATAGCAATGAGTTGATAGGAATTTATAGAAATAAAGGATTTCAATACTGGCTTGATGCCAAAACAATAGATAAAATACCAATTCACTGTTATCAATGAGAAATACTTGCTTAACAAAATCACAATATGAGACAGGAAATCATAATCATAATGGGTTATGCGTCCTTTCAATGAAAAGTCTTATCAAAAAAACATAAGTGACTATTATAGAAGTTAGGGATAGTGGATAGTTCCATGCTACAGTTGTTATGAGCCACATGGAGTAGTTGTGGGTGTTGAGTGAAAATCAAGGAAAACACATTAAGGCAAAAGGTGTTGATAGTGAACATGTCCATAAAGTTGAAAGATCAAAATGTGTACTTATAGGAAGAAGCCTCTATTTGTTTCTTCACAGAATAAAAATACTAAATACAAGTGACTCAAGTGTTGTCAAGGCATGGTTGTGTCAGATCAAGAAATAGTGATCAGTCATGAATCATGATCCAAATGAACAGAAAATTGTTCATTTAATCATTGATGAAGAAAAGTCTGAGTATGTTGAAGATGATGGAGAATGTGGATGCTAGAGTTTTAGGCCCTCAAAAGGGAAAAGTGCAGAAATAGAGCTTCAAAGTTTAGGGCTTCAAGTACATTAAGAACCAAAAAAAAATCTCTTCAATTACGGGTAGAGCTAAAGTTGAGCATCAAAAATGTATACATAGAGAGCTCAAAATAACATTATTTCCCACAATGAGGAAATAAACTCAAGTGATAGAGCCAATGGAACAGTGAATGGAAGGAATAGGTTTCAGGAAACCTAGATGAGTTGAGTTTTCTTATGCAGTAATGAATACTTCAAAATAGGGTATTGATACCATGGCTAGAAAGGAATAAAATACAAAGGGGGTATTAAAACCCAGAAACTTGCATAACAAGGTTTCTAGAATTGCATTCAAAATAAAACTTCAAGAATCTGCACAGAAAGGCCGAGCCACTGCCATGAAAATGAGAAGGGAAAAACCAGAGGCCGAGTTATGATCTAGTTTTAAATATGTATAGATGGGTCAAGGTTTTTTAAAGCCTGTTGAGAAATGTATGGCCACATCCCTCATGTCTCCATAAATTTGCATTCTCACTCAAAAATAAAAAATTAGCCATAGCTTGTGATGAAAAGGAAATGAAAACCTACTTTGTGCTCTTTTGGTCATGGCCTAGGAGAGATGTTTTATTCTCAGAATGCAAAAATCTAAATCCCAGGATCATAAAACAACATGAAGTAGAATATATGCAAGGCCGAGCCATGAAATCTTTAGAAAATGCAATGCAAACACAACCATTGAGAAGTGAAATGAAACACGAGTTTTCTAAACCCAACATATGAGTAAAATATTCACATTTTTAAGTGAAATTGAGAAGTGAAATGAACACATTTTTAATACATTCAATGCATAAAATATTCAAATTCTGCAAGAATGCAAGTTCTGAAAGAGATTTTATTTATTTTTCTATAAGGGGTCAATTTCGAGCATTTTTACCTTCAGAAAATGAGGGAAAAAGACCAAATAATATTTCCAGAAGGCTTACCTAAGCATCAAAGAGCTGAATATTTTCAAGTGACAACTAAAAGACTCTGTATGTTGTAAATTTTTCCATGAAACCCTACAGAAACCCTACTGTGTCGGCAATGGCTTCTTCGAGAAGCTTCAAGTGCAAATGAAATGCCTTGTATTATTTTTCCTTGCTTTTGTTTTCATAACCCTGAGCCGACTGTAGTTAGGGTAAAAATATTAGAGCAATGCATAAACAAATTATAATAAAAAAAACCCTAACAAGCACAATAGAGCACAAACTACCATGAAAATCAAAATAAGAAAGCAAAGCAAACCGATCTCCAAGATTGATTTGATTTATCTCCATTGCTCTTCTCCACCTGCATGAGAATGCAAGATTTTGAAGGTTTGATTGTTGATATGTTGATTGCTCATTTTCACAGCATAATGATAAGATGAAGATAATAGAAGAAAAATAGATAGATAAGAAAATTGAGAGAAATTTTGGCAGAGTGAGGATACTAGAAGAAGATCCTTTTATTTATTTTGGAAGAAAAGATGCTTATGACGCACAATAAATGGGGATAAATATAGGATGTGAGTAGGAATCTCATAGTTTAAATAATAAAATTATTTAAATTATGTGTGCATGTGAAGAGTTTTAGTTAAGTGACACGTGTTGCAATGTAGTAAAAGTGAGGGATTAATTCAAATATTTAATTTGAATTATTTTGAGACATGTGAAGGGGAATTAATTAAATAAATGAGATTTATTTAATTAATTGGGAAGGTGATTAAGTGGAATAAATGAGATAAGTGGGATAGTGTAATTACCTAGGGTAAAATATTACAAGATGTTTTACAAGGTCATGTATCGACTAGGTAATGTAATGACATGGACAATTTTGGGTGTCTACATTTTGCCCCTCTTTGAGATGATGTTTGAGATTACGAGATTTATGTCGAGTAACATCATTTCAAAGAAGCTAAGGTATTGATAGAGGAAAAAAATATGATGCCCTAGCCAATTGAGGAAGTGAGGAGTAAGATGAATGAAGAAAAGGGATGATAGAAGAATATGATGATGCAAAAGATATGAAGAAATGGGATGATGCAGGATATGATAATGATGATGATGCCCCCTCGAGAGGATAGGCGGGTTGGACAAACATGGGTATTCTCTCAAAATGAATGAAACGATAAAGGAGGGATAAAATGAATGATACAAGATAGGAAGTGAATGAAAAAAAAGGAATAACATGTTATGCTACAATAAAGTGAGCAATCATATGTTTGATATAGCACTAGACATTATGCACGAAGGTATAAGGACCAAGGTGGCAATGTTTCTCATGCTCCAACATAATACAACCTTGTCTAGATACAAGATATGAATATTAGTTGGGAGTGATTCGGATTTGATGCAAATGCAAATTGAAAGCTGATAACACAGAAGAAAGCAAGCATGCGTGCACAAATGATACAAAAACAAACAAGGTATTGCCCCTGTCAAGCTATAAACCGATGATTAATTGATTGATTGATGATGATGATAGTGTTGTCATTGTGGGGAATGATATATCCCTAGATCAACACAAGGATGATTAATTGATTGATTGATGGTGATGATAGTGTTGTCATTGTAGGGAATGATATATCCCTAGATCAACACAAGAATGATTCATTGATTGGGTTTACAACAAGATTAGGATCAAGACCGAAATGTGATTGGATAATTTGACTTGATTGATTAGCTTGGTTGGTATGGATTAAGGATTGACTTGCATTTGGATTATTGCTCAAAATGATTGAAGATGCTTGATTTGAAGATTTGGATGATGATTGATGAATTAAATTGAGGAATGATTTACTTGGTATGATTTTGATTGATTGGATTGATGAAGAAATGATTTGATTTGATGATAATGATTAAATTGATCAGAATAATGAGTTTGATTAGAAGAAGTGATGTGATTGATTAGAAGAATGGATTTGATTAGAATAAGTGATGTGATTAGATAATTTGATGAAGAAATTGATTTGAAGAAGTTGAATTGATTGGAAGAAGAGATTTAGTTTGATTTTATTGCTGAGATTTTTGTTGGCTATTTGATGTTTTTTGGATTTTTGAAATGTTTTGATCTTTTGGATTTTGGGAATATTTGATTTTTTTTAGATTTTTTTTTAAATGTTTTCATTTTTTAGATTTTGGGAATATTCATTTTTGGATTTTTGGAATATTTGATGTTTTTTTGGATTTTTGAAATGTTTTGATTTTTTTGGATTTTTTTCAAGACCTTTTTCAATTTTTTTGCATTTTTTTCAAGACTTTTTTGAGATGTCAATGGATGACAATTTGGGTAGCCTTTATGCTAGATATCAATGACAAGGGAAAACCAAGTCTAGGTGCAAGGAGATAGAGGGTATTGATGGATGAAAGGGTGGGTGATAGGATAAGGGATAAAAGGCTCATGATAGATGGATCAATAGAAAGGATAGGTCATAGTGAATGGAATAGATGTATGCATCATAGGAGAGAAAGGATGTGATCTCCAAAGACTATGTCACATAGGAATAACATGCCCCATTCTAGGTACAATACTTAGAATTTTTCATGACAAGGATTATGACACTAGGATAATGATAGGCTTATTTGGAAAGATGGGGTTTATCAAAAGATATCCAAAGCATGTTTCAACATTTTTCCCCATATGTTTATCAAGATCAAAAGGAGGAAGAGAGGATGAATGGACTCAATATGATAAGTATATGGGTATGATGGCTAAAGATGGTAGGTAGGATGGAAATGATATGATAAGAAGTGACATGATAGGATAGATAGTGTGGATGAGACAAAGTGCCCCCAAGTGTAAGTGACATTGAAGATCAACCTATGCATGATGCCTGTTTTCCAGGTTTTCATCATGGTACTTATCCAAGGTGCCTATTTACCAGGTTTTCACCGTTGGATGAAATGATTTATCTTTACTCTCTTTTTTTCTTTCTTTTTCTTTTTTCCTCTTTTTTTTTTTGACTTTTTTTTTTTGTTTGATTTTTTTAAAAAATTTTTAGATAAGAGAAGG